>OX276365.1:9916512-10355729 GCA_946251885.1 Cosmia pyralina
CGACACCCCATGATCAGTTTTGAGTACAAAAAGTCACAGTATACGATAAAATATCGTGTTCTATACATTCGAAAAATAGCGCTTTGTGAACGTAGCCATGGTTAGGCGGTAACCGTATCACTCAGTGCCCATGTTCTAAAGCAAGTTCGTCGATGACGTATCCTATTGTTGGTTTGTAACTTTTAACATATTGATACTTGCACTTTTGTTTAAGTAAATAGTCCTATGGGACGGCAATCCCACATGAGCGGGGCCGGTTAGACAATATACTAAATTAATTTTGATGTCTTAGAATAGTAGATTTGATAAATTATAGCGTAGCAGTAGGTACATCCCTTGATAATAAAGTACGGCAATTGTTCCTTCATATGTAGTTGTCAATAATTACTGATCTTCATGAGCAGTGGTCAACATCAAAAACAAAAGAATATGTTTGCAGCATAAGCAAAACAGTACGAACATTTTTAGCCCATTCTAAAAATTTTTTTTTATTCAGTCACTAAAGGGGTTATAGGGGATGCAAGTTAGACACACAATATACTAAAACAACAGCCACATTTTATAAAACTTTCCTTTACAGTACATTTGTAGTTGTGGTCTCTCTCAGCAGCCAAAATACACAGAGTTAGGACTGGTGACGCGGGAGCAAGCGACCGACGACGAAGCAGCTTATCCTGAGGTCGAAACGCCCAGCCTTCAGTAGCAATTTCCCACTGCTTGCGAAGTTTTTCGTTTTTAGTGGATAAATAAACAAACGCCTGTTCGTGTCGTTCCTATGCAGGAACGACACGAACAGGCGTAATACCTAATGGCATAACACGAATACACTGAGTGATTCTTACAGATTATTTCTGACGGACTCGGCTATAGCTAAAAAATATAACAGTAGATTGTACACACGGGATTTCTCATTAACTGTCAGCTAACCATTAATATTTATTTTTATTATAAATATAGATGGTATAAGAGGCCTAAACTTCATGTTTTCTGTGTACGTTATGCGAACTATCAAATAACAGTAGGTATATAACAAAATATAAAAAAAAGAATCGAAAAAAATATATCAGTTGAGAATCAAACTTTTAACCACGGGTTTGCAAAGCACTTGTCGAACCGTTAAGCTATTTGGTTTGATGAAAGTTTACTAAAATAGCCGTTTAAAGGTTCAATCTGTAACTATCTGCTATATTCGTTTCCTACTCAGCCCAATGAAGTAATGGAATAATTCGCTTTTACATTGTGTTTTAATGTCACTTACATCGTCGTAGACAACGACCGATACCGATTATCAGCATTCTCCTGCCATTTTTTTTGGGGTCGATGCAACTTGTTTTTATGTGAAACGCATGTGACTAAAAGAGTGATGAATATACATGTTGATGGATGGAGAGGCAGAGGAAGGCCAAAGAAAAGATGGATGGATTGTGTGAGGAATGATATGAAAGAGAAGGGAGTGAATGATAGCGTGACGGTTGACAGGGGAGAATGGAAGAAGAAAACGTGTTGCGCCGACCCCAAGTAATATGGGATAAGGGCAGGAAGATGATGCAACTTGTTTTTATCTTCCATACTTCTCTATTAGTCGTCATCTCGATAGTCATTCCCTTTCTAGCCACATCATCTTTCACACAGATCATCCATCGTTTCTTTGGTATTCCCTTACTCGTATAGTCATCCAAATTCATAATCAAAACATTCCAGACGATATTTCTGCATTTCTCCGCATCACATGCCCATACCATGATAACCGACTTCCACACACACCGATACCGATATCGGCACGATATCTACCGGCGAAGACAGTGCGGGGTGAGAGTAGCGGGCATTCTTTCAATTGAGCAAACTTTTTCAAACTGCCGCCGACTTAGTAGTGTGGTTGTTTGTCGTGTCGCGATGGTCATCGATATTCACCAATATCATGGGGCTGATAATAATTGTACCAATTGTTATCGAATCGTATTGGTATAGTTATCTGATAATGTGAAAACAAAACGACATTTTATGTAATAATCTTAGTTCACTCCACCGTAGACACCATAAAATGTAAACCTAAGGGAAAAAAAATCGACCTAAGAAAAACTAATTAAGTTGATCAACTGCAAATATTTTACACTGTAGCATAGATTTTCCGCGAAATCGTCGGCAGCGCGTCGTAAATAAACACGTCGCGCTACATTTGGGGGAGGCGGAGGTAGCGTTTCAAAGGCCTACAGGCCTGAACAACCTAGCCTTAATGGCTAAACTTGTATGGTGTATAGCCATTAAAATTAGTTTATTTGATAGGTCTTGATTAGTAGATAACATACACTTGATAATATATTAGGAACACAAATAGCCATAGGTCTCGTTCACACGGCGATAACCAGTGCGATTATTTTTAACCCCCTACGGATATTTCCGTTACTCTATTGAGTGGTGTTATTAATTTAACGTGTGTATCTGTTATCTATCTGAGGCATCGTAGCTCCCAAACGACTAAATAGATTTAGATATTTTGTTTTTTTTTTTGAAAGGTGACTTGATCGAAACTGTTCTTAGATATGATTCAAGAAAATCTATTCAGCCGTTTGGAGATTATCAGATCTTTTCCAGTTGATGAATTGATGTGAGCATCTTCCACAGGTCTGATCGAGTCGAAATTTGGTATTCTGTTACTTCAATGATATTAGAATCTTTAACCTTGAACTGATGCTGCAGCATTACTTGGAATTTGCAGGATATCCAACTTCCTCACCAATTTACAGTAGAGGTATCGTGTTTGCGCTTATTGGAATGGTCCACGAATGACAGCCGGTACCAACAGCTTAACGTGCGAATGACCCTATATTAAAATTGATAAATGACCTTGAAGTGATTTTAAATGCAATTCATTTTTATTCTTGACTAGATAAATATCAGAAGTGGTAAGCTAATATTTTGATGAAATTATATGAAATTTTGAATAGAAGTTCGTTTCGTTTGCAAACTTTCGCCAAGTCAGTCAATGTCATGTCTTTGGAACGAGTTTGCGAACCTCTAGTTTCATAAAGAAGTCGAAGTTTATTTCAAAGTGTAGCAGTTTGGGAAGTTTTCTCAAGGAATTGAATTTCCTGTTTGTCGAATTTTCTGAAAAGACGATTTTGATAAAAGTTGCTTTTGAAAAGCTAGATTTATTAGAGCTTTTTCTATAAAATCTGTTAAATAATATTGTTCTACATACTTGAATATCCAATTGATGTGTTAGTGTGATGTTAATATGCACAGAATGTATGTGCAACTGAATTTCCGTACATTAATTAGGATGCTAGCTGGACAGACCGCCGGAAATCATATTACTGACTATGTTTGAATAAGATTAGTGGTAGTAACTTCTCAGTAATGGAATGATTCAATGACTGAATCCCTTTAACTTCTAATTGGACTTTTATCTTTGCAAACGTTGTCGATTATAGGAAACGAAGACTATTTTGTGTCATTATCACATAGTTAACTATGGTGATTGGTACCTTTTAGTTGAGGAGTAAAACAGAATTTCTGAATATTGAATTTCACAGTAACAAGTTTACAATTCATAATTTTAACGAATCATTAATTTGTAGAGTATGTTCGGTTAAGTTCGGCGCTGGGATAAGACCGTACGAATCGAATTCGCGGCTTATTTGGCATTATTTTTAATGTTGACACCATTGTGTTGTTCTGGGCCATGTCTATAGCAATTGGTGAGTTGTGATTGGTGATTTGTAAAAACAAATGTAAGTGAAATACAAAACTAAAAAATTTATAAATGTTATTCACCCCGATCGTCGGAGCAGAATAAAATGGCACAGAATTTGATTCGTACGGTCTTATCCCAGCGCCGAACTTACCCTAACATAGGAACTCAACATTACTAAATGTACTACACGATTTATGTTACGTGACTAAAATGTATATTAATGAAATAAATCATACCTGAAACCGTTGATCCGATGTATAAGTCAGGATCCCGGCCGTTAATATATGAAGATCTCGCTTCCGGATCCAAGATACCTGCAAAGAAGGGAAACTTCAGTACCAACATTAACCATTTTCCCATTTCCTTGACCCACTTTTGATTCCCATAAACGGACTTTTCGCCAAGGCACTTAGTAATTCAACACTCGCAGAACCGTTCATCGTTATCAAATTCAAAGGGAATGTTCTGAAATAATGTTTCTGAGTTTATTTGTGAAGAAATTCTAATAGGGTATTACACCCATTTTTGAAAAGTGTCTCAATTAGATTTTATAGTGCTAATAAGCCACTAAAAAAAACACAAAACGTTTACTTTTTCGATAAGTGCCATAAAAATGCATTTAAATTTTACACGTTCTTTCGCGCGTAAACGCTGGACGCAGTGGACGCCATATTGCTCTGTGATTGTGAAGTCAATTGGCTGTGCAAACAAACACTTTTTACACGGTGATCAGTTGATTGACACTTTTTAATTTACACATCCGTACGACGTAATAACATGGCGGCTACTTTCATGGTGTTAGAAAACAGATTAAAAAACTGAAAACTGAATTGAATTTTAAAATGTATATTGTTATTTTATGAACCAAAACTAACATTTTCCGACTGCTTTTTGCCTAAGCTATCTAAATAATATATTTTTAGATTTTTTCTCATTTACCTACAGTAAAATACTATTGTTCTTTTTTCTAGGATTATTGTGGTTGACAGTTTGTTGTATTTATGAAACAAGTTACTAATATTTGACAGTGTGCACACAAGAGTTAAAACAGTATTTTATGTCGTAGTCTCATCATTACATTATCATAAAGTTTTGACTACTAGACTGTTTTGTTGTACTTAAGTGTCCGCCATCATTGTTTTCTTAGAGCGATAGTTTGTCTCAATCATGATTCAGGTCTGCGCATAATTAAAATTCAAAAATTCAAAATATCTTTATTGTGTTAGTTAAGGTCTTAACAGTAAATTAAAGTTTCAATATGTCCTGCCTAATAGGCATACAAAAATTAAGTATTGGCATTAAATTTAAAATTATTTTACATGTCAAATTTAGTTATTATAAATATCAAAATACAAGCCCCACCATATTAGCCCCACCATAGTCAATTAATGTTTTCTTGATCTAAAAGGTTTGAATACAGAGCATTGCTGGAATTTTATATATGTATAGTTATTATCTATACGTAGTCTATCAGTCTATCTTTTTAAACTACGGTAAAGAAATTTTAAAATAGCCTGATTGTCTTTGTACATTATATTATACAAATAAATAAAATTGAAGTGTCTGTTTGTAATTTCAAAATAACAGCTTTTTACTAAATGCATAAAATATGAAAGTAATATATACGGCACTTGTTACAAAAAAAAAAAACTATTTTTAAAAATTTTGTCTGTCTGTTTGTTCTAGCTAATCTCCAAAATGGCTAG
This sequence comes from Cosmia pyralina, assembly GCA_946251885.1. Taxonomy (NCBI): domain Eukaryota; kingdom Metazoa; phylum Arthropoda; class Insecta; order Lepidoptera; family Noctuidae; genus Cosmia; species Cosmia pyralina. Next base: position 9,921,913 of record OX276365.1, read on the forward strand.
ACTGATTTTGACTGGACTCACACTGGGAGATAGCCGATGTTATAAGAAGTAACTTAGGCTACTTTTATTTAAGAAAAGGAATTAGGGTTCCGCGCAAAAAATTAAAACCCATGAAATGGGCAAAGCCGCGGTCTACAGCTACTCTTTAAATAAATAAGTATTCCTATGAATGACGTAGGTACGAGTGTTGAATCGGTGATTCCTCTGTCAGGTGATCTGCACCCCATCACCTTGCAGACTTGCTTGCATTTGAACCTTAGTGTAAGCTATCTCATCCATGCCTTTGATACAAGAGCAGAATCAATCATACTCGTACTTTAGAAATAATCTCAAGGACACACTTCACTGTATATAAACAGAATGTTAATTAAAACAAATACTAAATCAATCCTTAATTATAAACCAACATTTAATTTCCGTTTACAAGAATTTACTAAGCAAACTTCTCGGGGCAGCTTCCAGTCCAGATTGCGATACTAAAATAGGTAATAATCAATACTACTCTTTGTTACTCTACTGGTATTGTATGGAACTGGAACGGTCTATATTCAGAACGCTGTGACAGACTGTTTATTTTTGTAGCGGGAAGTATGTCAAACTGAGCCGGTGACAATAGTATTAGGAGATTTTAATACAAGGAGTAACTTAAATAACGCATAACCTCATAATTTTATTGTACTCATCATTATGAACAACTTTTACTATGGGACCAAAACTGAAAAAGCGAAAAAAAAGCGGCCAAGTGCAAGTAATATAATAGAAAAATTAGTAACTTTGATCGATGTTTTAATAATTGAGTATTTTGAATGAAAGGTAAATTGCGGTTTACGATTTATGACGTATTAAAAAAAAAACTACTTACTAGATCTCGTTCAAACCAATTTTCGGCGGAAGTTTATACGGTAATGTACATCATATATTTTTTTTAGTTTTATCATTCTCTTATTTTAGAAGTTACAAGGACACACATTTTACCACTTTGGAAGTGTCTCTCGCGCAAACTATTCAGTTTAGAAAAAAATGATATTAGAAACCTCAATATCATTTTTGAAGACCTATCCATAAATACCCCACACGTATGGGTTTGATGGAAAAAAATGTTTGAGTTTCAGTTCTACGTATAAGTATGGGGAACCTGGGAGGAGCTCGTGGCTAAGTAATAACAGCCGCACTGGTCGATTCATCAGGTTAAGCTACGCTTGCCGGGTTGGTCCGTGGATGGGTGACCATCTTTACATACCGAGACTCCTCCGTGCCTCGGAAAGCACGTTAAGCCGTTGGTCCCGGCTGTCATTCGTGGATCTTTGACAGTCGTTACGGGTCGTCAGAAGCCCGAAAGTCTGACAATCAGTCTTACCAAGGGGTATCGTATTACCCGGTTAATGGGTTGTGGAGGTCAGATAGGCAGTCGCTCCATGTAAAATAATGGTATTCAGCTGCATCCGGTTAGACTGGAAGCCGACCCCAACATAGTTGGGAAAAGGCTAGGCAGATTGATTGTATAAGTATGGGGAACCCTCAAAATTTATTGTTATTTTTCTATTTTTGTGTGAAAATCTTAATTCCGTTTACAGAATACATCTACTTACCAAGTTTCAACAGTATAGTTCTTTTAGTTTCGGAAAAAAGTGGCTGTGACCTACGGACGGACAGACAAACAGACGGACAGACGGACAGACGAATCCATAAGGGTTCCGTTTTTTTCCATTTGGCTACGGAACCCTAAAAACCATCTCTTCCCTACATTTTGACGAGGTATGCGAACATAAGTGAACACCAGATTTTTTTGTTGCGATTTCAGGTTTGTTCCCATAGTAAAAGTTGTTCATAAGATGAGTACAATGACCTCTTAAGAGGTTGTGCGTTATTTAAATTACACCTTGTGTAATAGAAAACCTTTTACTTTATTCTACGTTTTTACTTTAAGCATAGCATAAGCATAATCAGCCTATAATGTTCCCACTGCTGGGACACAGACCTCCTCTCTTCGAGAGGGAGTGGGCTGTAATCTACCACGCGGGCCCAGTGCGGATTGATAGATGTCGCAAATCTTCGAATTTTTGGTTTTAGGACATGCCGGTTTCCTCACGATGTTTTCCTCCACCGTTTTGAGAGCAGTGGTGATGAAATTATTTACACAAAGTAAAGCACCTGCCTGGGTTCGAACCCACGACATACAACTCGTAAGTCGGGGCCGTTATCACTGGGCCATCACTGCTTTTATTTTAATACATCAGACATAATGAAGCACACTCACGTAACTCGTCTCGTCACGTGTGGAGGCTCTTTTAATGTCATTATTGATCTCCTATTCTCCTAAATAGTCACATCGATCTCACAGACTCGTTAGCCAACCACTGGATTAGTCTATATCTACAGTAGCTGTACATAGTACTGGTTGTTGACCTGATACAGGTTGACCGTATATTTAATACTAGCAGTGCCCCGCGGTTTCACCCGCGTAAGTCTCGAACCCGTAGGAATATCGGAATACAAAGTATCATTCTGGTAATCCAGGTTATAAACTATTTGTGTGGCAAATTTCATCAAAATCCGTTCAGTAGTTTTTGCGTGAAAGAGTAACAAACATCCATATATCCTCACAAACTTTCGCGTTTATAATATTACTAGTTGCGCCCCGTGGTTCTACCCGCGTAGACCGGCATAAAACGTAGCGGATGTGGTAATCCAGGGTATAAGCTATCTACATACCTATCCAAATCGGTCCAGCCGTTTGAGCGTGAAGAAGTAACAAACATACAAACACACACACACACACTCACTCACAAATTTTCACCTTTATAATACTAGTGTGATTCTATAAATGGACTTCCACAAACTGGACATGACGATGGAGAAGCCTAACGCTCCGGCCACGACATTGCGCGAATTGCGGCGCGGCAAGCGTTTTATCTGTTTATTGCGCGGTCGAGACGCGCAACGCACTGTGGCTAGCTGGGATCACACGCAATGAAATAAAAAAAACCGCTAGTGCTGCCGCCGCCGCGCAATGTCGTGGCCGGGCCGTAACGCGGTATGTGTATGGTGTGCATAATAAAGAGTATTCTATTCTATTCTATTCTATTCTATCCATTTCATATTAGCAAAAGACAAGATGATGATGTTGATGTGATAAGGCAACAGTGCGGTTTAAAAGAAGATGTAGTGACAAAAATTGAAAAGAGTATGCTTTGAAAAGAGATGATTTGGTCATGTTGAGAGGATGAATGAAAGGTGACTAATAAAGAGTATTTACTAGGCAGATGTCAGTGGAATGCCGGGAGGGGACGCCCTAGGAAGACATATCCTATACCTTATTGGTGATGTTCTTCAGAAAAGTCAGGTGCGAAGTACTCGCAACCGGCGTACGTGAATGACCAGATGCATGAACGTAAACGAGGCAAAAGTAGTATGTAAGGATCGTAGCAGGTGGCGTTCTGTAGATGTATGTTAATATAAAAGAGAAGATAAATACCGACTGTTGGTACAGCTTTGCACCAAATCCGGAGTGTGGAGAGAATCGAGTGTTCCCAGATATTATTTTTATGTGAAACTAGCTTTGACTGCGTGGAGGTTGGAATCTATCCGAGGGGAACTTACTACCGGGATAAAAAGTATTCTATGTCCTAATTCAGGTCATGGTCTAACCATGTGCCAAATTTAATCCAAATCCGTTCAGCCTTTTTAGCGAGAAATCGTAACAAACAAACTCACTTTCGCATTTTTTGTTATTAGTTAGGATATAATTACTAATTAGATCCTCAAAGAACTTATTGACTACTTCCAAGTTGGTCGTAGTTAATTGGCTATTTAATATTTTAGAACAACAACAAAATATATAATGTAGATTAAAAAAAATATCTAAAAACCACGTTTTTATGCGCCTTCAAAAGAATTTAAAAGAAATCGTGTCTGTACTGTTGACCGTTGAGGAGTTCCCTGGTCTGGAGCCAATCCTTGGTGCAGCAGACAGGTCATGGTGGACTTTAGAACGAATTGTCATCGGGTTGTGAGCTACTCTGAAAGTTTCAGCCGGATAGCTAATCGGGAAGAACTCGAAATTTGAGTTGCAAGATCCCACCCGGAACTGCCGACAGACAAACAAGAAAGTGATTTAATAAAAACGTGGTAAAATGAGAGTTATTTGTGGTGCATAAAAATAGACACATTTATTGCAATAGAGTCCTTTAATATTTTTGGGACATCAAAATAGGTTCATGGGGTTCAAAAAACGCATGCCATTTTTTATTTTTAGACGACTGTCATTTCTGGCTATTTCCTCTGAGTCGTGACACAGAAAAAAATAAGAAAATAGACAACAGTTAATCGTGCCCTGGTTTGGAGCAGCTCCATACCTAAACATGCCACAATTATCTGTCGTCACAACATAAATATTTCGAACTGGGCCTAAGCATACGCCGCATTGTTGTAAGATAACCTAACATGTAATACCCAGGAGAACAACTGCTTGTGTCAACACTACGGTGGTCACGAATTAACTGGAACACATTTAGGTTCAAGTCAATCTAGGTGAACATAAATTATGTTGAATCGTAACTAATCCAGAGACCAGTTTAATCTCAATGCGATCTTTAATTTTACTGTAGTTTGTCGAAGACATAACATTACCCCTTTATATGTATGATATTTACATATTCAACATAAACTCACGCCTTCTTCTCATGGGGGTAGGCAGAAACTACAGAACGGTGCTTGCTATGATCCTTACATACTCCTTTTGCTTCGTTTATGTTCATGGCATCTAGTCCTACAGTCACGCTAGTTGCAAGTACCGTAGTACTTGCCACCAGCGTGACTGTAGCCTGACCTGACCTTTCTGAAGAACACCAATAAGGTCACTATAAGGTCTTTCTAGGGCGTCCCTTCCTGGCATATCCACTCACATCTGCCTTATAAATACGTTTTGTCCACCAACCCGCACTGGGCCCGCGTGTGTTACGGCCCAGTCCCACTCACAGAAACAGGAGGCCTATGACCCAGCAGTGGGAACATTATAGGATGATTATGATGTTTCTGATACATGCTATACAGGGTCAAATTAAAATAGCTGGCGAAACCTCACAGTCAAAAAGAAGACGACGCGATGGCAGGTAGTGTATTCATTTACTTGAGTTAGACTTTAGGAAATCATTTATTTTTTATTTTGTCGTGTTAAGGTATCGATTCATTTGATACCCCATCACGTCTGTAAATTTTACACAAAAAAAAAAAAAAATCTTACACTACCAGCGGCCGTTGACCCTCCCCCGCAGATACTTGAAATTGAGTTTAGATTGTTTTTAATCCTGTATAGTTATAAAAATACTCATCACGTCTGTGAAGTTTTGTCAGCTAATTTAGTTTGCCCTAATTATTCTAGCTAGTCGTTTCACAAAATTGAAAAAAAATATCAATCCTATTCCTATTTCACATATACTAACCTTATATCTCACATAACTATTAACTTGACCACATAATTACTGACGCATCTGATTGACACATAATTGCTATGTCACTACGCTATACCGCAGAATAGGAAAGGGGTCAAGGTCAGTAGCGTTGATGTCCCTTATGCCTTTTATGGGTTAGGCCATGCGGAGCGACGCAATGTGACATGACCAGCATTTTGAGTGGAGTAATAAAATAGAAAATGGAGCTTATTGCTTAGATATAAGATGCATGCCTATTTCCAGAAAAGATTTTTGTGAGGCGACGTGCATATTTTGTTGCAGCTACTCATGGATGGTACTACATTGTGTACAATACACGCTTTTATAATTTTTAACGTAAAAGTAAGAATAAAAATGTTGTAACAAAATGGGTGCTTTCTCATATTGGCAATGAGAGAAAGGTAATGAGATGGTCCACCAGCACCCTAATTGCGTAATACATTATTAATCGGAGTTGGTTTCATTTTGACAATTCAACGCAATTTATGTTTCATTGCGGTATTTACGTTGTCGAGCAGGCAAATTTTTTCGAACATATGAAGCAATGGATTAGCAATTTGTTTCAAAATGAAACCAACTCCGATTGATAGTGTGTTACGCAATTAGGGTGCAGTTCGCTAAAGAGGCATCCACCGACGGTGAATGGTATTCCTGTGTCCCGTATTATACCGAACTTTACTGTACATTAAAACACTTTTGTTATGACAACTGGCAACAATACTTCAATGAAAGGAGCCGCAGTAAAGGTATATGGTATGCTACTATACATACAAACGTCTTTTAAAGTACGTGGATAGACAGTGCCAATAGGGAAGGGCAGACAATCATAACAGCTCTGCGACTCCACTCAGGACACATACCCTTAAATAAATTTGCATTCCTAATGGATAAAGTTGAGTCACCAAATTGTGTGGAATGCAACTTTATTGAAAATTAGAGTGTGTCCGGAACGCGCCGGAAAGACGAGATGTGTTAATAGTGTTTAATAAAATGTGCCAGACTGGGGTATGTTACAGCGTCCTTGCTGCTCCTACTTGGGAAGCAGCCAGGAGGCTGCTCAGACTCGTAAGTATTGGTATTAGTCGCAGAGGTAGTGTAAGATAATTTTTAGTTGTGTAGTAGTATGTAAGGGTGGCAATGTCTGTCTTGACTGAAACCATCTTCTATACTTATTATAAAATAAAGTCGCTTTTCGTGTCTGACTGTGTCGCCGCGTTGTTCTTCTAAACTGCGCAACGGATTTTGATGCGGTTTTCACTAACATTTAGAAAACTTATTCTGAAACGTTTATATTTATAATACATTATGTTTAGCTTAGATATAATATAAAAAACGTGATGATTTGTCAAGTCGTAAAAAAGTTTTAAATAAATAAAGAACAATAAAAAAATGACCACGTCCTAAAATGTATGGTAATACGTGCCGTGACGTGTACGGCCACGATAATATCGTTACGTTAGGATTTATAAAAGCGCACAATGACGTAGAGTCCACCACTGTATTTTGTTCTAAGCTATCAACATAGTATTACTTGTAGGCTCGCAAAAACAGTGCGCTTAAAACATTACATAATACATAAAACACACACACAAATTACATCCGATAGATCCCAATATACAAAAGATCCCAAGAAGTCTGTACAGAGATTTTCTATAACGAGTAAGTCATAAAAATATTTTTATCATCTGGAATCATGCTAACAGCTGTTTTATTTCTGTTGCCTAAATAAGCACTATAAGATACGTTTCTCAAACATGCTTGTAAATTCGAGCATTATTTAGACAACCTTATAGATAAATCGAAAATGCTGTATGTATATCCGAGCAGCGGCTGGCAATGTTAGTATGAAAATCCATAGCTGTCGTGTTTAGCGGCCGATTAAATTACTATGTCAACTCACATCTTTCGTATAATTTAAAAATGGAACGAACTTTTTACTTCAAAACATGGCAACCAAGGAGGTAAATTATCAAAAATATTTAAATGTCGAACTGTAAGAAACAAATGAACATATTGTCGCGTGAAAAATGGTTGCTCTTCGCCATTAATTGTGAATTTATAATAGAACTGTTTTGCATTAAAACAAAACAGTTATTATGTTATGAAAAACATAACATTTGATAATGAAGAAGCTATCTTAAATCTTGCCTTATATACTATAAATAGTTAGAATATATGTACTTACATTCTCTCTTTGTTACCTTTGCCTTTTCACCATGGAAGAATATCGCTGTGAATTATGGTCTCAGCGAGCTGAAACTGTCACTGTCAGTGTCATTCATAGGAGTCTTCAAAATTCAACAGCAAGGACATTGCTCAAATGTTATGTTTTTCATAACATAATAACTGTTTTGTTTTAATGCAAAACAGTTCTATTATGTTTCCTTCAAAACATAACATTTGATAATGAAGACGTGTTTGATATCTGCTGGTGAAAAAATACCTGAAGGATATAGACGCTATGTGAATTATATTATTTTATAAAGTGAACGAATATTTCGGTTTGTATTCATTAAATGTTCAAGTAAATCAGTATGAATTTTCAATCTATCTATCCTAGAAAATGCAAAAATGAACACCTTCCATAAATGTTATAGAAACCTTCAACTGTCAAGTTATGAGACACAATTAAATTGCTTTTGTTGTAACCAACCTCTAGGAGGTTGGTCGACAGTTGAGGCAAATCTATTTGCCTTAGTTAGGTGAACATGAAATATAAAGGTATAATGATAATCTAAAATCAATGAGATCTAAAACTGAATTAAAATAATAATCTCATTAAGTACTAAAGTATACTTAATTGGATCACTCATATATTTAATTAATACAAGTTTTATTCATTTTATAAAGATAAGGAAAAACAAACTCAATGTCATACATGACAAAGTTAAAATTCCATTGAAACTGAAATATTTAGGACATCTTTCTTACAATGGTCAAATCTAAGTAGTGACACATGTAAATGATCTAAGAAGATGATTCTAGTATATCTCTTCATTTGTCAATTAAAATGATTGAAATGTGAATCATGTATACAAACATATTTATATATTTTCATAGGGAATTAAAAATTATCTTATGATAAATCCTATTTCCCTCTCACTCACGATAGGAGACCTTTGTCCCATCAGTGGGAGCATTAGGCTGGTCATTCTAAATTCTCTTGAGAGGTAGCCCTCTCTTACTACTTTACAAAAGTAATCATTCTGTAAACCTAGTGGCTCTTTCAGTTTAATTTCATCTGATGAATTGATTCTCCAGTCAGCCTCCCGAAGGCTACCACAGAACTTATTCTCTTATTCCATAGAACTTCCTAGAGGTTTAAAAATATTTCAAGTAAGCTTATCCACACCTGTTATTGTAAACCAAAATCAACAAAGCTTATGGTAGAAGTAAACATCTTGATTGTCAGTGTCTTTGAATCACACCTTGGCTGCACTGTTATTCAACATGTAAAAGCTGTGAGATGTCTTACAATATTAGGGTATGTAAAACTCTGCCAATCATTTCTGGCAGACTCATCGTTCTGGCACTCCTTTCATGTATTTCTGGGCAGTGGTTTAGCTAAGGATAATGCCTTAAACTTATTAAATAAACATAAAACTGTTTCGATCTGACATTTGTTCGTACAGTATGTGCTTTATGCAAAAAATAAAATAAATCTGTATCAGATTATTTAGGACTAATGCCATGCACTCTACACTATGACATTCATATCTGAATAGGAAAGATAAATTATCTCCAACTACATTTTAGTAAGACTCTTGTTCTTCTACCGACAACTGCCCCTAACAACCCTACTGCCCTCCCCCCCCCTTTTCCAAGGTAGGAGTTGCAGGTTGTCAGGTCTAAAACGTTTTTACATAGGATCTTGTACTGGTACTGACTCTCCGATCCAAGTACGAGAGCCAGGCACACTGGGTCCAGTATGGGGCGATTTTTATATACCTACCTAGTAGGTCCCCGTCCGATTTCCGAGTACAAGACTGAGCAATCGGTCTTTAATTGGGCGAAGAGCAACCCATGCTAGTTGATGCTGTCACCTCTGACTGAAAGCTCGCAGAAGATTGCCAAGCCATCAATTGAGTCCCATGTGACGTACTGTCGCACAAAAGGCCGACTTATCTGACGCGAAAACGTCGACGCCGGGGACGCCCCACTTTGTAACATGACCTCCGAGGCCTGGGGCCTGGAGCAACAGGAGCCACTCCGGCTGGTCTGTTCCTAGATAAGCGGTCGGCTAAGCCGTTATAACACATTTAACCTCCCCGGGAGGTAAACCGCTAACAGAGTGATGTTCAGCTAATCTGCTAACTTCGTTATCTTGCAAATTAGGTTCAGGACCGCTAGGGGACGTATCTCTCGCCCATCTTAAATGTGCGACAAATGGTCTGTTGGCGGATTGAACTAGAATACGTGCACTCTGAAGACTGGCTTTTTGGCATTACTGCATATATGGCAAATATCTCTCTCAAGTTCAAGTGCCATTTTTTCTGATTTAGTCGTTCTTGAACAAGTTCTTGACTAGAGTAGTATAGAATAGAATATTCTTTATTATGTACACCTCACCACTAGGACGACACAATGGGCAGTTTTATCACTAAAAGCGATATTTTAATGACATTCTTTAGACTCCCTTTGGAGGAATAGAGTAGCCCATTCATGTGGTCTCCTTACCTTTCCTCCACGGCAAGTGTGGGCAGGAAGTGGGTTACCTTACCCCTGTGTAAAGGAACTGGGCTGTGGTCTATCAATAGCCTCTGGCCACCACATTAACTCTTGGCAAACCAGCAGAGCAACCTTTTTCCATTGGTCCTGGTCTGCCCTTCTCAAATATTTGTCTGACGACAAGTATTCACATAAAGGGATAACAAAATTTTGGTGATAACAAAGTGTTGATATTATTATCTTTCTTTCTACTTTGCCTGCAGGCAGGGCCTTGTGTTTGGTAGCAGTGCTCAAAAGAAGGCCTACATATTCGAACTCTTGATTGAGATTTAGAATTGACTTAGGAAATTCACTTGTCACCCAAGCTTTGTTAGAACCCACAGTCTCCGAAACAGAAATCAAAAATGTAACTTTTCCTAGTGGGCCAGTAAAAAAAATATCTAAACTAAACAATTACAAGAATGCAGATACCACAGGCTCTCAAATTCTCTGCCATTCAGTAAATCTCAAAAGGGGTCTGTCAATTCCCATATATAGTTGGTTTCTAAATGACTATCATAATGAAAAATCAAATGAAATGAAATGAATGAGCATATCATTGCTTTCATTTTAGTTTTTAGTAATAACAGAGTGTAAACAATAGGCTATTATTGATTATAATCATAATCATAGAAACCGCATAGATTATTATGGGTTTAATTTGTATTCATTATTTTAACTAGTATTTTTTTTTTTTTTTTTTTTTATAAATATATTAATCCCCACAAAACCATGTCAATAGTTTGACTGTGGGGGCTGGCGAGTCTTACTACTACTAGTAGCTTTACTACTTAATATCTCAAAATAGAATTATCTTGAATGTTAATAATTTCAGTATTTCACTTCCTGTTATGCTCCTGTGTTAACAGAAACAGGTTTTCAGTCTTTCATTCCCAAGTTTTTACATGGTTCCTTAGACAATAGGCAGTCTGGTTCATACCAGACTTGTTCATACCTTGGCCTAGTTATTTTTGCTATGATCCTCATTTATCATGTTTTTAAAATAATAAAAGAACTATTTCTTATTTAACCAGCTTTAACTAATATTTTGTCAGTTTTAAGTGACTGTATTTGTTAGTAGGATATTATTGGGCATTCTAACCCACGCTTTCGTTCCTACGGCTCACTCCGTTCGCCTTCGTCACTCTCGGTGTGTTAGATTGCCCAAAAACATCCTACTATAACTAGCTCTACATATCAACCACTTATCCGTTCGCCTCGTCACTCTCGATGGATTAGAATACTCAATAATATCAATTAAATGTTACATAGTGCAGTAAAATACAGGTTCTTGAAGGACAGCCATGGTGTGGTTGTTCGTACAGTTGTTCGAGTTAGCGACAATGAGCTATAAATGTCAGTGTAATACATTAATTGACTCATTATTAATATAACCGTTTCAAACAGTCGTCATGAAATTTGTAAAACAACCACAATCGTTACATGTAAACAAACTTTGTATTAATTCTCAGGAGACTGGTTTTCGCCATGGAGAATTATTACCTAAATCGATACGATGCATCATTTGCGGACCGTCAAATTGTGGAAAGACGAATTTGTTAATTGGTCTTCTTATACACGAGAATGGTTTACGATTTCAAAATGTTTATGTTTATTCGAAAACCTTGCAACAACCCAAGTACGTTTTTTTAGAAAAAGTCTTGCAACGAGTACCAGGCATTTCATTTCAGAAATATCATGAAAACGAGCAAGTACTGAGTGTTCAGACCGCAAAACCGAATTCTGTAATTGTATTTGATGATGTTGCTTGTGAAAATCAAAGTAGTATGCGCGATTATTTTGCTATGGGGAGACACAAGTTCATCGATTGTTTTTATCTAAATCAGACGTATAGTAAAATCCCAAAGCAGTTAGTAAGAGACAACGCAAACCTAATCGTACTTTTTAAACAAGATGAAAGAAATATGAGACATGTTTATGAAGAACACGTTAACACTGACATGACATGGATTGAATTTCGTGAAATGTGTTCAAAAATATGGAGTACACCTTTCAATTATATTGTAATTAATAAAGATTGTTCCAAAAACAAAGGATGCTATAGAAATAAATTTGACACGTTTGTAGTCTTTGACTAAGAACACGAATACATATATAAGGCCATTACCTGCCTGACATTATTATTCGCCTTACGACGCTAAATCAATTCCGACCTATTTTACCAACAATATGGAAAAATTATTGAAACGACAAATTGTTGATGCGGCAGAAGCTGTAAAGATAAAAGTACGAAAAATGAGAGATGCTGAGATTAACAATAAACAAGCACTGGAATCTGTTTTCAAACCTGTAACAGAACCTCTCAACCTAATTGCTAATGCAAGTAAGCAAACTCCTCTCCTGCGTGCTAATGATGATTTTGCTGATGTTCCGTTTACTAAAGAAACTTATCAGAAAGAAGAAACTGGTAGCGCAGAAAGTAATGATAATAATGACGATGAAGACAAATATGAATCCGATATCAACAGTGATTCTTCATATGCATCAGTAGTTGAAACTGATGAAAGGAATCAAGATTGTGATACGTCATCCTGGTCAGTATCTTCAGAGGCGTTGGTAGATGTTCCATTTGGGGTTAGAGTAGAACGCGGGAAATTGATGTTAGGTTCGGCTTGCATAACGATCAATGATCAAAACATCATCGTGGCTGGACGTACATACCGATATACACCTGGATTAAAACAGTTGTTGTTTAAGAAAGATGTAGATTTAAGCTTTGTTACAGAAAGTGATCTGCAAAATTATAAGTCGATGCTACTTGTTACAAATGCACATCGTCGAGACTATGAGCCAAGTAAGCCAATAAAAAGTAATAAAGGACAAAAATATTTGCAAGTTATTAAACCTCTTTTTAAACTGAAGAATGCAGTTCAGGGAAAGGGTCTACCTTTAATGAAAAAGTGGAAAAAAAACGTAGATTTAGTGTATTGGGATAATCCTAATGAGTTAGTGGAAAGGTTAAAATTATTAATTGCGTCTAGAGATGCTGGCAACACAGGGTTAGATAATGAAATTATATCTATCATTGAAGAATTGCGTGAAAGTAAAGTTATAAATAAATAAATATTTGAGATTGTGTTTATTTTATTATCAGCCTCTCGATACAATACACCTTAAACATGAACGTAGACAAATTCGGACACTACATTCACAAAAGAATGCGTTTATCAGAGTTATTTGAGTTTAATGAGAATGCATTGTTAAAATCAGAAAACGGCGATTTTGATTTAAAAACATCAAGACTGAGAGGAATCAGATCTCCAGTAGAAGCAGATGATGCTGTAAACAAGGACTATGTAGATCGATTGAATGCTAATATGTTTAAAGAATTTAATAATCTGATTGGTGCATTGCGTTCTCAAATCATGAAAGATGCAAAGAGTACAGTTCAAGCTACTTTAAAAGCAAGAATACCTGAGGTTTCAACTCATTTGTACGATAAGTTTTATACTAAAGCAGAGGTGGATAAATTACTTCAAAAAACTCCGTAATGGTGAAACAGCAAATTGTAAATGAAATACATAAAGCGGCACGAAGAAATTTCCTTCGACGTTCTGTTATTCTAAAAGGAATCCACGACTTATGGCAAGCAGACTTGATGGACATGCAAAACCTGAAAAAGTATAACAAAGGTTACAATTTCATCTTAGTGGTGATTGACTGCTTTTCAAAGTATGCCTGGGCAGAACCGTTAAAATCAAAAAATAAATCGGAAGTCACTCGAGCATTTGAACGTATACTAATAAGCAGCAATAAAAATCCTGTTAACTTACAAACTGACATGGGTACAGAGTTTTATAACAACACATTCCAAACGCTCATGAAGAAGTACAACATTAACCATTACTCATCTTTCTCAATTAAAAAAGCTTCAATTGTAGAGCGACTAATTAAAACTGTTAAAAATAATTTATATAAATATTTTAGTCTCATTGGAAACTATAAGTGGTTAGGATCACCATTAGAAGATTTATTTAAGACTTATAACAACACAAAACATCGTACTATTAAAATTAACCCGATTGATGTGAATAAATATAATGAAGCAGTCATAAAAGAAAATATTAAAAAAATATGTAAACATGTATCCATCCAGCGGAAGCCTAAGTTTAAAAATGGTGACTGTGTTCGTATCAGTAAATACAAACACAATTTCGAGAAAGGTTATACTCCTAACTGGTCAACTGAACTCTTCACTATAAAAAAGATTAATAAAACTGTGCCAGTAACATATCACATAGAAGATCAAAGAAAGCAAGATATATTAGGAACTTTTTACGAGCAAGAACTTCAAAAATCTGACTATCCTGATGTTTATTTAGTAGAAAAAATACTTAAAAAGAAAGGAAAGAAACTATTCGTCAAATGGTTAGGTCTCAGTAATGAAGAAAACAGTTGGATTGATAAATCTGCATTAATAAATTGAGATATAAAAGAAGTATTTTGTAATATTTGTATCATTATACTTTAAGTAATGCAAGGTGGTGGACTAGTTAACAGTATAATTAATAACCTACCGTTCGAAGCTCATTTGCCTGGATACAATTATTGCGGACCAGGAACTAAACTTCATAAACGTTTGTTGCGAGGTGATCGAGGTGTGAATAAACTAGACGAAGCTTGTATGCACCACGATATAGCATATGCAAAACATACAGATTTACCTAATCGTCACGAAGCCGACTTACAGCTATTAAACATGGCTAAACGCAGACTTAAATCAAAAGATGCAGGAAAAGGTGAAAAATTAAGCTCATGGTTAGTAAGCAAAGTTATGAAAGCCAAATTGAAATCTGGTTCTGGTGCCAAAACATTTAAAAGTTTAGTATCAAAAATAAAATCGAAAATAAAAAAACTAAAACCCAATGATAGTAAGTCTTTAATAAACTTTGCTTATTTAGCTGCAAAAAAGTTATGTCCCAAATTACATCAAATTCGAGTGCCGAGAGTGATACCCATACCGAAAACTGGTGGGGTTCTACCTTTAATTCCAATTTTTGCTGGCTTATCAGCTTTAGGAGCTTTAGCTGGTGGTGCGGCTGGAATTGCAAAAACGGTGAATGATTACAAATCAGCTCAGCAAAACTTGCGAGAGACTGAACGACATAATAGAACTATGGAGGGTTTAGCAGTGGGCAAAGGTTTATACCTAAAGCCTTATAAAAACGGCAAAGGATTGTTCATAAAATCATCAAAAAACTGAACAAGAAGCTACCCAATCGCCCACTAACTAATGTAGACATCCAAAACTATGCAAGAGATATTCCATATTTCCGAGGAGTATATATGAAAGATCAACTACCAAGGACGCCGAAACGTATGGAATGTGGTATCGTTAACTTAGACGATTCTAAAAACGAAGGAACGCATTGGGTAGCTTATGTAAAAGTATATGACTATTGTGAATATTTTGATAGCTATGGAAATTTAAAACCTCCATTAGAACTGCTACGATATTTTAAGAATTGTAAAGTTTTATATAACTACACAAGATATCAAAAATTTAACACTGTAAACTGTGGTCATTTATGTTTAAAATATCTGAGGACTTTTTGGAATAAAAATGTATAAAATAAATGCTTTTACTTTATTTCAATCATTTGCAAGATGTCGCTCACTTTGTCGATAACTGGAAACTCTTCAATTTTATCTACGTACTATCCTAATACGCTGCAACTAAATGGAGAATATGAGTGTGCTTTGTTACATTTTTCAACATTTAATTCTATACCAAATATTGATATAAGTAATAACAAGTTCTACTATGGTTCAAATGAAATTATTGAAATACCGGAAGGCACCTATGAATTGCAAGATATTTATGATTATTTAAAATCTGAAATAAAAGACGCCTCAATCAAATTACAGTGCAATAACAATACTTTAAAAACTAGCATATACTGCTCAAAAGACGTTAATTTTAAGAAAGAATACTCTTTCAATAAACTGTTAGGCTTTGATAAGCAGGTCTTGAAAGCAAATAAATGGCATGTGTCACAGTATCCAGTCAACATTTTACCGACGACAGTGGTAAGGATCGAATGTGACATTGTGAGCGGCTCGTATATAAACGGTGAACCAAGTCACATAATTCACGAATTCGCACTCAACGTACCACCAGGTTACAGAATCATAGAAATCCCGAAGAACGCAATATATTTTCCAATCAATCAAAATAACATAAGCTGCATACATATTCGACTACTAGATATAAACAATCGCTTAATTAATTTGCGTGGTGAAGAAGTGCAGCTGTATTTACATCTTAGAAGAAAAAATGATTGACTACAATAAATATGTGCCTCAACAAATTAAAAATACCAGTTCCACTCAAGCTACCTACCAAATAAGACGTCGTTCTAAGAGCAAAATAAAATTAACTAAAGACAATAAGATATTTCTCAAAGCGATCGGATTGTTAAAATGAATATCTTAGACGTTTTATCCACTCCGACTTACGACAACAGTATAGAAGGAATTGAATTTCATTCGTACAAACCTTATGTAACGAGTTTCAACAGGAACGATGAAATTCGCATACCTATCAACCAACAGGATCTATACATATTACCTTCAGCCAGCACTCTGTATTTGGAAGGAACCGTTATCGTTAGCAAAAAAGATTCAAAAGAGAGAGCTACTAGTGTCAATTTTACGAACAATGGACTACTCTTCTTGTTCCAAGATATTAGGTACGAACTAAATGGAGTGGAGATTGATAAAATAAAAAACGCAGGTATAACTACAACCATGAAATCATTAATATCAATGAATGAGAATGAATCAAAAATTGCTAGAGCTTGGGGTTGGAGTATCGATGGTGTAAAAAATATTAATGGAGGAAGTTTTTCTGCGTCTATACCACTTCGGAATATCCTTGGTTTCGCAGAAGATTTTAAAAAAGTTGTGATAAATAGTAGACATGAACTAATATTGTTACGAAGCAACACTAATTTGAATGCTGTAAAATTGAACACCGGTGAAATAGTGGAAGACATTCAAATCAATAAAATTATATGGCGCGTACCCCATGTTAAAGTATCAGACAAAGAAAAAATAAGTTTATTAAAACTGTTGGAAAAAGATCGACCACTTCAGATGATATTTAGAAACTGGGATCTATATGAATACCCTACTTTACCTAAAACTACAAAGCATACCTGGTCCATCAAAACTTCATCTCAAATAGAAAAACCAAGATATGTTATAATTGGACTACAAACAAGTAGAAAAAATAATGCAAGTTCTGACATGTCGCAGTTTGATCACTGCTATGTTCGTGATGTTCGAGTGTACCTTAATTCAACATATTTCCCGTATGAAAGCCTCAATGTGAACTTCGCTAATAACAGAATTGCTTTATTATATGAGCAATACATCAGATTTCAGCAGTCGTATTATGGACGTTGTCCGGAGTCTTTATTAAGCGAGAAACAATTTAAAGACTTAGCACCGTTGTTTGTTGTTGATTGCTCTAGACAGACCGATAATCTGAAGACTGGTCCTGTTGTAGATGTAAGGGTAGAAATCGAGAGTGATTCAGAAATACCAGATCAAACTTCAGCGTACTGCCTCATTCTTAACGATTGCATTGTTGAATACAAACCATTAAGCAACACAGTGAAGAAGTTATCATGAACGCAGATATTATCATTGTCGAACTCCAAGGATTTAAATATTTAGACAATAATTTTATTGTCAAAGAAGTGGCTATCGTAAGTAATGAGCACACACAGACGTTCTTAGTTAAACCACCACATTCGTTTTACTATTTAACTCAAGAAGAAAAGAAGCAGGTGCGATGGTTGGAAAGAAATCGTGGAATTTTCTGGAGTGAGGGCTTTATAGACTACAGAGAGTTTCAACACGTCATCATGCCGTATTTAGAAAATAGAAAAATTATTACAAAGGGTTTAGAAAAGATTAAGTGGATAAAAGAGTTATGTGCAAACTGTGAAGTGATTGACATAGGTGAGAAGGGATGCCCTAATTTTGCGACCTTAAAAAAAAAGTTTTGTAAAAATAAAACTGATTATAACTGTGTGGATCACAAATTGAACTGTGCATTAAATAATGCTGTGTGTATTAGAAAATGGTACATTGATAATAATATGTCTGTATTTAATTTATTTTAATTATTATTGTGTTGATCAGTTAATAAAAAATGTATATCTACTTATGAGTGTTTTATTTAATATAATCAGGGTAACCTACTTACGAAACTTTAAATTAGCTGCAGCAAAATGATATTTCTTATAAAATTTCATCCATGATTTTCAACGAATTATTCTAATAAAAAATACTGTTAGCAAATAAACACTATAATTATATCTTTAAACTAGAGCTAATTTAGAGTTCGAGTATAACTAAGTAATAGAAAATAAAACATAATTTAAATCATTAAAGAATACAGTTTTATTTACTTTTTTACATTATTTACAATTATTACAAACTAATTATAACTACCTACCCAATAATAGATGTCATCACATAGTTTATTTAATGTTTTCTATACGGACCTACATACTTGTGATGTATGTACATTGTTCCAACTAGATTAGACAAAGAAAATCTACATACCTACTTAATAGTATATGTATTTTTTTTTTTTTGTTTTTGTTTTTTAGGACTATGTAGGTACAGGATAAATTACAAAAGTTATAGTTTATTTAATGTTTTCTATACATACCTACATACTTAACTTACAAACGTGTGATGTATGTACATTTTCCCAACTAGATTAGACAAAGAAAATCTACATACCTACTTAATAATATATATTTCTTTTTTGTTTTTTTTTTAAACTATGTACAGGATAAAATACAAAAGTTATAGTTTATTTAATGTTTTCTATACGTACCTACACACTTAACTTACAAACTTGTGATGTATGAACATTACCCTAACTACATTAAACAAAGAAATTAATATTATCTACATTATAATATTTTAAAGTTTTAGTTTCTAGACTATGTACAGGATAAAACACAAAAGTTAATGACAATAAAACTTACATAGTTGATATTTTAATAATTTATACATTCAAAACTTACACTACATAAAAACCTAAGATGTATAGAGAGTAAAGAATAAGAAAGCAAATAAATGTTATACATACCTAATAATATTACTACAAATCTTACACAATAACTTATGAAGTAGGTACTTACAAAATAATTATATCTGTTAATAGTAACAATTGTCCCCACAAAGTTTTTTTGATATTTTATTAATTAACGATTGTGTCTCCTCCATAATATGGTCCACCGATTCAGTCACTACATACTGTGCACTTAATATTACCACGTCTTGATTGTCACTTGCAGGTTCTTGTTGTTCACTGATATCCAGCACTTGCACCATGACCAGTCGTAAACCTTTTTTCTTCTCATTGTTTATAACGAATGATTGACATGTAGGTGGAGATGACTTCTGTTTTAGACACTCCCGTCTTGTTCTAGGCTTCTTGCTGGCAGGTCCGCAGTTTTGTCTTGCTCTAAACTCCTTGTTGTCAGGTCTTTGTTGTTCTGAGAATTCCGGGATATGCCAGCTTAAACTCGGTGTCGGAAAACCTTGAGCGTATTGTGAGAAGTCGATAATATCTGGAGAATCATCCATTATCAATAATCTGAAACAAACGGAATAATATTTAATTATAATTACATAAACAACATGATGAAATAATGTTATAAGTAGATAGGTACTTGTACAATACTTACAATTCGTTTTGTTTTATTTGAAGTGATATGGTCGCACCGGCTGACTGTCTAATAATGAATGTTCTACTCAATAATATTACTGTGGAACGTATGTAATTATACTCTATAAGCATTGCGCCGTGATTAATTTTCATGTTTTAACGTGTTCGAGCTCTTGCACGAACACCTGCTCGGTGTCAAATTCTACACCGCGCGTGCGAACTTCGAGCTATGAGTGCTTTGTAATCAAAAATTGACAACATGTTTTATCAAGTTGGAGTCTGTATCGTCGTGTGCTTTGTCATAAATCAGGAATGAAAATGAAACAGATACAATTATGATTATAAAATAGTATTTATTATTTATTTATTTATTTCATACAAATAGGTACTTACTTAAAAGAAAACTTAGGAATCAGGTTTATGCGGCACAGCATTTCATTTTAAAGTCCGAAGTTTTGGAAATGAATAATATGACATAAAAAGTTAGTAGAGAATATTTTAGTATTTTTTATGAAATGCCGTGTCGCGTAAACGGTCTTAAAACTAATTAAGACTAAATAAGATTTTACGTTATTTGCTACAAGTAATAAGATAATAAGGTTACACTTTGATTCAGTAAACTTATTGTATTTGTTTCTTTATATAAAACAATTTCAAAAACTGTGTTAAAACACTTATAGCGGTTACAGTTTCAGTCCCTGCTTAGGTAATCTTTAACTAGGTACCTATTTATTTATTTTCAATTATAAACTAATATTACATAAATGTGGAGCACCCGATTACATAAAAATAGTTGCATTTCCCCAGGCCAAAGTAGATACCTTGTCAGGTAACAGCAACCGTTTATCATCATTGCTTGATAATGCTATTTTATTTACACTTTGTGTAAAAATGTTGTGTTTTATGGACCTAAACAGTACATTTTTTTTGCGAATGATATTGCAATTATTATACAAAATATTTTTATAATCTAACATTTTTAAATCTTTCATTACACATTTTTTTGTGCCTTTTGCTTTCTTTATGGTTTTATTTAATGTTTTAATACAATAAAGTTTTGAGCGCAATCCTACAAATTCTTTGATAATTTTACCACCCATTTCGTCCTTAAAGAGTCCTGGAACCTTCTTATTAATAATTGGCAAGTTAAATTCATTTGTACAATCGTAGTTGCTTGTATCAAAATATTTTAGAAAGTGGAGTTTAAAATCTTTATATACGTCACTAGTCTGTACATTATAAACTAGGCTGTCTGTGTCAGTATAACACAATTCAATTCGGTTACCGTAAAAAGGTTTTATGATGGAATAATGGAAATCGTACATGTGACCCTTAGATAATTCTAATACAGCAAAACCTATGTATATTGGTTTATTAAGAAGTACGCGCGAAGGTTTCATTTGAATTGCTACTAGATTTTCAGAAAATATAGAAGCACTATGAAAATATGGGCTGGCTATCAATTTTTCAGCACAATTGGTTTTTTTTGTTTTATTTTTCAAGTCACACCAGTTGTTTATTAGCTTAACATCTACCCGATGTTCATTATTTTCCAAGGTCTTACCAAAAATACTATTGTTCAGTAATTTAAAAAAATCTTGTTCAAACGTCGACTCTGCCTTTTGACGTAACTGTGTGTTAATATCGATATATTGTTTTAAAAAAGCACTTTGCTTGAATATAACACCGCGATGGATCCTATGCAATACTAAACCATGCTGTAAGCATTTTTTTAAATGAACGTAATGAATAACATAGTGATATTTATCATACAAATTTGGTATTAGTTTTTTATTTTTACCACCGGGTGGCAAGCATTTTTCGGGACAAAATGGAAAGTCATTGTGATCCATGTGTAAATTCTCAGGATATAATAAATCAACTTCAAGAATGTAACCGTTTTCCGCGGAATCACTGATATCTGTCAAGTTATTTCGCAAAAAATCAATTTCTTGTCTATCCATAAATCTAAAATCGGAATAAGGTAAGGACTGACACATGCTAAAACCGTATAAGTTGTTACAGTCTAAATAAATGATGAATGAACTGGGATGGGATGGGTCGTATGTATCTAAATATTTATGATTGGCTTTGACATGTCTTTTAGAACACATACAAACACCTCCTCGAATACCATTTTGTATCATCCTATAAATTTCAACATCGCTTATCAATTCTAACCGAACTCTGGTTTTTAAAAGCATAGCATCAAACGAAAGACTTGGAGCCGTGAGATAAAAGGCAGGGTCGAGATTATAATGTCGTTTGCAAGTTTTTCGAAAACTTTCAAATACATCTGTTAACAACAGAACATCTGTCTTGAGATATAAATCCGTGTACATACCCATATTTCTAATATTAAACGCTGACCAAACGGATTGCGCGTGTTCATAGTCTTCATCGGTAATTGACTCGTTAGTCAATGAGTTATAAAAGTTATTTTTAGTAGGCAAACACGTATGTTCATAATGTTCCCATGTAGACATATAGTCATAAGGATACACTCCCTTACGGGTGAGGAGCTCAAATTCTGTTTTGTTAGGAAAATAAGCTTTCAACTGTTTAAATTCTTGTTTTTTCATTGTACTAACCAATTTTTCTAAACTAGTTCCTAAAAACTTGAAAGAATCTACAAATCTAACCTGCATACTTTCCTCAGAGGAAATCGGAATAAATTTTGTAAATGAAATGTAATTTTCTTTTGTTTTAGGTATAAGTTTAATAGATCCAGGGGCTTCGCCCAATTCCTTAATAAAAAGATGACAATCATAACCAGATAAATTATGAAAAAATACAGGCAAAAATGTTGGTACTTTGTATTGTAGGTTACAATAACTATGAGCTGCACCCCGATATCTACCAGTTAAGTGGCAATGATCGCGGACTCTATCTCCGAATAAGAAGTTTTCACAAATATGACAGGTCATAGCGTTCTCAAAATCTCGAGCATTATCCTCTGTGTAAATCATGGGAACATTATTTTTTAAAATTTTGTAAATTTTTCGTGCATCTTTAAAGAGAGTCTTCACAAATTTGGAAACACAATCAGGACCACGATACGAAACGTAACGATTATAGCTATCATCCAGCGCACACGTAATATGATAGGCAAATGCTACAGGTACATGGCGCTGACGTGTAACAGTGCTGGCCTTAGTTGGGTCAGGGTCACAAAAGTCGTACCGTTCTAGCATTGTTTCAAAGTCTGCGTATATAACAAATGGTAGTATTTGTTTTCTATTATAATTCTCAAACTGTATGAACGAACCTTTTGGAGGTAGTTCAGTTGCAACTCCCCCACAACTATGTGAACTAAGATCATCGCGTGAATTGAAAAACATTAAGCAAACGTTACAAAAGTACAATTTACTGTGGTGTTTCGTTATTTGATTCTTAACAAGTCGTGGTAAATCTTTAATAAGACAATAATGTGACAAGTCATCCTTCTCCAAATAAAGTAAATGAATCACTTTCCCAGTCACAGTTTTTGGTTTGTAAAGCGGACCAATTATAGTATTCTTTTTTATGCCATAAATATAAATACAAACTCCTGGGTTATTTACTTCAAACCGTGCAATATCCGAGAAACTTAATGGAAATGTTAAGTCTTCTAAGTTCAACACAGTCCGAAAATCTGGGTAAGACGAAACCCTATCAGGATGACTTTTAGCGGGATATAAAGCAGCAACAAGGGACCATAAGAAACAATACTCATCATTGTTACGAATATTGACACATGCTTTTTTCGCTTTAATTGCAGCCGGTAATTCGATAAAGCCTGAACCGCGCAATGGTTGGTATTTGTTAATATTGACTTCTAAATGCGAGCTACTCAAGAAAGTCCAACCACTGTCACGGTCTTGAAACTCCTCTAATTTTTTTACTAACGCATTTTTAACCTGAGTAATTAATTAATCATATTCATAATTCTGGTGAAGTGTATAATTTTTAGTACCAAATGATTTTATCTCCTGAGAATCATTTTTAACCATTAAAAACAGTGCAAAATATTCAAAATTAATTTTTAAACTTATATGTTCTTTAAGCGACTTATCTATTAATGTTTTGATTTTGTCTCGGATACTATTTAAAAACAATTCTAGAGAATAGTTCTCATATAGATCAACAATTCTATAAGAAGCTATACGATTGCGAAAGGCAGAATGAATTATTTCAACACCTTCGCAAAAATGTGAAATATTCCTGTTTTTATGGGTGGTACTGCGTAGGTGACCAGTCCAATGACTGCGCTCAATAGTCGCGTTACAAACAGTACAAAAAGGCATTTTAGATTACGATTACGTTAATTATTATCTTGCACACAAGGTTTATAGTGAAATGCAACTGAAATAATTAAGATTACAAGACATAAAATTAAAATATTCTGTGGGTGCTCCAAGTTAAAATCTTAAAAATACATTAATTATTACTTAAAACTAAATTGGTCACTGTAGAAGACAGGCTCTGAATCGTCGAACAATTCGTGAGCCCGCCTCATGAATGACTGCAAAGTGTCCCACTGAGGACTTTCTTTACTTAATTGCACTTTTAGTGCAACGGCCGCCTTCTTCCACCGATCCTCCCTTACAGTGGAGATAATGTCGGGCTTATGGTAAACCTTTACCTCCACATAAAAGTCACCGTTCAAGTGTGCTGTTCGCCGCACCTTGCCGTTTGCGACGCGGCTCAGAAGGGAAGATACCAGGTCCCCGCTGGATGTCGTTGGACGATCTGCGACTGCGGCGTCCTCTAACCCGAAGAGGTCTGTGTTCGGGCGTGTCTTACTGTAAAACAATAATAACATATTATTTATAGTAATTATTAACGATACTAGGGTAAAATAGATATTCGGAACTGCAATTCGGTAATATACGTAAATATTATCTCACTGACCACACTGTACGAAAAAAGGTAATGTATGTAAAATGAATTTCATTGCTCTCTACGTTACAGGTCTAAGTTTGAGACCGATATGCATTAGAAACTTCACTTCACTTCAACGACCGATGTGCACAAAAACATACTTAAAGAAAAATCAGTAATAGTAAATTACCTTGATTTTGGTTTCGAAGGCGTGGTGCACCTTTCAGATTTGCGCTTCGTCGTTGCCTTCTTCTTAGCAGGCTGTGCTGCCTTCTTTATGTCGACAGCGTGATCAAGCCTTTGGGACTCGTATTCAACTTCGGAGTCAGACCTAAAATCGAACACATTAAAATTATTGAACTTTATGCTAAAACCATAATTTCCTAAAGAAGGTTATAACAATGAACAATAGAAACAAGGTCACCTTTCAGATTTGCGCTTCGTCGTCGCCTTCTTCTTAGCAGACTGAGCCGCCTTCTTAATCTCGACAGCGTGATCGAGCCTTTGGGACTCGTATTCAACTTCGGAGTCAGACCTAAAATCGAACACATTAAAATTATTGAACTTTATGCTAAAACCATAATTTTCTAAAGAAGGTTACAACAATGAACAATAGAAACAAGGTCACTAAAATTAACTTAATATAATACTTACTTACATTTTTAGAAGTTGGTATAATATTATATTATTAGGAATATAATAATAATATAATGTCAACAGCGGCACTGGCACTGGGAAGCACTGGAGCGAATTTAATTTTTTCACCTAAATTATTGGTTTATATTCATAAAAAATACCATTTCAGCAATATTTACCTCATAACAAAATTAAACCTTAACTACATATCCTCACAGGTGTATGACTAATTTATGTTACTTACGTCTAATTAAACCCTAGTGATTGAAAACCCTTTCTGTCAAATTGCAATTTTGTCGTGAGAAATGAAATACAAAACCAGCTTCTTACCCTCGCCGACAAAGGTAAAGCCGCAGACAGTTACTTAGAATTAACACAATAGATATTATAATAAAGTATGTAAGCATGTTTGTTTAATACGTCTTGATATAAAACGTTCAATGACATCACACTCGTGAAATAAATAAAATTGCATTTTTGGAGCTCGTGGCTATGTAATAATAGTCGCACGGGTCGATCCATCAGGTTAAGCTACGGAAAGCACGTTAAGCCATTGGTCCCGGCTGTCATTCATTTTCGTGTTTTGACAGTCGTTACGGGTCGTCAGAAGCCCGAAAGTGTGACAACCAGTCTTACCAAGGGGTATCGTATTACCTAGTTACTGGGTTGTGGAGGTCAGATAGGCCACAGAACAGTAGAGTAGGCAGTCGCTCCATGTAAAATACTGGTATTCAGCTGCATCCGGTTAGACTGGAAGCCGACCTCAACATAGTTGGGAAAGGCTAGGCAGATGATGATTTTTGAGAGTCAGAAATCAGAATGTATCTAAAGATGCAAAATCCTTACAAAACTTTTTGTGTGCAGAACAAACCACGTGAACAAATTCACGATAAAAACTTAGTTAATTTTATGTTGCAGTTAAACTCAAAGTGTAAAATCATGAAACTACTAAATCTAACAAACTTTATAAAACATTTCATGCAAAGAAGGTCGATTTCTAAATTCAGCAATGACATTAAAGGATCGCCTTTCAAACAATTCCTAGACTTACAAAAAAGTTATTACAAAAAATTAGTAGTTATTATGTTCAGGAAAGAATCATTCTTTTATAATCAGTTAACGGAATTGATATACACATAGTTCTTATTTAAGGATCACCCCCCCAGTTTGATGAAGATGATTAGGTATAGGAAGATCGCTTAAACTCGAATTTTAATTACGGACTACAACATGTACAGCGATCGTCTTACAATACAATAAAGTTCGAATAAGCAAATTGATGCATGATACAATGTTGCTGACTTTGACATTTGTAAATGACTATGTACACACACGACGGCTGCCTGATACGTTTATTGTCAGGCGTTTCACGTATGAGTACGGCGCAGCGACTAACCGTTGAACGGCGCATGCTCCGTTTTGACGTTGATTATACGGGGCACACTAGACGGAAGGATGGTAAGTGTATAAGCATGCGAAACCAGAAGAAAACTCAATACATAACTTGTACGTTAACGTGTAAGGCAGTGTCGTCTGTTTGAATTAATTAAATTAAAATATGGATGTCCTTGGTGCTCAATCTGAGCCATAGAAATAGAATGTGTGTGTCTGTAGATGCATACTATTTCTTGCTCTGTGAAGTGACATGAGTCAATCTGTCCCAAATTTTAGTTTAATGTTATGAAAACCTAAGTTCAGATGTCCTTGGTGTCCCAATCTGGGGTCATAGAAATAGAATGTGTGTGTGTCTGTAGACGCATGCTATTTCTTGCTTTGTGGAGCGACATGAGACAATCTGTCCTGAATTTAGGCTAGTGGTTCAAGCAGCGAGCGCCCTTATTTGTTAACATGTAAGCTAGTGTCGGCTGTATGAGTTAATTACATTAAAATTTGGATGTCCTTGGTGCTCAATCTGAGCCATAGAAATAGAATGTGTGTGTGTCTGCATTTCATGCATGGTGCATGCTATTTCTTGCTCTGTGAAGGTGACATGAGACAAGCTGTCCCAAATTTTAGTTTAATGTTATAGTATGGTAAAGTTCAGATGTCCTTGGTGCTCAATCTGAGCCATAGAAATAGAATGTGTGTGTCTGTAGATGCATACTATTTCTTGCTCTGTGAAGTGATATGAGACAATCTGTCCTGAATTTTAGCTTACTATGATCGTATAGTTCGATTATTAAACGAAGTATGTGTGAAAGTGGTTGATACAAAAATTGTGAACTAAAGTAGTGATTTAGTGCTCAATCCAAGAATCTGCGGTACCTAGTTGATCGAGGTAAGCCATCGGTAATAATACTAATGCTCAGCCCTTTAACTTATATATTCATTAGTCACTACAAACAAATAGTTCCCTTTATTAAACTTTCAGACTTACACGTATTAACAGCTATTTAAAATGAATCCAAAAAATTACAGTCCTCGATATGAAATTTATAACAAACATCAAATTCGTTGTGAAAGGAAAAGAATATGTTGATAAGTTCCGTCCAATCCATCGGGTGGAATAGGCACCGAACCAGTATTTTACTGCACTATGTAACATTTAATTGATATTATTGAGTATTCTAATCCATCGAGAGTGACGAGGCGAACGGATAAGTGGTTGATATGTAGAGCTAGTTATAGTAGGATGTTTTTGGGCAATCTAACACACCGAGAGTGACGAAGGCGAACGGAGTGAGCCGTAGGAACGAAAGCGTGGGTTAGAATGCCCAATAATATCCTACTTTTGTTCCATTTCTAATTTTGATACAGCAATATGTTCCTGATGGTCCTGCTCATAACTATAAGATTTCCATAATTATTACAAAATACAGCAAAAAGTTAACAGTTCCTATACCATTATAAATTATAATGTTGTTATTTAGCACTTCTTATTAGCTAAGTACCTATAAAACTTGATGTCAATTACAATTATTAGGTTATTTTAATGTTCTAATTGCAGAGAGTTCATAAGAGGTGCTGAACCTCTTTAATTAATTTATTTATTTATAGGTACTCCAACAACATATTCACTAATGACATATTAAGTACATAAAATAGCTTATTTTATCTATTAGTATGGTGAATTTGTCACTTAAAGAAGTACACAGTTTAAACAAATAGAAAATATTATACAAATTATTATAAGAATTATTTTAAAGTCATTTGAAAACCTTTGTTACAATGAAAGTAACAATTGTGTGTTCGGACTTCCGAAAGGGAAGGTAGGAGACAATCCTAGTATGTTGCTGCCCAATTAATAAGTCCTTGTAGACTTTACTTTAGCAGCTTGCTTTCTTTGCTCTAGACCCACATTAGAGATCCCAGCCAAAACCCTCCGCAGGGGCTAAATAGTAGGATTTAGTTTTGTTTAGTGGCATAAGTGCTCATTCACTTCTAATTCAGTGTGTGAAACACATGGGGTGGGTGAGCATAAATGTAAGGTTTTCTTATAACGGATTGCTTTTCATGGTGGAATGTCAAAAACTGCTTGAGTAGCTTTAGGTCCTCTAGACAATCTGTATGTGCTTTAGGATTTACCTAATCATCATAATTTACACCAAAATCTTTGAGTTGTAATATCTCTGTGTATTTAGATAAACACAACCGGGTTGTTTAGAAAACAACAATGCGCTTCTGAAGTAAATACTAGCATGAAGCAGTTTAGAAGATTATTGATAATGTGTCTGAGTAAGGTTCACTAACCTTGATTAGAATGTGGAAATTATATTACTTACTTGGCTACTCATAAAACTCATTCAATTGTAGGTAAATGCATAGTAGGTCCGTCTTACAGGAAATCGTTTCGATCTCATTGCCCTGTTTATCGGCTCGGCGGCGGCGGTGGGAAGAGCGTTCTTCCCTATTACGGCACTTAGGAGAATCGAAATAATCTCAGAAGGCACTGGCGACCACATCTATATTGTGAGCTATCGATCTCCACCTCGGCACTTCGCCGACTCACGGTCAGCGTAACACTATATATCACTTACCACAAGCACTATTATTATTAACTTTTAACCAAGTTATAACTGAAACTTTACTAATTTTCTAAGAAAATTATCGAGAGAAAATATTTGACGTACATTGGCGGCAAATATTTAAGACGCTATGAATGACACTGACAGTGACAGTTTCAGCTCGCTGAGACCATAATTCACAGCGATATTCTTCCATGGTGAAAAGGCAAAGGTAACAAAGAGAGAATGTAAGTACATATATTCTAACTATTTATAGTATATAAGGCAAGATTTAAGATAGCTTCTTCATTATCAAATGTTATGTTTTGAAGGAAACATAATGAATTAATTTAGTTTGAATTTTCGCGCATTATTTGAGAAAAGTACTACCTATACAAGCTTTGGCCACAACCAGGCGTTGATGGACGTTGTATGTGTGCCTCGGCTTTGCTTCGCCCACATTGTCACGTTCGTCCATCAATGCCTTTTTCGCAGGCAGCTCTTATACTAAGCTAAAAATAACGCAATAACTTCCTCAACACACATACATCCCATACTAATTTACAAAAGCCAAACAAACAATGTAACTTACAGCTTTGTCCCCAAGTTGTTCAACCCTACAATGCAGGAACGCGGTCTGTCCGACCACGGTGGTGACATTCCGAGGCACATTGTACTCGAAGTACGGAAATGACCCCACACTGTCCTCGCCGTAGTGCGCTGTACCTGTGAGCAAAGAAGTTGTTGGTTTAGTGTTGAATATTTTTATTTAATACCAAGGTAGGTACTGAACAAAAAAAAAAATTGTTGTTGTTAGTTCTTTATGAAAGTGCTCGTCCGAAAAAGTATTTATGTAGGTATTATTACGTTAGCGACCCGCCACTAGATCGCACGATTTTTACGGCTTAAAAAACATGGTTTCTTCATTATGTGTAAGTTGACAGACACAAAACGTACGTGTCGAATTGAGAACCTCCTCCTTTTTTTTTTCGTCGGATAAAAAGTGACTATAATTTATAATTATGTAAAGGTATGTTTAGATTTATTTCACTAATTTCTATCAACAAGATTCACTGCTTTATTTTGGGTAAAAATCAACCCTTCATTATACGCACATAAAACAATTTCTGTTGTAAGCTTAGAATGGAAATCCGAAGGATTTAGATAGATAGCTAAGATGTAAGCCATCTTTCAATATTATGACATTACTAGTTACAGCCCGCGGCTTATGTCTTTTTCCAGATCATGGTCTACCCGTGTGCCAAATTTTATCCAAATCCGTTCAGCCGTTTTAGCGTGAAAGCGATACAAACAAACCCACTTTCGCATTTATAATATTAGTTAGGATAAAAGTAAATAAGTAAATTACTTAAATGACAAATGAATTGCTTGAAGAAGTGAAAGTAGTTTTGCATACCATACTCAAACTGTTACTAGTGAGTATTGAGCAAACAAACCTTTTAAAATTCAGACTAACCACTTTCAGCAAACATACTGGCGAGGCATAATTGCGTGGCAATATTTTCTAATCGTATTCAATCGCATTGATGTGAACTTTCGCTCTATTGCCAGTCTGTGAAACGGCGCGTACAGACGCGGACTAAAACTGTTTATTAGATTTTAAATTCGACTTCTGCTGTGTGTAATAAGGATTAGAATGCCATTTTAATAATAAAACAAATTGTTGACGATTTTTTTTAAGGATAAAATAATATACACGGTGTAAGATGAATGTAAGAACGTTGTAGGCTTAAGATTCTAGATTTGTTGCCCATTTTATATTTTGTTAAGTACCTGATACTTTTTGACAGGCCTACAACGTCCTCCCTTTCCTATTGACACTCTTATTTGAAAACATTGTAAAACCGAATTATTTTTAAAAGAGTAACCGTGGAGTTTCGTGCCGGCTCTTCTCCATAGCAAAAGAACAATTCGAACAGTGCACCTAGATTCTTACGTTTCATAAGTGCCCATGTAGGTTTATGTGAAATAAAATATTTTGATTTTGAAGGGATATCGAAAATTACTAAGCTCTAGTATAAGATCTACTATTAGATGCTGAATTCATGGTAACTGTTTGTGCGTCGATGTCAACTTGTATTAAAATTGTTTTTTATAATGATGGTGACGCTATTTTCTGAACATTCTGCCTTTTTGTATAAACCTTATCATGTATTTTTTTATTTTAGCTAGTGATCTTATAAATCATAAATGTATGTATCTGCCTACAAGCAATCACAAACCTTAGTGTGGCAAATATTTTTATTCCGCGTCTATATCTACGTGAATGGGTTGCCGGTACGTCACTGTGCCACGTTGTATACATATCGCTCCGTGATTGTATTAAGCTTGGTCTAGAATTCTAGATAGCAGATATACACGTCATTCTATATTGACGTTACGTTCACGAATGCATAAAAAGCCACATCGGGGTTTCTAGAACTAGGTATAGTAGAAAGTGACTTACGGTGGTGTGGACTTTTAATAAAAAACTTTTTTACAAAAAAATAAAACCGACTTCCAAAAACAACACTACAAAGTGAAAAATAACTTTAATTTCGGAAGTCGGTGTCTGGTTAAATGTTTTTTCGTTTTTTGTCACCGACTTCCAAAATTAAAGTTATTTTTCACTTTGTAGTGTTGTTTTTGGAAGTCGGTTGTATTTTTTTGTAAAAAAGTTTTTATTTTTTACTTTTTTGTTGTGGTACCTACCCCACACAAATTCTAATACCACTACCTGCAAAATAAACTAGAACATCATCCATATAAAAATGGGGAAAAAATACGGATTATTGAAGCTAACTCAAAAACTACAGAAACAAAGTTAATCAATTTTATATGGGACCAACTTTGATGTATACCCTCTCGAATAAAACAATATTTCTTTTAAATCGGACGACTCTGTAAAAAGTTATGCGTGGTCATACAAAAAAAAAAACATACGTTATCATAGCGAGGAACACGGACTAGAAAAAAAAGAAGGACTCCGCGCCACGCGTATCGAAAGTGAAGCACCTTACCGATCTGTGTGCGTGATTTGACAAAGACGCCATCATGTCACATAATGGCGGTCGGCATACTATGATGTAAATGTGTGCGTGAGGCGCATGTTTGTACAAATGGTCCCGGCATACTTACTGTGCTTCACTTTCGATATGCGTGGCACGGAGTCCTTCTTTTTTTTCTAGTCCGTGGCTAGGAACCCCATTCTACTTTCGGGTAATACCTACCTAAAGCAAGTAAGAGGTCGACTATCAGGTATTAGTATTTTGCTTCTAAGGTTCTCTGTCTATATCCTCCAAATTAACATCGTATTTGCATTCTGTTTTGCATCCTTTTCCTAGATAAATTGGTCCAATTTATCTTCTTTGCAAGTCAAAATAGGAAAAGAAATGTTCGTAATCTTACAGCGAGTCGGTAGCTATAATAAATTATGCGCAAAGGGTCACTCTGACGTACCGAAAACATGGGTGTTTGATTTTGTAGACATTCGTTCGCTATAACGATTCCGGTTTTTCTATTTTGTGATTTAAATTTATTTATTTGATAATTTTGATCATAATTTGTTTTACAATTTTTATAAAAAATATTACGAGGAAAAACTAAAAACATAGTGATGTCAGATTTCAGAAGCGCTGATGTTAGAAGTAGCTGTGTGTGGGTTTGGCAGTGCATGTGGGATTATTGTAAAGGGCCGGTGACAAACATTTTTTTTGTCCGTCATGTTCATTATTTAAAAATATTGGACACGTATTTTTTCTTTTTTTACGTAATCAGAAGATTACGGCGATATAATCAATCTGCCTAGCCGTTTCCCAACTATCTTGGGGTTGGCTTCCAGTCTAACCGGATGCAGCTGAATACCAGTATTTAACATGGAGCGACTACTTATCTGACCTCCACAACCCAGTTACTAGGTAATACAATACCCCTTGGTAAGACTGGTTTTCATACTTTCGGGTTTCTGACGACCCGATAAGATTACGGCGATACATTGAGTTACCATGTGGCATGACGTCACTTCTTGCTAGATTTTATACGTAGTTCACAATTATAATTAATTGTGACGTAGCGAGCCCCCACTCCCCAACTTTAATGCTTTTTATTCAAGTAATATTTTATTAATATTATGATAAAATAACCGCAAATAACGTATCTATTTTTTTTTTATTATCTGACGGATGATGACAGACTAAATTGAATTTCTTTTGTTTTGCCCAGACATCATCTCTAATATTTATACTTGTGCCTGAAAAACACCCACTATACCAGAAAAATCTTAAAGTTCTTTATTTTTAAACACCCATGACATTAATATTACAAACGCACGACTAATGGAGCTCATCACATCATGCCAAGAGATTCCGTTTGCATCAAAAAGAATACAAGATGACACAATTAGCTTAAACAAAAGGTCGTGCTGATTAAGAAATTATTCAGGACGAAACAACAACATCTGAGCTATAATGTTCTTGTTCAGGTAAACAGCCCTAATTTTTGGGGTCATTTAAGCCCCTTTTTGTGAATGAGGCAATTTTGTAATTTATGTGGTAATATAGGGTTATTTATTATTAATTTATTTAGTGGTTTTTTTAGGGTTAACTATTATTAGTATTTTTTAATTGATGCAAGAATAATATTGGGTAATTTTGCTAACTGTGGAGGCTTGTAAATGGCTTGTCGTAAATAACCTCATTCATACTTTTGTATTGATAGCTGTAAGCCACCCAAACAACATAAAAAAATAAAATAAGATAAAAGTAATACAAAGACCAACTTTTCTAGTGAACTTAGTTACAAATGAAGTACCTAAAAACATTTTTTTTAAACTCAAAGATATATTTGCATAACATTTCACAAATCAATTTATTTCAACAAAAAAAGTAGTTAAAAAATTAAATATGCGTGTATTTTTTTTTTCTCTAATTCATTAAAGCACAGTAATACAGGGTAAAAGTGTAAACAGTGGCAATATTTTAAGGGGTAATTGTACTCATCATTATGAACAACTTTTACTATGGGACCAAACATGAAATCGCGAAAAAAAATCAGCTGTTCCCTACATTTTGAGGAATTATGCGAACATAAATGTATACTGAACAGCAGATTTTTATTTCAGGTTTGGTCCCATAGTAAAAGTTGTTCATAATGATGAGTACAATGACCACTAAAAATACTGTCACTCTTACACCCTGTATACCACCCAAGAAAAGTATTTTTATTAAAAGTCAAATTGTACTTAACTAGGTAGGTATTTGTTGCTCAAAACAAACTCCTACAATTTTCTACTACAGTTCAAACATCCAATAATTTCGCGGCCATAATGTGACGTCATAATTCACGATACTGTTTTGAACGAAAATATCTTAAGTTACCTTAGTTGCAAATAGTTACAGTTTGTCTGAAACCTGAAAGTCTGACCACGGTCTAACCTTAGGATATCGGTTTTCCTTCGGTAATTGGATTGCGGAAGGCGGGCGCTTCGTGTAAAATAGGTACCTACATACAGCCGCACCTAGTAAGCTTAGAAACTGAACCAGGTCTTGGTAGAAGGAACCGGTCGAGTCCTAGCCGATAATTTTCTTCTTGTTTTCACATTTTCCTAAATGTTTGCGATTCGCTTCACTATATAAAGAACAAGAATTTGCTCTGCAATGGGATAATTATTACAAGCTGAAATGATTACTTTGTTTTTTATTTTATTCCGATAGTGAGTCCTAGTCCTAATACAGCGTTCTTGAGTAATCATTCTTAAATCAAAAATATATTTATTTATTTTAATATTATAACATGTATGTGCGTTGATGGGATACATAAAAAAGCATTACATTTGAAAATTTTAATAAAAAGAGAATAACAATAAAGTTCTTTAAATTTTCATATTATATATTCTTTAGATTTTCAAATAATCTCAACTTTCAACGCGATTTTATTTTAAATTCTAGAAAAAAAAAGTATTTCTATTTCAGATTTTTTTTTTTCTGGAAAAGGTGCCAGCCATTGCTTGACAACGAAATGATCCCATAAGTATTACATATTACTGATTTTTAGAACAAACCAACAAAAGAGTTGAATAGCAATGATGTAAAAACACCATAATCTATACATTATTATAAATTGAAGTCTGTCGTCTGTCTGTGTAACCGCGTTATTGTGCTAAACCACGAAACGGATTTTGAAGATGTTTTCATTATCGTTTACATAATTTATTCCGGAAGGTTGTCAAAACCGTGCGAAGCAGGAGCGCGGGTGGTTTACTAATAGTAACATAAAAAAACTAAAACTAACGCTAAATGAACAATAAATTAAAGTAGAACCTCACTAGAACGTTAAACAAAGTTAGCAGTACATTACATTACGACAAATATCATTTTAAGCAGAACATTTTAGTACTAAATTCAACTTTGCCGCTTAACTCGTTAGCAACGCATAAAGCAAGTCAAATATTTATGCAATCGTTTGTATAACTTTGAGTTGCATTCAGCCAACCATGTTTATACGGTACACGTCGTTTTAAACACTGAATACGATGTTTGATGATAGTATTAGCATAATATGCATTTGGTTTAGTGCTAGCTGCGCCCCGTTGTTTCACCCGCGTAGACCGGAATAAAAGTAGCCTACCTATGTATTAATCTAGGGTATAAGCTATCTACACATCAAATTTCATTCAAATCGGTTCAGCCGTTTCAACGTGAAGAAGTAACAACACACACACACAAACTTTCGCTTTTATAATATTAGTGTGATAAGCTCGTCAAGGGATATACGAGTAGTTTCAATCACCGTATGGTATTACGGTGATTGAAACTACCGCTATACCGCTCGTGGCTAAGTAATAACAGCCGCACGGGTTGATCGATCATGCCACGGTCGGTCCGTGGATGGGTGACCATCTTTACATACCGAGACACCCCAGTGCCTCGGAAAGCACGTAAGAGGACTGACATATTTTGTCATCTCTGTCGCTCACAAGGGACTACATTTTTAAGAATGTTCAATGTAAAGATGCTTTTTTGAAAAATGTAATCAATTGGCGATCTAACAAATAATATTTATTACTAAAAACACATTTTTATTGTGGCATTTATTTAACTTATCTCAAAAACTTATTGAGCCGAGTTTATTAGATAATACAATAGAAATGTGTTTTTATTTATTACCTATTAAATTAATATTATTTAGTAGGTCGCACATTGATTACATTTTTCAATAAAACTTTTTTACAAAAAAAAACAACCGACTTCCAAAAAAATACTACAAAGTTAAAAATAACTTTAATTTCGGAAGTCGGTGTCTTTGGATCTGTATTTTAGTTTTTTGCCACCGACTTCCGAAATTAAAGTTATTTTTCACTTTGTAGTTTTTTGTAAGTCGGTTGTTTTTTTTTTTTTTTTTTTTGTAAAAAAGTTTTTTATTTTTCACTTTTTAGTGGGTGAGTCTGTAATTTATCTAAGTTATCATAGCCTAATGTCAACTGCTCATCACCTTTTTACAAAATATTACTTAGGTCTTTACCTATGAAATTGCCGTTCTGCAGTACTGGCCATTTCAAATCAAAATAATTTTTGTTTGGCTAAGAATTCTAATTTCAAATTAATTTTATTTTAAAAACATGGATTTTTTTTTCCAAAAGTAGTCATTTGTTTCTTGATTAGTGTTACATTTTCATCGCATTTCAATCTTTTTCGTCATCATGGATACGTTAAAAATTCGAGTAATTATGGAATATGAGTACCGTCGTGGCAGCAACGCGGTACAAGCGGCACGCAACATCAACGACGTTTACGGAGCTAACACTACAAACCAACGCACCACTTGTTATTGGTTTGCTCGCTTCCGTTCTGGAAATTTCGACCTGAAAAATTAACCTCGCGGTCGTCCGAAGACTTTGGTCGACAATGACGAATTAAAGGCGATTGTGGAAGCTGATGATACACAATCTACGGCTGAATTAGCAGCAGCTTTCTACGTTAGCGTCAAAACAATATTGGTCCATTTGCGTCAAATTGGCAAGGTAAAAAAGCTTGACAAATGGGTGCCCCACGAACTCAATGATCGCCAGCGCGAAGTACGGGTCGAGACGTGCCTTGCACTGCTCAACAGACACACAATTGAAGGAATTTTGAACCGCATTGTTACCTGCGATAAAAAATGGATTCTGTTTGATAACCGCAAGCGCTCAGCAAGTTGGTTGGATCCTGGTTCAGCACCTAAACAATGCCCTAAAAGAAAACTTACCCCTAGAAAAGTGATGGTCACTGTTTGGTGGTCTAGCGCCGGTGTGATTCATCACAGCTTCTTACCAAACGGGGTGAGCATTACTTCAGATGTGTACTGTGAAGAACTGAATACAATGATGGAGAAGCTGGCACATCTCCAACCAGCATTGGTCAATCGCTCGTCTCCGCTGCTCCTGCACAACAACGCGCGACCTCATACTGCACAGCAGACGGTCTCCAAGTTGCAAGAACTGGGGTTGGAAGCTCTCCGTCATCCGCCCTACTCACTAGACCTTGCGCCTACAGACTACTACTTTTTCCAGAATTTGGATAACATCTTGGCGGGAAAAAAATTCAATACCCGAGAGGCAGTACAAAATGCCTTTGAAGAATTTGTTGCCTCCCGTCCAGCTGATTTCTTTA
Organism: Cosmia pyralina; assembly: GCA_946251885.1. Taxonomy (NCBI): domain Eukaryota; kingdom Metazoa; phylum Arthropoda; class Insecta; order Lepidoptera; family Noctuidae; genus Cosmia; species Cosmia pyralina. Next base: position 9,959,879 of record OX276365.1, read on the forward strand.
AGAAGGGCATCAATAAACTGCCACTGCGTTGGCAAAGATGCATTGATTGCATGGGTGATTACTTCGATTAATACAAATAAAAAATGCATGAAAAAAATTAATTTAAATTTTTTCATACAAAACGGCAATTTCATAGGTAAAGACCTATTATTGCTTTTCCCGATACAAGGACGTTAATTGTTGAGGAGTTCTCCCAGTAAGGAACCAGGAGAACTGGAAGTGATGGTGAAGTCACCATCAGCTCCACTTTAACATAAAAATATGTATTGTGACGAGCATAAATTGCTTAGCAATAATCGAATCGCAACCCGTGAAATACGTATTATTGAGTAGTTCCGATGGCCATCTGTGGTCTTCCTCATCAGTTCCACTTCACTAAATGGTGCTTTTATAAAATGTGAAGGTTCCCCTCGATTTATCTGGGATGCCATCATCAGATCCTGGTTTCCTTATAAGCTACCACCCTTGGGATAATCCTTTCCAAAAAAAAAATAATCATCAAAATTGGTTCATAAACGATAAAGTTATCTGCGAACACACATAAAAAAATATATATATAATATAGTATATACGGTCGAATTGAGAAACCGCCTCCTTTTTTTGAAGTCGGTTTAAAAGGAAACATTCGTATGTTCTGAGAAATATTGTTTCTTTATGTTTTCACGCAAAATATGCATTAATAACCAATTTGTATGTATATTTTGATATTATGTTCTTCGTCGTGCAATTCGACCTTATTACAGGAAAAGGTCTTATGGAAATTGTGTGAACAAACAAACGACCAATTAATTGCAAAATGTTTTGCGACCCAGTGTGTTGTTGCACTAACGTTTCATATTAGAAGTAGCAACTGTTATTAGGTACCTATATAACGTTGTTCAAGAAATTAAACTCGTTTCCAGAAACTCGTGACCAATTACAAACAGAAGGCCAATTAAAACCGGCCAAGTGCGAGTCGGACTCGCACACGAAGAGTTCTGTACTAGCGTACATTATTATTTTAACACCACATATTTAAAAAAATACTATAATTCAAATCGGTGCCAAAGAATAAATAAAATCTCCTGAAGAAGCGCGAAAAATATCAAAAATTTTATTTCACCATGAATATTTTATTGGTTTCACTCTCTGTTATATCTCGGCTAGCTGACAAACAACCGAATCAAAAGGTATTTTGATTTTTTTTTTATTGGTGTTATACCGCATCTGTCGCCAATTAGATTGAACGTCAATGAAACCGCAATGTGAAGGCACATTGCGTCGGCCATTTTGCCAAATTGCCGGACTCAAATCGCGCAGTTCACATCTCATTTAGTCACCTGTCCCACCGCCAGCGACTGACGAGAAGCGAGTAGAGCTAGCAACTAAAAACGAGTTGTCGAGTAATGAGCAGCGAGTGCGCGACGGCGACGACGATTACTCCAAGGGTGAGTCTCTCAGCGAGTGTTCTATCCGCCAAGCGAGGGCGGAGATTTTCTAAAGGACGCCACAATGAAAAAAGCAAATGACAGTCTCGCAAATTAAAAAGTAACATGTACCCAAAGAGTTCCATTTTCGAATTCCGTAATTGCTTCTTTATTTTTTTTTTATTGTAAGTTAAAAGTTTCTGAAAATTTAGGTATAACAATTTTTTTTATTTTTTGTCTGTCTGTCTGTTTTTTGAGGAGCTCGTGGCTAAGTAATAACAGCCGCACGGGTCGATCCATCAGGTTAAGCTACGCTTGCCGGGGTTGGTCAGTGGATGGGTGATCATCTTTACATACCGAGACTCCTCCGTGCCTCGGAAAGCAAATTAAGCCGTTGGTCCCGGCTGTCATTCGTGGATCTTTGACAGTCGTTACGAGTCGTCAGAAGCCCGAAAGTCTGACAACCAGTCTTACCAAGGGGTATCGTATTACCCAGTTACTGAGTTGTGGAGGTCAGATAGGCAGTCGCTCCATGTAAAATAATGGTATTCAGCTGCATCCGGTTAGACTGGAAGCCGACCCCAACATAGTTGGGAAAAGGCTAGGCAGATTGATTGTCTGCATGTCTGTTTTTTGTTCCAGCTAGTCTCCGAAACGGCTGGACCGTGATGTTATGTTATAATAAAATTAATTATAATATGTCGGTATCTTTTTTACCTACACGGGACGTACAATCTTTTGTACGCTTCTTGAGCTAGAAAATTGTTGACATTCGCTTCCTCGTCTGCGGTGGAACAGGAGCCCTACCCTGTTTTTACGATTTTTCTCCATGTTTTTAAAAGAAATTATATCATACGTATTTGAACTTTGGGTTGCTTTTTGTTTGTCAATGTTTCCAGGTGCGATAATAAGAGATAATGCTTAGTTATTGTCGTTGTCAATGTGGTTCGCTTTTTAATTAAAGTTAAATAGTTTTGGGATATCATTTTCAGTTTAAAGTGGCCATTTAGAGATATGAAACGGTCGAACAAATAATATTAAATGTTACTGTAGACAATGTTGGTGTAATGATCTGTGACCTATTTATTAAAACCGCCCGGCGACAATCCGGCAATTCGACCATTTTACAATGTTTTTCATGCTTTATTTGTTTAATCAAAACAAAATTATGTTTATTTCTGTAAGGGCTGATTGTTCAATAGTCAGATAATTTTTATTTGAGGAATAAATATGGCGGTTTGACAGCTTTTGTATTGAAAATATGTCAAACTGTCACATTTATTCTTCAGGTAAAAGTTATCTGCCTATTGAACAATCAGCCCTAAGTAGATCTTTTCACTTGTACACGTATTTTTCTTGGAAAACAGCATTTGTGTGAAAATGTGTCATGATAATTATTTTTTGGCATTGTCTGTTATATTGGACTAGCTTCTGCCTGTGACTTCGTCCGCGTGAAATTTATTGTACCCCTGACCCACCCCGTCGCATCCCCTGTTCGAGATATATCTTCGTTTTCGCTTAGCGTTTGTTCTGACTTTTTTTGTTTTTGTCGGCTCTTACGGGCCCTATTTAGCGCGATGTTAAATAGCCAACAGTCTTCCTCGACAAGCAAATGCAAAAAGAATTTTTCAAATCCGACTGGCAGTTCCAGAGATTAGCGCGTTCAAACATACAAACAAACAAAAAAACTAACTCTTCAGCTTTATTATTAATCTTAAACACACTAATATTAAAGGAGAAAGTTTGTGAGTGTGTTTGTCTATTACTTCTTCACACCAGACGGCTAGACCGATTTGGATGAAATTTAGTATGTAGATAGCTTATCCCTGGATTAACACATAGGCTACTTTTTATCCCGGTCTAGCGGGTGAAACCGCGTGGTGCGGCTAGTTTAATATATATAGGCCCCTGGAAAGGAGGTGGAGAATTTTGGAGTTGCAAGCTTGAATAATGTATTAGATGAATAATTCCACTGTGTTTCCAAGATTGTTTTATTTATTGGCAATTCGACAGAAATTATGACCGTAATAATCAGAAGGTACGTAAACAAGGCTTAAAGAAACACTAGATAAAAGGCAATGCATTGAAATATTTTAAAGGCAGAAAAACAAAGAAATTTCGATTTAAATAGTCGAACATAAAATGAGTATCTGCAATAATGATGACAATAATGTACTGGGATCGATCCATCATCACTGACAGGACTATTTTTGCCAATAAGCCTGATATAGTGGTGGTGGATCGAACAGAGCGGCGCACAATGATTATTGACATAACGGTCCCGCATGATGGGAACCTCGTGAAAGCCGAGAAAGATAGCCGAGAAACAAATCAAGTATCTTGACTTGGCTCGCGAGGTTGTCGACATGTGGGATGTGGACTCAGCGATCATTGTGCCGATAGTCGTATCAGCCAATGGCTTAATTGCCAAGAGCCTTGACCAACATCTAAGGAGGCTCTCGTTAGGCAGCTGGATTAAGGGCCTGATTCAATGTTTTTATATTTTTATATTCTAATATTTAAAAATGTAATTTGTAATTAATTAATGAAATAAAAGATGATAATAATTTAAATAACAAGGGAAACTGAATTTTTATCAGTGTAATTATGGACGAAGTTATCTTGACGAATAACTACCGCAGACATATTATAAAGGACGGGACGGTTGACGTGTGTCGGGCATGCCACCTTCCGGGTGAGTCCATCAGACATAATTTATCTCCGGTTGTTCTCGTCTGGCTAACGACGAGTACTTGCACAGGCATAACCAAGTGGCCAGGATTATTCACCAACAACTTGCCTTGAAATATAAACTTGTGTAAAAGTATGTGCCCGACCCAGTTCTCGAAAATGATCATGTCACTTTGTACTGGGATCGGTCTATCATTACTGACAGGACTATTGTCGCCAATAAGCCTGATACAGTGGTGATAGATCGATTAGTGCGCCGCGCAATAATAGTCGATGCTACCATTCCACGTGACGAAAACCTCGTGAAGCTGAAAAAGAGGAACAAATAAAATATCTCGACTATACGAGGTTGTTGTTATGTCGAATGTGAGCCCGGCTGTCATTGTGCCGATTGTCGTAACGGCCAATGGCCTGATAGCCAAAAGCCTCGACCAATATCTCTCGAGGCTCTCGTTAGGTGGTTGGTTCAAGGTCCTAATTCAGAAGGCAGTACTCCTTGATACGGCTCGCATTGTGAGAAGGTTTCTGTCTCTGCAGCCCTAACCACCGGTAGCTTGGATCCTGCTCCCGACACCGGCGGACCTCTAATTTTTTTTATATTTTTTCTTTAAAAATCTTTTTTGTAAGAAACTTTTTAAATATGTAACAAAATAAAAAAGAAAATTAATAAACGTCGAAATAAAAATATTTATAACGTATCAATAAAAAATAATTAAATTAAAGTCTAAGGCACCCAGTTTATTCCACCTAATTAATTCAATACAATAATACCTACTGCTACTATCACAGAAAGTAGATAGCATTACAATGGCTTTAATGTGATTATACGAAGGTAAGCACCCGTAAGCCTGTTAATAGAGTTTCTACTACTATCGAATGTTAACTGTAGGATTTACTACTGTATAATAATGTATTGTTTTATGCCTTTGAACAACCCACCATTATATTATTGTTAATATTACGAGGCGTATCTTAAGTTTGTCTACTTTGCGATATGGCCTTATATTTTGGGGCAATGCTACTAAGGTTGAGGCTCAGAAAAAATGTGTTCGAGCTATATGTAAAATAAAACGAACGGATAATTATCCGTTCGTTCTTGCAAGAGCAAGCCACATTTCCAAAACTTAAAAATATTGACTGTACCATCACTGTAAATTTATGAAGCCTGTATATTTGTAAAAAACAACATGTCTTTATATAAATCTGTCGAAAGTCAACGGCGCTCAAAAAAATTGCACACATTAAGCACTAAAACCCAATTTCTATATAATAGTATTTATGCAATGGCTCCAAAACTTTATAACAAATTACCTGATCAAATTGTATCAAGCAGCAACATGAATGAGTTTAAACGTAAGCTATTTAAATTATTGATTAACAAGGCGTATTATTCTGTCAAAGAATAACTTAATGATAAATTGCAATAATATTTAAGTATAAAAATTTATATCTGTCTTTATAATTAAAAAGTAGTTCCCATAACATAATAATATTCTTTACTGACATTTTCTATTTAATTTATTGTATACGAAATTGTGACTAAATACTAGCTATTTGTTTATGTACCGTCTTATTTTATTGACATATTATTATTAATTAATAGTGTTTGGCATGAAATTGTGATGTCACAATAAAAAAAAAAAAAATCAATATGTTAGCAAATGTTTGCTAACATATTGATTTTATTTTATTGTATTTATATTTTTTGAATGTGACATTCTATTTTGTATGCCTTCTGGCGGGACATAGTATGGACCAACATTTTTATTTTTATATAACATCTGTATAATTTTACTCTATGTGCACAAAATGATTAAATGAATTTGAATTTGTCTTATGGTTTAATTTGTGTTACTGATCTATGTCAGTTACTAAAGATGAGTTTCTTAAAATCCATGCACTTTGATATTCGTATTCATTACTAGGACCAAATTCTGAAAATGTGTGCTACATTATCATTTCTCAAATCCAATATATTTCATAATATTATCAATGATATAAATTGAAAAATTCATCGTTCAAGTTAAACTATAAGTAGATTCTAAATGAAAAAAATCCATAGAAAATCCCTGGGTATTATCCCTATTTGTATCCATCTCTGTTTGTTACGGGAATGGTAGGCATCAACACGTTCGAACTGCGACGTAAGTGTGCGCTTTTGATGCACTATTACTTATTGCTAAATAATAAGATCGATGACGCGACTACTCTAGCTCGCTGTTCAATGTTTGATCCGGACCGGCTTCGGCGGTCGCGCGCCTGTGCCTTGCGGTGCCTTTTCGCGGCTCCACCAGTGCGTACCCATACTGTTCGATATGTTCCCTCAACACAGGCGATCAATCTGCTGAACGCCTTGATTGCTCAGGAGCCGGATGTTGACATATTTATGTATAGCAGTAAATCTATGTATAATGGTTGCATGAAGTTTTTTTAGTTAAATGCTATGTTGTTGACTGGCTGCGCGCTTTGGTGTAAACTGTAAGTGCAGCTAGCAATTGTTATATAAATAAATAAATAGAATTTATTACAACTAAATTAGGAAAATTAAGTCTAACACACTTTATTCACCATATATTATTAATCGTACAAAATAAAAAAGCCAACTTCTTTCAAGAAAAAGCCCACAAAACTCCAAGCTAACGAGAATATCCTTCACAAGCTTTTGCTAAAATTGCCATCAAAGGAAAAACCGTCTAACATATAAAATGCTAAAAGAAAATCTTTTTGCATTCGCATCCTCAACCTAATGCGTTTAGATAGCTAGACATTAGTACTTCCTTTAAAGCCTAGGCTTAGTGTAAGACTATTAGGTCAAGTGGCAGTCGTGTGTGGCTTCTAGTTAAGCCTGTTACATTAATAAGAATCCTGGAACCGTCTGCAGACTTAAATGCAGAGAAATCTCTGTGTGGGTGATGACTCAGTGTGGGATTAAGTAGGTTCGGTAGTGGTGGTTGAAATCCTTGAGATTATGGCAAGTGGTTATGTTAAAGAAGGTGTTATTAAAACGGTGGATGATGAAAATGATGAAAGATATAATCAAGTAGAAGCCTTCAGGACGGAAGTGAATAGATTAATAACAGGTACCTAAGTGTCTTTAACCATATCCTCGCTTGATATCAGATGAGATAGTGGTCAAACGCTTGCCTAACAATAAAACAATAGATCGAATTTATAATGACGAAGAAAACAATGAAATATAATTATATATTATCAAATTCAAATAACAATAGATAGCGAACGAAATTTCATTGTCAAAACAGAGTTAGCAAATAGGGATTCAGAGTGAACGTGATATCGCTAAACAAAATTAACTTTTTTACGACAAAAAACTTATATTTCACCACATTTTATGAACATACATGGACATAATATGGATTTTATGAAGATATGGAAAAAGTTAATGAAGTAACAAATTCGGTATTAACATCGCACGTTTCCATATTACGTGTATTATTTTACCCCAAAACAGCTTCGATAAACGTTTTTATTCTGATTGCAAAATACGTAAAAACATTGCAAATAAGAACAGGTTTAGCATCGAAATTTTCTTTAATACTTATTGTTTGTTTCTTAATAGTATTAAAAAGATTTGCATTAGATTGGATCTGATTTTATTGCAAAGAGATTTTGTTATTCACAAAACTTTTGGCATAAAAGTGGTTGACAAACACTGGAAGTTTTCTCTCCTTGACTGGTAATTCAATTATAATGAAAGTAGGGATTTCTGTTGAAGGTACTTCTCTAAGTGAAGAAGGTACTTTGAATTTAATGTTATTAAGGATTTTGACAACCAGAGAGAGAGAGAGTACCAGAGTTAATTAATTATGTTAATGTGCATGCGTTAGAATGTTAAGTTAGTGTGTTGTTGTGTTATGTTGTTATTAATTAGATTGAATTTATAATTTATACAATAATTAAATTTATACCTTCTATCATTATGTAGGAGTACCTACATAATGATAGAAGGTATAAATTTAATTATTGTGTCATTATAATTTAAATGTTTGCTAGTTAGCCCTCAAAGTTTGCGATGCCTGGAAAAGGCCGCTAAGTTGTAAGTACCTACTTTGTAAAAGACCTCAAAATGTACACTTAGTATGCAAATAAATCTTTGACTTTGACTTTTGACAGTAATTTATTTCTATTTATTTCTTTAATTCTAATTTCAAGCAACATTTTTGGAATTTTTAGTAAGCTCTTGAGTAGAAATTACTCTAAATATAACGCGCCTTAATAGAACTATCAAGATCTATCTATCTATCTATCTATCTATCTTGATTAACCAAATCAATCTGTCGTAAACAGTTGAAATTTTTAAAGAACTTAAAAATTTCAATAAATCATGAAAATTTAAGTCAACGGTTTAAGCTGTAAACCAGGGCTTAGCAACTCGCTAGGGGACCTAACTATAATGCTGACGCTTAAACCTATTGCTTTCGGTATTATAGTTATGTGTATGTACCACTACTACTAGCTGTAATACTGGAAACAGTAAACGTTTATGCTATTCTAAAAACAACCGTGATAACGTCTTTGATGAAAGAAAGAAATGACTTATTACTACGTGCGTTATTTAAATTTTGAAAATATTCACCAGAGGTCGGTATAATATGGTAGAAAGATGTATCACTTCAGTACTACATAAATTCTCTGAAACAGCAAAACACAACTTTTGAGTACCCTACCCTACGCAGTCAGACATAGCAATATCCAACCTTTCCTATATACAGGGTGTCTCAAACATCGTGGTCCAAAGACAAATGGGGAAAAGCGGAGGTAGCCACCTATTAGGTATATAATAATGTGAAGGATTTAGTGAGTACTTTTTTTTTTAATCTGGGCAAAAAGTAGTAGTGTTTAAGTTTCGCTAACGTATAATAGAAAGTTAGAAACAATAAGTAAAAATAAAAATCTGAAGCGTTGCAGAGCAACACTGAACGTAAATAGGAACAAACATCTTGTACCTACACTATCAACGCATCTTCCAGGCAGATGTGAACTCGCTACGTCGAAAATTTTGTTCACAGGGTCGAAAAAACCAAGTGAAAGTGTAAAATTTCTTGAAAATTATTAAATAAGCGATATTTTCTGAGGAGCTCGTGGCTAAGTAATAACAGCCGCACGGGTCGATCCATCAGATTAAGCTACGCTTGCCGGGGTTGGTCCGTGGATGGGTGACCATCTTTACACACCGAGACTCCTCCGTGCCTCGGAAAGCACGCTAAGCCGATGATCCCGGCTGTCATTCGTGGATCTTTGACAGTCGTTACGGGTCGTCAGAAGCCCGAAAGTCTGACAACCAGTCTTACCAAGGGGTATCATATTACGCAGTAATTAGGTTGTGGAGGTCAGATAGGCAGACGCTCTATAAAATACTGGTATTCAGCTGCATCCGGTTAGACTGGAAGCCGACCCCAACATAGTTGGGAAAAGGCTAGGCAGATTGATTGATGCGATATTTTCTGAACTGTTGAGAATATACCAACTTTTAAATATTAATATGATAAGTGGTCACTTCATTTTACCCCATTTGCCTTTGTACAACTACGTTTGAGACACCCTGTATAGTTCAAAAGAACCCGAACAACACTTGCACGAATCACCTGCCCTAAACTCTTCCAAGGTTCAAACTTGAACGCAAGAGCCATCAACCGAAGTGGTAACGTTTTTGGTCGGTCAAGTGAAAGGTTACCGCAAAACGCACTTTGAATACATATTACCGTTTTTCTACAGAGTTGGCCTCAAAGTTTTCTGAGCAATGGAATTGTGGCAAGGTCATAAAATAAAAGAAGCGACAAGCGGGCTAATCAATAGTTGGAGAAAGTTGTTAATTGTTTACTTGAAATGTTTGTTTTTATGTAAACAAGTCACGATCGTACTCCTTAAAGAGTTAAACAAAGTGTATTTTGGTAAATTTGTCGACGAAGTAATTTTTATTTTGTTTTGTTAACCCCCATTCGCACGGGCGTAATAAAATCGCGGCGGGATTTTATAGCGCACTGCATTTTCAACGCTCTGCTTAACGCCGAGAGTGCAAATTCCAACAGTGTGTTTTTCGACGCGCTAGAATGTACTCTGTTATTGTTAAGTTGGATTCTCAACGCTCGGCTCAACAACGAGAGTTGAAAATCCAGTGCGCTCTAAAATCCCGCCGCGATTTTATTACGCCCGTGCGAACGGGGGTTTATAGTCTGAATTTTCTAATCTATCCCCGCATTCAGGTACACACATACATGTACTATACATGTTGTGTTATATATAATAAATGTAGGTATTGTTAGCTATTTTGTTCACAAGTTTTCTACAAGTAAAGTATACACCTAGACTTTACAACTTGTTTTATATAAACTATAAACGTAAACATTAGACACAATATGAGAATACATGTAACCATATTGTCTTGGCGTAAATGCGGGGTAATCTTGATATTATACTGTCTGGAATATTATTTTTAACCGATTTTTAACCGTCGGAACCTTTTTTTTTTAATGTATGTTCCCCGATTACTCGAAGATGGCTGGACCGATTTGGATTTTTTTTGTTTTATTCGAGAGGGTATACATTACAGTTGGTCCCATATAAAATTGATTAACTTTGCTTGGGTAGTTTTTGAGTTAGCTTCAATAATACGTATTTTTTTCCACTTTTATATGGATGATGTTCTAGTTTGTTTTGCAGATAGTGGTATTAGAATTTGTGTGGGGTAGGTACACAACTAAAAAGTGAAAAATAAAAACTTTTTTACAAAAAAATACAACCGACTTCCAAAAACAACACTACAAAGTGAAAAATAACTTTAATTTCGGAAGTCGGTGGCAAAAAACGACAATACATTTAACACCGACACCGACACCGACTTCCGAAATTAAAGTTATTTTTCACTTTATAGTGTTGTTTTTGGAAGTCCGTTTTATTTTTTTGTAAAAAAGTTTTTTAGTCTATTTGTTTCATCCTAAGAACATTTTAAAAACAAATAATTTACAGGATTTGTTTAAAAACTAAGCATTAAAAAATTCGCAAATTACATTTAGATTTAACTTGAACCCGCATCCACATAAATATGTTCCTTTATACAAGAGACTTCATTACACTAGTCCTGTCAGAAACTGCTACTTTACTTTAAAGATGATTTACATTATCCGTTTTAATTGTTAACACTCTATTTTGCACGTACTTAAACGAAGCTCATTAATCATTACAGTACAAGCTCGGAACTACTAATTGTTAATTTTCCGTGATTGTATTTTAATTTCTAATTATATCTTTTACTAAAGAGTTCATAATTCTTCCTCTGTTACGAATTTAATTCATCTTTAGTTTGGCCTTTTCCGAATGTCTACTCTTTGATTAACATTATATTTTATCACCTTTCAAGACAGTTTCCATTCAGTCTAAGTTGTTTATTTATTTTTATTTATTTGGTTTATTATCATCTGTCTAGCTTTACGCAACTGCATTGGAGTCGGCTTCTAGTCTAGCCAGATGCAACTGAATACCAATATTTTGCATGGAGCAACTGCCTACCCCACAACCGAGGTATTGGGTAACACGATACCTTTTGGCAAAATTGGTTGTCAGACTTTCGAGCTTCTGTATCTGTAACGATTTGTCTGTGGCAATTAATCGGGTTGATAGTACCTGTCCAGAAAATTATGAAAGATCCTTAGTATTTCAAATAGCAGCAGCTGTAAAATTCAAAAATTTATTGCAAACGTATTTATTTAAAAAAAAAACAGAGGTGCACGCCACAACGGCAACATGAACTAGATACCGCATAAAAGTTGTCAAAGTGAGAATGTCTTTTGTAAAAACACACGTTCTGTGTTTGGTACACACGATGCAAAATGCTCTAACAAACGTTTTGGCGGTATAGCTCAAATTTTTGAAGTAACAATAGACCTGACACCTGGTGCTAGACAATTTGTGCACAGAATATTGAAACCTACGCCTTGGTTTTAAAAAGAACTTTCCTACGGCTATTCATAATTGGCTACTCAAGCCAATTTGTCATGAAAACCTGTACCTCTACCTAACATTGAAGGTACATTTTTTTCCATAGAATAACGCAATTGTTATGACAGACTTTCCAGTGAAATCCCAAAACGCTCAATTACGGTCATTTTATTCTGGGTCGAGAGGAATATTGGATTGCTATAAAACAGACTATGAAACGAAAATAAAAACGGCAGATACTTTAACTATAGCAAACATGCTTTTCATGTTAACATTGAAAATTCAAGGCTATGTATTGAAACACTAAACGTATAATGAATACGATAATGGGCCGTAGAATAAGCAATGAGGCATGGTCTTAATGTTTGACTACAGGAAAAATAAAACAAAAAAACCGAACATGACAAGCGGGTCATAATGTTGAATACTTTGTCTTCATACCTTAACCAAAACGGATTATTCGATGAAACAAACCAAAATTAGATGCCAAAGCTGTCCTGGTTTTGCGTGCCATACATTTGAATGCATAATAATATTGCTTGTCAAACGAATATTTCTGATGGAGAAATTATGCATTCGTGTCCCAAAATGTTAGACAAAACAATGATTGATTATACAGAACTTTAGGTCAGGGACAAATCAAAAATGAGTATGGGAAAAGCCGAAGTTCTTCTATTTTTTGAGTGACTTTAAATGTTTGACCCACTTACGATGAATGCAGAACTAAAAAACAATCACTAGGAAGACGATAAATGAAACTGAGTCCTTGAAACAACGATTGGTGAAGTGGAATGGAAAGAACAAGCAATTTTCTTAAGATGCGAAAAACTTTCAGAACTGAAATTATTTGTTTAACATTCATATTACTATTCGACCGTGATTTTTGCGTAAATTGTACAACTTTGGCGTTCTTATTCTCAGAAACTGAAAGACTTCGACAACTTTGACTTATTTAAAAGTGGGGAATAGTTATTAGTATAGTCTCTAGCAGCCTCGCTTTTCGCAATTTTTTCTTATCTTTATAAATAAAGACAAAATTCCGAACCAAGTTTTTCATAAAATGCGCGAATGCATTTTTTCGAGCTCTTGGATTGACTACTGTTCATAAGCAAATTAAATTAAAAATACATAATAAATCTTCTAAATAGTGGTTTAGTTCATAGCAGCCTCAGAATTTTGAGATATGTTTGGAAATGCTATTAAAAAAATCCCATTCAAAACCATAAAATAAAACTACTCAGAATTAGCTGTAAATATTACGTTACGTTAGTATTATTACGTAAATATTTATATCAAAATAAACGTATATTAAAATTTCTTACTTTAAACAAAAAAAAAAAAATTATAAGACTCAAAATAAACATAATTACAACTGCCACATTGCTACATGATGCGATGCGTTGCCGTGCTTCAATACAACTAATCTGTCTCAACGCAACTTTGTGATAGTCAAGTTTCCAAATTCAAAGTAAGATTTTTGAACGCAGATGAAGTCCAATTTGATAATCTGTTAATGAATAAAAATCTCAAATTCACTGACTGGCAGACAACGCACGCCTAAACCAGGTCTAGAAGCACGAAATTTTGTACAAGAGTACCTATTTAACATCTATATAACAAAAGTAAGTACTAAGTAAAGGCTTCCACAGACAGGCACGACGCGACTCTGGTGGAACCATAGTTCTATGAAAACTTCATTGAAATTGTTCTACCATAGTGCGTCGTGTCGTTGCGTCGCGCTGTCTGTGGGAGCCTTAAGGATTTTTTAATATTCTTCCTGAAGAAATCAAATAGGGAGTAAAATTTTTTGAAGATGATAGTAATTAATACACTCACTTGTAGTGAGTTAATAAAATTGCAATGTTTGAAAATGTGACATAATTATTATTTCGTGAGTAGTACAATTTTAGAAACTTTTTTTCCCAAAATTACTACGAAAAGTCTGTATGTTCCACATTGAGAGTTTAAAGTGCTATTTAAACCCGTAGAATATGGCACAGGTAAAGTGCTGCACGTAAAGGGACACTTATTCAATTAAGGACTTGTCTATGACGCTCCCGTTTATAGAAAGGTCTAGAAATTTTTCTTTTCCCTGCAAAAATCCATTAGGCAGCGATCTGAGTCCAGCCATAGAATCTTTTTGATAAAAGAGTCCTTTTAGCAACATCCTTTCTGATGAGATTTGCTCTGAGAATAATTGAGGAGGTATAAAAGTATCTGATTAAGGAAATGAAAAAGATGTACAGGAAACTACTCGTATAAAAATAGGTAGGTACGAGAGAAATAATTCAAATTATTATTTATATCTTACTAGCTAAGAAATAAAGCCTAAACATTATTAAACTACTTAAATAAATTAAATATTGAAAGTAGTACTTGATGAAATAAAAATAAAATTTCCAGAATAAATAAATAATAATAAACACAAAAGAAGCGCTCTTCTTCGTCTCTCCTACTATGCTGTGCCCGACAGGGTCCATAATTGTGTCATTAATTTTAAGCTTACCAAATAATTTACATTATGGAATGCAATAAAGAATTGAAAATTCAATGTTCACTGACTGCTAAGTCACAGGTATTCCTAGTTTAGGAGTCAGGGTTTCAACTTTTGTGCGCCTTTAATTATTGTGACCTTCAGCTAGATTTTAAGCTTATTGTAAGGATTTGTATCAATAAATATATTATTATTATTATAATAATTAATGTTTTTCGTGCGAATTTGAAAGGTGGTCGTAAAAGCCAATCGTTTGTTTGCATTATTTGTGATGACTTCAGCAGTGGTCAAGTTAAGACGATATGTGATAAAAATAATCAAAATAGGTAAAGGTCGGCTTGCGTAGGGTAAAAGTAGGATAGTTGCCCTAGGAGGACAGATGCCCCATAATTCAAATTGGGACTTGTAAACGTACTATCATTGCAGTTAAGGGTAGGGCGTGTTCTTCGCTTATAATTATGTTAACTGAATTATATAGCGTCTATCCTCCTAGGGCAACTATCCCACTTTTACCCGACCGATAAACGCGACCAAAAATTATTATTTTTATTATAGCTAGCCTGTTAGTACTGTCACACAGTTGGAAAAGGGCTTCCCTCTATTGTTTCCATAGGTTGGATATCTTCCTTGGAAATTGGCATGAAGTAGCACAAAAAACATTAACAAAACTAATTGATTATTTAGGTACTTGTTTTTATTTGTGTCAGTGTCATTATCTTGTACTTTCAGTTTCATGCGACACTAACCTACATTTACATCCTCCATCCACATCATTAAGCTCATACTCACTAATTTCAAGGGTACCTTACCCACTCATTTCAAAGGTAACTTACACCTCCATAACTTGAGCCTACCTAAATGTTTGCCCATAAATAAAATTTCCATTAAAACCCCGCTAACAACATAACCTGTCCTTACCGAGCTCATAAAGGCTGTATATTACAGCAGTGTGTAATACACAGTGTTTGTTGAACGAGCGTAACTTTTATAATAAAGACGAAGAGTGCTGGAAGGCCTATAGAAGCGTAAGTGGCTAGGCTCCCAGAAGAGAACTTGGAATGTACTTGAGTACTTTGAGGTATGGTATATGTTAATGGACGCACCAGCTGGTTGGTAATGTAGGAGGTAATTTGGCTAGAGTAAATGCCGATGTTTGAGGATGTGGGGAACATGATGTCAAATTCTAGGTTGATGGTAATAGAGAATAGGAACACTTTTGAGCAATGGTGCTGTCTGTAGTTGGCTACTTTAGGACTACTGAAGTAGCCTTGATGGACAATGTATCGTGAACATTCAATGTGTCAAGTTAGTTCTTTACTTATTGTCACAAAGAATTAAAGAAAACAATATAATGTTAATCAGCTCACTTAATTTTCGAAAGGCCATTGTAATATTTAGTAAATTAGATTGAGCACAAAAATCTCGTTATTACAAGAATGAACCGGAATATTCTACATAAATAAAAAGAGAAGTCCTGACTGACTGACTCATCAACGCGCAGCCCAAACCCTTGGACCTAGAAAACTGAAATTTTGTAAAAAGGTTCCCTTTATAATCTAGACAAGGAATAAGGAATGATTTCTCGGTGGTACTTTCCCTTGGGATATTTTCCGATATCCACACGGGTTAAGTCACGGGAAAAAGCTAGACTCTTATATTATAGCATCAATCATTCCAACCCTGATGACAAAAATAGTAGGATTTTTAACCGACGAAAAAAAGGAGGAGGTTCTCAATTCGACACGTATATATTTTTTTTTTTTTTTGTGTCCGATTTGAAAAATTTTTGTTTTATTCGAGATGTACATCGAATTTGGTTCCATATAAAATTGATTAACTTTGCTTGGGTAGTTTTTGAGTTAGCATAAATAATATGTATTTTTTCCCCACTTTTATATGGATGATGTTCTAGTTTGTTTTGCAGGTAGTGGTATTAGAAGTCGGTGGCAAAAAACGAAAATACATTTATCCAGACACCGACTTCCGAAATTAAAGTTATTTTTTACTTCGTAGTGTTGTTTTTGGAAGTCGGTTGTATTTTTTTGTAAAAAAGTTTTTACGAGTACTCTTTCAGAAAAGGCATTTTTGTTTCTTATTCGTCTTTGTAAATCAAGCTGAATAGGAGCTCGTGGCTAAGTAATAACAGCCGCACGGGTCGATCCATCAGGTTAAGCTACATTTGCCAGGGTTGGTCCGTGGATGGGTGACCATCTTTACATACCGAGACTCCTCCGTGCCTCGGAAAAGCACGTTAAGCCGTTGGTCCCGGCTGTCATTCGTGGATCTTTGACAGTCCTTACGTCGTTACGTCTTTGACAATCAGTCTTACCAAGGGGTATCGTATTACCCAGTTAATGGGTTGTGGAGGTCAGATAGGCAGTCGCTCCATGTAAAATAATGGTATTCAGCTGCATCCGGTTAGACTGGAAGCCGACCCCAACATAGTTGGGAAAAGGCTAGGCAGATTGATTCGTCTTTGTAAATCAAGATTAGTCTAAAAGTTACTATCTTTTCCTTTCAAATTAACGGTACAACTACTTCTTATTTATATTACATAACAAAATAACATCACACAGCCTTAGTCTGTTGAACGCACCGATTATGGCAATTACTCTCCAATTAAAGAGAAGCCTTGCTGCATCGGACGTTTCCCGACCGTAGTCGGGAAACGTCTGACGGACTGGAAGAGACGTGATAATTACTTCCCCTTAAATAATGGTCTAGTGACGTGACAATCTGTAATTATCAAGGTCTTTGAGCGTAGTGTTGTTGCTGTTTCGGCTGTGGTCATTGAACATACTAACGTTGTTTCTGTAGGATCTTAAGTTTATAATACTTACATAACAGATAGGACATTGGCATACCTATCTGGAACTCTAGCTTCGTGATATTACTTGAGTAGATGTTTAAATGAAAACAATATTTATTTATTATTTATTTATTTTATTTTATTTATTTATTTACTTAACACTACACTTCCATCATTACGGGATTTATTTTTATTCGATCTCCTCAAGGGTAGTGAAGCTCTCTTTACTATATTTTATTTATGAATAGTGTTGATCATCATTCAAATCAGAATCATCTAGCGGAGTATTTAAGAGTGCTGTCACTCGAGAGCTATTAATACTAGTAGTTCGACATAAACTCATTTCTGATGTAGTCATTTATTAAAATAATAGGTTCCGGGGCAAATATAAAGTTACGTAAAAATGTGCACAACCCAGTTGACGGATGACAGACGGCAAAATGTCAACGAGAAGACTGAGCGTCATCTGTTTTTAAAGAAGATTCTAGAATTTTCTAGAAGCTTCGATACGCCCTTATTGGTCGAGCCGGAAAGAGAGGCGTTCCCGCCAGAAGCAGTGGATTGTGGCGAAAGTTATTAGAAATGCTTACATGTATATAATATATAGCTATTTAAGAGGAGCTTTTTTTTTTTTGTGGATGGGAAATCATCAAATGACTTCTCCCGCTCTGGGCGAAGCGTGAGTACGTATCAGACTTTTACTGACTAAAACCCACCCGTATTCCTTAAGTTGCTTGTGGAGGGCCACGGTACTTACCGGACGACGAGCTACCCACTCGCCGTCCGCAAGCTCGCGCCTACGGTGGCCGGGAATCCTGCGGCGACTAGGGGCGTGAGGGCGCGAAAGTTGCCTCTCCCTTACGCGTTCCGCCTCCTCCTTCGCGAGCACTACTGCTTCTCAGAAGGAGGTGACGGCCTCCCATGCACCCTCGCTCTGTACCATGGCCTGGACCAGGTTCGGACACGAGAGATCGCTGCCGCCGATCGCATCCGCGAGAACACACTGGTACTCCGCCCAAGTCAGGCAGACCTCCTCTGTATGCTCCACCGTATCCTCCGGGCGATCAACATAATGGTGACACCCGGGCGTTTCCTCTAAAATTTAAGAGGAGCTAAACTGCAATTTGATTCACAAGGTTTGAGCGACATGGCATATGACATGGCAATACCAATCAATCTGCCTAGCCTTTTCCTATCTATGTTGGGGTCGGCTTCCAGTCTAACCGGATGCAGCTGAATACCAGTATTTTACATGGAGCGACTGCCTATCTGACCTCCACAATCCAGTAACTGAGTAATACTCGTACCCCTTGGTAAGACTGGTTTTCAGACTTTCGGGTTTCTGACGAGCCGTAACGACTGTCAAAGATCCACGAATAACAGCCGGGACCAACGACTTAACGTGCTTTCCGAGGCACGGAGGAGTCTCGGTATGTAAAGATAGTCACGCATCCACTGACCAACCCCGGCAAGCGTAGCTTAACCTGATGGATCGACCCGTGCGGCTGTTAGTACTTAGCCATGAGCTCCTCCAGGACATGGCAATATATAGGGTTTATATATAAACATTTCTTAAAATTAAGTAACTACTCTCGTGCCACATCAACAAAAATGCGCGGCTACAGTTACCAGAAATAGAAGCAATTCAAGCGAAATCGTTTTGGTTGCTGGAGTTGCCAAAGACAAATTGGTAATGAATAACCACTGTTGAAACATAAATTTTTGTTTTAAGGGTTCCGTACCTCAAAAGAAAACGGAACCCTTATAGGATCACTCGTGTGTCTGTCTGTCTGTCTGTCTGTCCGTCTGTCACAGCCAATTTGCTCCGAATCTAATGGACCGATTAAGTTGAAATTTGGTACACATATGAATTTCTGTGACCCAAATACGGACGGGTAAAGTAAATAAATTAATTTTGAATATAGAGGTCACTTTTGGGGGGCAAGAAAATTAAAAAAAAAGTTTTGCAAACTACACCATGTGGCATGTCAAATGAAAAGGCTTACTATGAGGGTCTCAAATAATATTTTTTTTTATAATTTTAAAATAAATTGTTTTAAAGTTATTTAAGAAAATAGACAAAAATTGACCATCCCCCCCTCCCCCCCTTATCTCCGAAACTACTGAGCCTAAAATTTTGGAAAAAAATACAGAAAATAGATCTTTACCTGTAGATTACAGGAAAACTTATTTTAAGTCTATGGTCTTAAAATAACATGGTAAATCTATCAATATTGTGAGTACAAACTTACATTTGCAGTAGGAATGTATTGAAGAACATGTTTTTCAACTACAATGTTAAGTTTGTTCTTAAGATAAATTCATCCCAACTACGGAACCCTTCATTGTGCGTGGTCCGACACGCACTTGGCCGGTTTTTTTTCATATAAATGTTTCTTAACTTCTAACTTGTTGCTAGTCATAATATTCTTCTCGATAAAAAGCTGCTAAAGTAAAATTATATCTGCTTAGATAAAGAATATATCATACCTGAAAAAATTCCAAAATGCAACCCCCGAACGGAGTTCAATGCTTCACGTTCATTTTTTACATAGGTACAGGAAGACCATGCTAAGATAAGGTGGAGTGATACATACACATATCAACGCACTCAAAATATACGGCCACATAAGACCCGAATATCTCACACAGAGATAACCTTTATATGGATTCTCAGCACACCTTGGGGACCCAGCTCGTAACATGAGCGCGCACTGACGTATAAATGGACGAATTTCTATGATTATGTCTATTTTTACAGCTTTTCGCCCCACCGGGAAGTTTTGGGGAGAAGTTTTCAACGCACCGTTTAGTGTCGACGTTGTTTGACATAGATTTGATTTGAGAAGGATAGCTGATTTGGAATTTGATTCTTTTGTTTTTGGGCGAAATACGCTCAGACCAAATAAAAAACCAAGACTAGCTAGGCTAGCGCTGCGAGTAATACTCAATAATTATGTAGCCCCGTGTAAAATACTTGCATTTAGTGTATCCGGTTAGACTGTAAGTTGACCCCAACATAATTGGAAAAAGGCAGATTGACACAGGAAATCTTAGAAGCCGCCAAGCAGCATTACTGTGTTCCAACTAACATGACTTAACATTGTAGTTGAAAAACATGTTCTCCCATACATCGTTAAACATCACGGTCAATTGTCCGATTCAGACTAAATAAAAAATCAAGACATAGCGCTGCGAATAATTACGTTGAAGTTTGCGCAGAACTACACCTTGCTCTGTGCATACACGCTCAAACGCATACATTTACACCAAACTACAACTAAACCACACCTCACTAAGTGCACACCTTTTATGAAACCGGCCTCACGTTACTATTGACAGCGCTATGTCTTGGTTTTTTTATTCGGTCTGAGGAAATACGATACAACTTTGGTCTAGATACTGGATAAGTACTGTTTGTTCTCAACCTGTACTAATACATAAAAGGAACAAGCATTGATCATCATCATTACCAAGAAGGAAAACATCGACTTATAGTTTGGTTTTTTGCAACGGTATGCTTTACCGCGGCTTGCGGTAGAAGTAAACTGGCGGAAATCGTCACGTAACAAAAAAGCGTTATGCTGTCAGTTCCAAGTGTCGGGTGTCCCATGACACCTCCCGACTTTTTTTGTTTAGCCTATGCTGTTCCACTGCAGGACAAAGGCCTCACCCAAGTCAATCCACGAACTCTTTTCCCACGCCAACTCGAACCAGCACCCTAATTGCGTAACGCACTACCAATCGGAGTTTGAATCATATTGAAACAAATTGCTAATCCATTACTTCATATGTTCGAAAATGTTGTCTGCTCAACAACGTAAATAACGCAATGAATGGTGTTGAACTGTCAAAATGAAACAGATTCCAATCGATAGTGTGTTACGCAATTAGGATGCAGCCCTTGCGGTACGCGTCCAGATCGTCTCGCCAATCTGAAATCGCCAACCCGTCTTGAGCAAGCGTCGTGATCAATGCTCGTGCCTTCTTTGTATGAGAAGAGGTTTTTGACCTGCAGTGGAACAATAATAGGCTGGAATTATTATTCATCATAATCCCTTGCTTTATAGATTTTTGACTGCTAATTTAAGACTTCTTTTCCTACCTGTAAATCAGTCAAGTCTAATGGCTGATTTTCATAATTTACGGACCGTTATTGGTTATAATTAAGACTCCCACCTATCCCACCAATCCACCAACCACCAATAATAACCACCTATACCCCAACCCAACCTACCAACCAACCTATCTTGACCAATAATGAAGCAAAGACCTCATAGCTACGCAAAGTAGACGCTCCCATATGGAAGTAGCTATCACAGGTAAAATTAGCTTACGAATCTATTTGTATGCCCAGTTTGGAAATAAAAAATGCTACCAATGGTAAGCAAAACGATTCGTTTTTATTTATAGGAACCGAATTGTAACTGTTTTCAGTTTCAAATACTTCAGGAACATATATTTTTTTTCTTATGAAACAGGTATCTCCAAATGGGCAATCATAATAAAACCTCTAGAAAAAAATACTTCTTTTAAACCCAAATGGTCTGACTTTGAAACACTAGGGCCATGGGGTCCGAATGCCCTTTTACGTTTTTCGGGACATCACCAAGCGGTTGGTCGACTCTACACGTGACCAAAGAGCTGGCCTATTTTTTGGCCAAAGAATTAGCATTGCCATACAACGTGGCAATGCTGTCAGCCTTTTGGGCACTTTTCCTGTCGACAGCGATGCGGACGAATTTTTTGATGCCCTATGATTATTTCCCCTCCTTTTTTATATACTGGTACATTTTTTTTTTTTTTTGAAGATTGTTAGCTTTTAAATTATGTAAATAAAACAATAAACGAAATATAGAGGTAGAAAAAAAAGACAAGAAAGTAGTATGTAGAATGGTCTGTCTAACAGCAAAAAATGTTCAAATAAAATAAATACCCCGTGAAAAATTGCAATTCTCAATGTTTGCTTACCATTCACTGTTTTATTTAACCTTTTGTGCACGTACAAATGCAATACTATCAGTTTCCAGTGCAAGACTTAATTCCATTTCCAATTTAAATGCTGATCGAGAATTGAGAGATAAACGTGAAGTTACGGAAATTCCAGAACATTCCAAAGAAGATTAGAACAATTTTCGTACAATGCGACGAAGCGTTGAGATAGCTCCGAAGTTATTTTAAGGGTCTTTGACCTTGGCGTGGTAGTAGTTTTTGAACAAAAAAGAGGTTTGTGAACCCGTCTTTTGCTGATCTGTAAATAGTTCCGTAAGTGACTGACTGATAACGCTAAATGTAAACCACAAGGTATGGTTATGTTTCTGTTTTAAAGGACATTCTTTAGAAAATGAAAAGATGCACCGATAATGAATTTTCGTGGAGTGCTAGATGAAGTGGATAAATAAGCTATCAGTGTATACCTTATAAGATAGCGGTAGTATTTGACAGTCACTTGTAAACTGGTACCTAATATCGTTACCAGTTTATCGGTATCTGTTAATGTAGTTTAGAAATACTTTCCAAAGAAATCGCGCCGTGACAGCCGTTTTGTTGTTCCCAGTCAGTTTATGGGGTATCAACTGGGTCAGACAAAAAGTTTTCTAACGCGAAGCAGACATAGTACATTTCGATAGAAGTGGAGAATGTTTGTTATTGCATTCGAGGCGGAATTAACACCCGAGCCGTAGGCGAGGTTGTTTTTGAGCCGAGAACTGCAATAACAAATGTCCACGTGTATCATACGACGTTTTTCAATACACTTGAAGAAATAAAACAAAATAACGAAAACAATTTTTTTCCGCGCTTTGCTTTCGCCAGGTTGAAGGAGAAGCAAAGTTATAACGCCGATAAACAGCCTAATACGAAAAATTTAAAATTAAAAAAAATAAAATAAATATATATATATATATATTTATTTCCAAAAAAGAGAAGGTTACAGACTTATATATAAAGCTTGGTTAACAAAAAGGTAGTGGTAGGAAGCAAGTACGGAGGAATAAATATATATGCTGCAGAAATCTGTAAACAATAATTGGTGAGCCCTGCCTCTTAAACTAGGGCTCTCTCTCTCTCGGCTTCTCTCTCGCTCTCTTAATTATTTTTGAGTTTAGAACACAAATAAATGTTAATTTGTTCATAAACGTTTTTTTAATTGTAATAATCATGGTTTTCAATGATATTCAATTTATAAACAGTATTTAAATACTCAAAAAATATGAACGCCGTAAAGACTCGTCTCTTTGCCGAGATAATAAAAAAAAATTCACCTCCGAATACAGAGGACTGTCTCGCGCCAGTTTCATTTTGCCACTTGGCACCAGCAAGTGCCAAAATGAAACTAGCGCGAGATGGTGTGAAAAGAGGCATTGATCCAATTTGGACTAAGTACAGGTATAAGTTATCTATGGCAATTTTTATTCCCGTACACGTGTTGGAAAATGAAAAATCGCACACGTGTGAAATACATTGCATTGTGAACGTAATCGTACTGCGATATGAACAAGTTTTCGAGGAAGTGTATTGAAAAAATATTTCTGTATCGTTTACTCTTACTGCTAGATCTAGTAAGTGTGTCCTTTTCTCATTATTATATTGTGACTGTACCTCCATTACCCTACCTGATAAAAATTTCGTTTTTCCTAATTTATGTTAATATTAGTGTTTGGGTCGGTTTCCCCTATGGGGAAAAGGTAGTGCTCCACCCCGCACTACCCTGTAGAGCTCGTCTCCAGACTGGACACTGCCCCACCGATTGTAATGAATGAAGGAACTCATAGTTATGAAAATACATTGGATGTGGTTTTACAAAGGTAATAACCAATAGAGGGATGCAAAGTATATTGTTATATAAAATTGTGAGTAACCCTTACGCTGGCGTAACAGGCAATTGATCAGTCATTACTCACACGATACCTCACATCTACGCTCGGAGCACTCAGAGCAAAACTTCCATAAAGTGACCCAAGCGGCTATTCAGCGGCATTGAGTCGACACATGCTCTGTTGGAGACATGTTCCCTAGCAGTTCTTGCGAACTGATAATCGTGACGAAGCGGCCTTCCCTGCGGTAACCGTGCGACCGTCCTTGTCTAGCAACGGGGCGGCCAGTTCCAGCGGCATTGCGTCAACATCATGCTCTGAAGGAGACATGGTCCCTATCAGTCCTTGGACTGGATATAAGATAGTTGTGGTCACCCATCCCCTGGAAGTTCACCCCTTGCACAACAAGTATATCTGCAAGACCCCGTGTTCATGTCAGTCTGACCGAATTATTGGTCTAAGATAAAGAATACAACTTATCAAGAATTACTTGATAATAGAGATGAGAATCGAATCTCAAGAATCATTATTTAATATAGTTTGGATAGACTCTATTAAAAGCCTACTATTGGCCGGAGGCAAAGAATACACAATTCAAGAATTAAGTATTAGATAATATAGTTACAGAGAATCGAACCTCAATGGTCAATCTGTAATAGAGTTGTGGATCAACTCTTGAAGGTTTATAGACAGTCCAAATCGCCCCACCCTTCATCACTTCCTAGTGTTTGGGCTGGGGAGAAGAAGTGATGCAACAAACTCCCCAGCAACACGTATCTGTCTTATATAATTATGTTTTAGTATTATTAATGTTGCAACGCCAACGTCTCCCCTCTCGCAGGCGGGAGCTGATATCTGCAATTCTTTCCTGAAGATGTGAAGGAGGAAAGGGATCGTTACGCTTGCGCTTAAATCCTTTATTTATAATTACGTTAATTTGTCTGATTACAATGTACCCAATTCAGAGAGACCGGGAACCGTTTTACAACGTCAATTTGTCTCAAGTACGTGTTCTGTTAGACCTAACGCATAGAACCTCTGAGGACACTAATACGATTCTAATAGAACACGTTTCCTAAGCACTAAATAAATGTCTTACTCAATCCTAAGACAGAGTACTACGAAGTCCTACAGCCATTGAGGAAGACAAGTGTTGAGTAATAAACGCGTGCTAATATGATTGACACCCTTACGGCGACCTAGCCCTTTCTATTAAAATAACACAATGCACAAGCGCTTCGTAGACTCAGTCTCTAGCAGAACCCATTACGATAGAACCTGGTATACGCCGAAGTGGTACATCGTCACTTCACATTTCCTTAATCTTCCCCATTTAGAGGATGCAGTCCGGGCGTGAACCGTCCTGCTTCCAATACATGTCTCTAAAATACTGACGTCCAACGGGACGGGTTTCTCGAGACAGGCTCCCTAGCGTTGTTAAAACGGCTACCAATTTAGTTTGAGGTACTTGGTGATGCCTAACCCCTCTCCCTGGAAATGTGCATTACCAGGCGTCACGCAACATGCTCTGTAGCGAGGCCTTTTTGGAAGTAGGTATTATCACTAACGTTTGGTTGCGCTGTAATTGTAACCAATTACAGATCGGCTTTAAAGCCTAGTTTGTTTTAAATGAACTGAGTATTTTCGGTTCTGCCTTCCATGATTTGATTTGATACATGGCGCGTCAGTTAGAGATCAGTAATCGTCATCAGTTGTCATAAGTCTAATGTCGGAGAAAGGCCTTCCCCGATTCCCTATAACCAGTTGGTTACTGGTGGGGCACTTGCAGTTGCAAGTGACAATAATCTACTGAGGATAGATTAGGAGGTGGACACATAATACGAGAGAACAAAGCATTAATTATAAATTACGATATTAAGTAAGAGTAATTACGCCATTGCACAACAAACGCTGCCGCTGCATGCTGGAATAAATGATCATTAATCGCTCGTCAGCGATATCACTTATATCAAGCCTCAATACAATGATGTATAGATTAGGAGGTGGACACATAATACGAGAGAACAAAGCATTAATTATAAATTACAATATTAAGTAAGAGTAATTACGCCATGTTGCAATAAACGCTGCTGCTGCATACTGGAATAAATGATCATTAATCGCTCGTCAGCGATATCACCTAACCGTTACCAATCAAGTCTCAACGCAAATCAACCTGCAAGGACTATTATAACATTATAATAGTATAGTCCGTAACTACTATGTATACACACTAATAATAAAGATTAAGTTAACTTAAGTAAAGATGACACTTACCGAATAACTCCTTGAAGGGAATTAGATGGCAACTCACTTACTAACTAGCCTGTACTCCTGCATCGACTAGTGGCTCCAACATACACACACACATATACTACATTAAATACTAAATTAATCTAATCTGGGATTAAACCTAACTATATTTAACTTAATAACTAATACTCGCTGTCTTGCGACAGCCCACCGTGACATGATGTGGCCTCTTGATATTCACTATGACTCCTAACTTAACTAGCCTAGATCGGACGTCCGTCTCTAGAAGCGGTCTAAAACCAACTGCCTTAACGTTTTTCACAATAATCATCCTAAAATCACCACGACGCACTCATTAAAGGCTCGAGAAGGGCCCCCAGCCTCTCGGCGCCCGACCATAAATCGTCCTCATTGTTTCAAGGGTGCACATTTGGCCGTCTCAACCAAACTCATCTCAACCAGATGTGACGTTGTATTGTTAGTTGCATCGTTTTTAGAATTAAACATAGAATACTTTTACAAATTCTTTGGAAATTAGATAAATTATTGCATTCGACCCGTCAACTGCCACACTCAGGACTTTTGCTCTTAATTTATGTCTCACAAGTGATTCGACAGATGCGCTGGCTTTAAAACAATATCATAATATTTTGTTGTTAAGTTGGGGTAACCGACAGACTGTCACAATATGTATTTAGAGACTTGTCTATTGTTGTCTACTGTAAACGAAATCGTGAACCACATCTTGTATCATCGTCATCTGTCTAGCCTTTTCCCAACTATATTGGGGTCGGCTTCCAGTCTAACAGGATGCAGCTTAATACCAGTATTTTACATGGAGCGACTGCCTATCTGACTTCCACAACCCAGTTACTGGGTAATAGGTAATACAGGCTGGTGTCCGCAACTCCACGTCAATGTGCGTATTTTGCATAACGAGTGAGAAAATCGATTATTTGATCCACGGAAGGTACCTGGGTTACCGAAATACTTTGCCCTGTATGTGGCGACCGCTGGACAGTTTAGTAGCACATTAGCTGCTGTCTCGTCATTTTACATGCAGGCCCTGCACAGCAGACCGTCTGTCCAGTTACTGGGTAAAACGAGACTGGTAAGACTGATTGTCAGACTTTCGATCTTCTGACGACCCGTAACGACTGTCAAAGATCCACGAATGATAGCCGTAACCTGCTTTCCGAGGCATGGAAAAGTCTCTCTGATCACCCATGCATGGACCAACTTCGGCAATCGTAGCTTAACCTAATCGTTCGACCCTTGCAGCTGTTTTTACTTAGCCACGAGCCCCTCCTGTGTGAACCACAGCTTGTATCAAATGAATAAATAAGTATCTACCTATTAGCCTATCTAAACCACTCAAGAATCTTAACAATTGTAAGTGCACAGGGGCTAAATCTAAAAACTGGCGGTAACTAAGAGATTCCATTAAGTTTTGGATGAGATTGTTGTAGAACTAAGGAGTCACGATCCTCACTAATGAGGCAACTACTTAGAAGGAAGAAAATTAGCCTTAGTTTAGCGTGATTTACGAGAACAACGTAGGATGTCTTATATTTTAATAAAACTAGGTAACAGTAAGCTACGCTTGCCGGGGTTGGTCCGTGTATGGGTGATCATCTTTACATACCGAGACTCTCCGTGCCTCGGAAAGCACGTTAAGCCGTTGGTCCCGGCTGTCATTCGTGGATCTTTACAGTCGTTACGGTTCGTCAAAAGCCCGAAAGTCTGACAACCAGTGTTACCAAGGGGTCTCGTATTACCCAGTAACTGGGTTGTGGAGGTCAGATAGGCAGTCGTTCTATCGGCCAACTTGGCCTCGGCGGGCGGATCCTTGGTGGCAGGGAGGATCCGCCGCCTGGGTTTGACGGCGGCGCTGCACAAGACCGAGGCCGTGTTTTTCCACGGACCTCGGCAGCGCCCCCCATCTGACGCCCACATCTTCGTGGAGGGCGTCAGAATCGAGGTAAAGGCCCAGATGAAATATCTGGGCCTCGTACTCGACAGCAGGTGGCGCTTCGGCCCGCATTTTAGCGGGCTGTTGTCGCGCCTGCTGAAGACTGCAGGGGCGCTCTCGTGGCTGCTGCCCAACTCGGCCGGGCCCAGCGCGCGATGCCGGCAGCTCTACGCCGGCATCTTGAGGAGCATGGCCCTCTACGGTGCCCCCATCTGGGAAGACTCCCTCCGAAGGAGGGAGAACGCCGCCGCATTGCGGGCGCCTCAGAGGGCCATAGCCCAGCGGGTCGCGTGGACGGCGGGGCGGAGGGCGAGAGGAGAACGCCCGGCCCCGGAAGAGCGTGAGGCCCTCCGACGGGAGTCGCGAGACGCCATCGTCGTCCACTGGACGGGAGAACTCGCCACTGCAGTCTTTGGCCGCCGGACCCTCGATGCGCTCGGGCCAGTGCTGCGAGACTGGCTCGAGCGGTCGCACGGGTTCCTCTCCTTCCGTCTGACGCAGGTGCTGTCCGGACACGGCTGTTTCGGGTCGTACCTGCACCGAATCGGACGGGAGGAGACGCCGTCGTGCCACGGTTGCGGCGCGGCGGAGGACACGGCGCAGCACACCCTCGGGTCGTGCCCGTCGTGGTCCGAGACGCGCCGCGATCTGGTCGCGGTGATAGGACCGGACCTCTCGCTCCCCGGCGTGGTTAACGCCATGCTGGTGGATGAGAGGTCCTGGGCGGCGGTCGCCTCCTTCTGCGAACACGTCATGTCCCAGAAGGAGGCGGCGGAGCGGGCGCGGGAGGATGATCCTCACGCGGCGCCGCTCCGAAGGCGGAGGAGGGGTCGAAGAAGACGTGAGTTTGATACTCATCTCCGACTCCTCCCAGGTGGAGGCCAGCAGGCAACGGGTGCGGGGGCACCCTTGCCTGTATCGCACGGACCTCCACCAGTGCCGGACGGGAATGGTCAGGTGCTCCCGGCGATTCCCGTAGCCCCTCAACCTAGCTAGGCGGGCATGCGCCGGGAGGGTTGTGGATGTAAAGGCTGAGCCAGTTTCCCATGACCCTCCCGTCACGGCGATGCGGGAGCGCCGCTGGGTCGTTTAGTGGGTATACCGGATTTACCGGGGAGTGCCACATACCCCACCCGTCCCCCGACGGGTGGGCATGCGTAATGCATTTTTCCCAGCGTCAACAAAAAAAAAAAAAAAAAAAAAGGCAGTCGTTCTATGTAAAATACTGGTATTCAGCTGCATCCGGTTAGACTGGAAGCCGACCCCAACATAGTTGGGAAAATGCTAAGCAGATGATGAGTACACACGGCTACACACCAAGTCATATTTTCCAGTTTACACTGACCTCCCTTTATAAAGAAATCCTATACAATGCGAGATCAGCTTATACTGCAAATGTATAGCTTGATCTGTAGCCGTGCGTTCAAGTCATGTTTGGGTCTAACACAAACACGCGGAGTAAAAAAAATATTCAATTCGCTCATTTATCTACTTTTAAGAGGGCTGTCGCATTTTATCACCTCTCTCGCCACGGAACCAAATTTTTAAGATTGTTTTAAAAAAATATGAAATGAATGTATGCTTTTTTGACAAATGTAATATTTAGCGAACTAATTTACTAGGAACGAATTAATTTAATAGGTACCTGATTTAAAAAAACACATTTCTATTGTGTTATCTAATAAAGTCAGCTTAAAAATATTATCTGCTTTTGAGATGAGTTAAATAAATGCCACAATAATGTGTTTTTAATATTTACCTATTTTTTTTTTTTTTATTTATTTAAAGGGCTTTGTCGCTTAGCGACCACATTGCCCAGTGCAGCAATATTTACCTATTAATTATTAATAAAAATATTAAAAATTAAACGGTGATCGATCTATAATCTGCCTTCAGGTGTTCAGTATTTCTATTATTCTTTGCTTCAGAAACGTCTTTAATAATTTATAGTTCTCTGATCCCTTACCGAGATGAAAAAGTATCGTCATTTATTCATCGTGACTCGATATGAAAGTTATGGTTGTCAAGTAAAAATCAGAAGAATCAGAGTAAAGGAAACTCGGTATTTAATTAGTCTAGTATCTTCAGGCTAACCTTGAGGGGCTTATGGCAAAAAAAGTCACAGCCGCACGGATTTTCTATGATTCTGCTACACTTGCCGTGGTTGGTTTTTAAATGGGTAACCATGCATAACATACCGAGACCCTTCCGTGCCTCAGAAAGCATGTTAAGCCGTTGGTCCCGGGAGTAATTTGTAGATATTTGACAGTCGTTACGTGTAGTTAGAAGCCTGAAAGTGTGAGAACCAGTCTTACCAAGGGGTACGGCGATACCCAGTTACTGGGTTGTGGAGGCCAGATAGGACCACAACATAGTTGGGAAAAGGCTAGGCAGATGATGTAGGTATTTTCAAGTGAATTCAAACATCTCCCCATTGGTAAAGATGGAGTAAATGGAGTCTACGTTTTCATACATTCTGAGTAATCCACATTTAACATGTGAGCAAATAAATATTACAAGACTATTATTGTCTGACTGCAGGACAAAGAATTCAAGACAAAGAATTCACTACAGAATACAATACAGAATGCAGGACAAAGAATTCACTTAAAATTTGCACGACTAGAAAGTCGAATATAGTGAGACCATATGTAACTTTACCATGATCAATGTACTTACCTATATTCTGGCAAATAAAGTATTCATTCATTCATTCTTCTCATAAAGAGGGGGCATGAGCATTGATCACCACGCTTACTCAAGACAGAATGGCAATTGTAGACTTAAATTATATAGAAGTACAGGTTAAGAAAAAAATACAGGAAGCCAAAATACAGAATGCCTCAGTAAAATCAGTCAGTTGACAACCCTGATTGTGGTATAGGTAACTCAACTTTGCCATATTCTTTTAGTGTTGTCAAAGGAAATATTTCTTGTGACGTAAATATTGTTTTTCTAGTATCCATGTTTTTTCGTTCAAGGAGGGTTGTGTAACCCAGTTTGTTTAACAAGTAAATGTTATTTCAAATGTTTTGTCTAGAGAAAATTGTTGTTCACTTTCTTTTTTTACTTCACTGAAACAAATTTTTGTATAGTAAGTCAAACCTACTCTTTTACGTCTAATTTTGAACTTCAATACAAAAGGTTATGGAGATTTTAATTAGTTTAGGCAATTTTATGTTTCGTTTACCCACTCAAGATTCTTGCTCGGTCTTTTGTCTTATTCTAGCGTTTAAATCTATACTAATATTATAAAGCTGAAGAGATTATGTGTTTGCTTGTTTGGTTGAACGCGCTAATCTCAAGAACAACTGGTTTGAATTGAAAAATTATTTTAGTGTTGGATAGCCCATTTATCGAGGAAGGCCATACATTATATACCATTACATTACGACAAATAGGAGCGGAGTATCAATGAAAAATATTGCAAAAACGGGGGAAATTTATTCCTTTTGAGAGCTTCCGTTGCGTGCGCTGCGTATACGGTTAAAGTTACGCAACAATCATGTATGACGGAATTGTTCTTCTTAAAAAGATTTTAAAAAAAATGTCCGCGATAGTATGGTCGGCTCACTATAACTTTTTTAATGATAATCAAATTTGTTACAAAATAATGCATTATTTGCGAAGGTGTTTTCATAAACATGGTATTAATCCTTATCCAAATAAATACGTTATTCATCACAAGTATTTACTTTTGAACAAAGTTGCCCTTACATCATTTAATTTCAATAAATAGACTATTTATCATCACTCTAGGAATCTTAGAAGCCGAGCAAAAATAAAAAAAGTCAGAAGGAAAGCTAAGCAAAAACGAAGTAATAGCGCGGGCAGGCGATGCAATGCGACGTGCGGGGTAGATCGGTGGGAACAAGAAATTTCACGCGGACGAAGTCGCGGGCAGAAACGTCTAATAATTACAAGAAAAAACTTTTTTTCAAAAAAATACAACCGACTTCCAAAAACAACACTACAAAGTGAAAAACAACTTTAATTTCGGAAGTCGGTGTCTAGTTAAATGTATTTTCGTTTTTTGCCACCGACTTCCGAAATTAAAGTTATTTTTCACTTTGTAGTGTTGTTTTTGGAAGTCGGTTGTATTTTTTTGAAAAAAAGTTTTTATTTTTCACTTTTTAGTTGTGTACCTACCCCACACAAATTCTAATACCACTACCTGCAAAACAAACTAGAACATCATCCATATAAAAGTGAGGAAAAAATACGTATTATTGAAGCTAACTCAAAAACTGCCAAAGCAAAGTTAATCAATTTTATATGGGACCAACTGTGATGTATACCCTCTCGAATAAAATAAAAAAAAACTAAATCGGTTTAGCCATCTTCGAGTAATCGGGGAACATACATAAAAAAAAAAATTAAAAAAAAAGGTTCCGACGAATTGAGAACCTCCTCCTTTTTGAAGTCGGTTAAAAAATAACAGTATCTCTTATGAATGAATGATAACTTTATTTGCTAGAATCTATAAATTTAATATCAAGATTAATCTACATCTTTCATGTGATCTGTTAATATGATTACTATTTACAAAACTAGAACAGTGGTGGCCCAATGGCAACGGCCCCGACTACATGTTCTAGGTCGTGGGTTCGAATCCTTGCAGGCACAATAATTTGTATAATTTATTTCATCACCACTGCTCTCAAAATGGTGAAGAAAAATTTTTTATGGAAACCGGCATGTCCTATTAACCAAACATTCGAAGACATGTGATATTTACCAACCCGCACTGGGCCTGCGTGGTGGATTATATCCCGCTCCCGTGAGAGGGAGCGGGATATAAGGCCTGTGTCCCAGCAGTGGAAATGTTATAGGCTGATTATGTGCAAAACTATAAAAACTTTTTTAGAAAAAAATACAACCGACTTCCAAAAACAACACTACAAAGTAAAAAATAACTTTAATTTCGGTGTCTGGTTAAATGTATTTTCGGTTTTTGTCACCGACTTCCGAAATTAAAGTTATTTTTTACTTTGTAGTGTTGTTTTTGGAAGTCGGTTGTATTTTTTTGTAAAAAAGTTTTTATTTTTCCTTTTTTAGTTGTGGTACCTACCCCACACAAATTCTAATACCACTACCTGCAAAACAAACTAGAACATCATCCACATAAAAGTGGGGAAAAAATACGTATTATTGAAGCTAATTCAAAAACTACCCAAGCAAAGTTAATCAATTTTATATGTTACCAACTTTGATGTATCCCTCTCGAATAAAACAATTTTTTTTCAAATCGGACGACTCTGTAAAAAGTTATGCGTGGACATACATAAAAAAAACATACGTGTCGAATTGAGAACCTCCTCCTTTTTTTTGTCGGTTAAAAAGAACATTACCAGACAAAATCAATCTGAACTTTCATTAATATTGACTGCTAAATTTAAACGTTAGGATGTTGGCACATGGATGGACCATGACCTGAGTAGGGCATAGCATATTTTATCCCAGAAGTGCGTTCCCGTGGGATAGTTTCCGACACCCACGCGGCCGACGCAACGGGAAAAATTTAGAATAATATGTAAGCTGTCACTAACAGATGCCATCATATAGAACCATTGGTTTAGATTCCCCTAAAGCTTCATTTAGGAAAAGTACAACATGAAACTTTACCGAAGCCAGGATGCGTATCTTTTTATTACAAAACTATTTTAGTTGAAACTAATTTTTATTACTGCTACTACTACTGCCGCGTTGGTCTAGTGCTCGCAAGCGCTACTGCTGAGGATGAGGTCCTGGGTTCGATTCCCAGGTCGAACAAAGTGTTATTGAATTTTTTTATAAGGAATTTCACAGTAGCAGCCTGGAGTCTGGATTTGTGCCCGGTTAATGACAATAGGCTCGCCCCCTATTACATGGGACTTAGGGCGTAATGTGGGTGTTACTAAAGGTACACATTTGCCTAACCTTTCGGGGATTATAGGCGTGATGTTATGTATTACTACTACTAATTATAAAGTACTAATTTCTAAACCAGTCTCAAAAAACAGTTTATTCCCTTCTCCTTTTTGCGAAGACACAAAGTGCCCTCAAGGCATTTAGTGCTAAAATGTCTCACAATCTAATCTCAAAGACTAGGCATTAAAGTCTTAGCCCATTTATAGTAATACCCTTAGTGGTAAGATGGCTAGATTGGATACCATTAGGGCTTTTAAAAGACTTAAGTTGTCTATGAAAAGTAATCATTGGAGGTGAAGATTATAGGTCTCACTTTGTTATTTAAAAAAAAGTATAAAAAGTTTTATTTGCAAAAAGAAAATGTTATGCTTATGACCGACAGAGATCTTAAGCCGTGTCTCCTGCGCGTGTCTTTTCGAAACTTTCCACAAAAACATCGAAACAAATAGGCGTGGCTCACTATATTTAAATACGCACAAGACAGCAAATGAATATGTGTAAGGATTTTTATGTAAAGATTCGAAAAGACACGCACAGGAGACCGGTGGAGCAATTGCGTAACACACTATTGATCGGAATCGGTTTCATTTTGACAGTTCAACAACATTCATAGCATTATTTAAGTTGTTTAGCACACACATTTTTCGAACATGTAACACAATGGATCATTAATTTGCTTTAAATGATTCAAATTCCGATAGATAGTGTGTTACGCAATTAGGGTGCCGGCTTTACATAAACACAATTAAATTTGTACATCACAATGACCGTTTGACCGTTGAACCCCAAACTAAGCAGGACTTGTATCTTGCGGGTCGGTTACTTATAGGAAGAAATATAATCAATCAATAAATCATTATAATATCAGGCAACTGAAAGCCCATACAAAAAATACACAAAATAATATTGACAACAATAGACGTACATCAATCAATCTGCCTAGCCTTTTCCCAACTATGTTGGGGTCGGCTTCCAGTCTAACCGGATGCAGCTGAATACCATTATTTTACATGGAGCGACTGCCTATCTGACCTCCACAACCCAGTAACTGGGTAATACGATACCCCTTGGTAAGACTGGTTGTCAGACTTTCGGGCTTCTGACGACCCGTAACGACTGTCAAAGATTCACGAATGACAGCCGGGACCAACGGCTTAACGTGCTTTCCGAGGCACGGAGGAGTCTCGGTATGTAAAGATGGTCACCCATCCACGGACCAACCCCGGCAAGCGTAGCTTAACCTGATGGATTGACCCGTGCGGCTGTTATTACATAGCCACGAGCTCCTCTATAGACTAATGCATATTACTAGATAACTAAAACTATACACGTAATGTTGTCAGTGTTGTGTTTCGCTGCACGGAGTCGCGTAACCGTCTTAGGAAACGTCGAAATACGACACCTTTCGGTCAAAAGTCCTCTTTCAAAAAGGTTTGATATGGTGGGTTGAAACTCGCACCACGAATGACTTAAAGTTGACGTCGTGGCTCGACTCCAACCTTCCGAACCTCAGAGCCCATTTGGTCTTCACATTCACATACTGCACACTTACACATAGTACCTACTGTACTATAGAACAATGACTAGGTATTTACAAACTTACAAATGTCTTAGATAATGTGCATGTTTTAGCATAACATGGTGTAAAGCCGTGTATCCTGCGCGTCTTTTTGCGTAACATTACACAAAAAATCTTGCACATAATCATTTTTTTTCTTAGGCAAGCTGTCTCCTGCGTATTCAAATATATTTAAGTCACGCCTCTTTATTTCAATGTTTTTGTGTAGTGTTTCACAACAAGATGCGCAGGAGACACGGCTTTAAGTACTCGATAATACTGGATATTTTTTACCTAGGTAATAGTTTTTTTCCATTTTCTGTTGTACGAATACTCTAGAAGCTTTCGTATTACAAGCGTCCAATCAAAGTTCTTGTTACTAATTCCCAAACACTTATATCCTGTTTCTGACGTTTTTAAACGAAGTTTATACATTTAATAGTGGTTATTGGTTCAATATCGTGCGTCTGAACACTTCTTTACGGAAAAATTTAGCTTAAGAGTCGAGTGAATTGCTATCGAGGGTTTATCTGAGGACCTCACAAATTGAGAAATAATTTTGTCGAATCACTAGCTTGTTGAAACTCCGTCTAAGAATTCGTCAGAAACCGGGGATGTTAGAAGCCTAGAACTTCTAATATACAGCTTCTAATATATAAATACCTACATAAAAGAAAGCAAAAATCTAGACGCTGATTGTACCCAGATTTAGTTGTACTACAATTTATTAATTGTTGAATGATGACGTAGTTCTAAGAGGAGCTCGTGGCTAAGTAATAACAGCCGCACGGGTCGATCCATCAGGATAAGCTGCGCTTGCCGGGGTCGGTCCGTGGATGGGTGACCATCTTTACATACCGAGACTCCTCCGTGCCTCAGAAAGCACGTAAAGCCGTTGGTCCCGGCTGTCATTCGTGGATCTTTGACAGTCGTGACGGGTCGTCAGAAGCCCGAAAGTCTGACAATCAGTCTTACCAAGGGGTATCTTATTACCCAGTTAAAAATGGAGGTCAGATAGGAAGTCGCTCCATGTAAAATACTGGTATTCACATTGTTTTTCTTCCTTGTTATTTTTATTTTTATTGTATTAAAATAGTCCAGACATTAGGTTTGAAACAAAATTGTACTTGTTGGCTTAAATTTTATTTTTATAAATATCTGAGAGGATTGGCTGCAGATGCTCCCATGATGTATTACTTTATAGTAGCCTACTAGTTATCTATGAATATTTTTTTGTAACAAAACTTATTAGTTTCAATAAATACTTTATTTTTATTTATTTATTCAGCTGCATCCGGTTAGGCTGGAAACTGACCCCAACATAGCTGGGAAAAGGCTAGGCAGATTGATGACGTAGTCCTAACCGTTTTCAAATCAGCAGCAGTTTAGCATTTTAGGATCATCAACGTCAAGACATGGAGCACGAGTACTTTTTGATTCAATATATACGGCTGTTAATAAATGTTCCATACATGCCCCAAACAAAACTTAACACCCCTTAAATCTTAGAATCATGACCCCTTATTGCTTCGACACTGCACAGATTATGAAGCGTCACTTTCAATCAAAAGGCACGTGCATCCCAGACATGTGGGATTCAAGTTGACAATAGCATAAATCTAAGGTAACAACAATTCGACAGTAACAGCGTCTTTATTTCATAGCAATAAGGTCGGTTTTTGTAGTTCAAGTATTGCTAGTGACATGTGGTCGGGCATAAGTACCCGTTCGTGATCGACACAATAACCCTTTTTGCTCTGGGGGTTGTAAGTGGCTTATGTGAGTACACTAGTGTGTGTAATTTGTTTGTGTACGACCTGTGATGTGATGTTCTTTTGTTTTTATTGATTATTACTTCCAAACTTCCACGAGGGTCTCGTAGCTAATGAATAACAGCCGGACGTGTCGATTGAAGGTTAAGCAACGCTTGCCGCGGTCGGATAAACGTTGCATAAACGTGACAATGATAATTCCTGCCATTTATTTTTAGTACTTTAGTGTCCATGAAGTATTGCATTTTTTCGTCTATGGTTGTTTTTCAATAAATAAGGAAATTCATAGCGTCCACGAAGTATTAATTTTTTTCGTCTATGGGTGTTTGTCAATAAATAAGGAAATTCATAGCGTCCACGAAGTATTAAATTTTTTCGTCTATGGGTGCTTGTTAATAAATAAGGAAATTCATAGCGTCCACGAATTATTATTTTTTTTCATCTATGGGTGCTTGTCAATAAATAAGGAAATTCATAGCGTCCACGAAGTATTACATTTTTTCATCTATGGGTGCTTGTCTATAAATAAGGAAATTCATAGCGTCCCGAAGTATTACATTTTTTCATCTATGGGTGCTTGTCAATAAATAAGGAAATTCATAGCGTCCACGAAGTATTACATTTTTTCATCTATGGGTGCTTGTCTATAAATAAGGAAATTCATAGCGTCCCGAAGTATTACATTTTTTCATCTATGGGTGCTTGTCAATAAATAAGGAAATTCATAGCGTCCACGAAGTATTACA
Organism: Cosmia pyralina; assembly: GCA_946251885.1. Lineage (NCBI taxonomy): Eukaryota > Metazoa > Arthropoda > Insecta > Lepidoptera > Noctuidae > Cosmia > Cosmia pyralina. The sequence continues at coordinate 9,998,258 of OX276365.1, forward strand.
TTTTTTCATCTATGGGTGCTTGTCTATAAATAAGGAAATTCATAGCGTCCCGAAGTATTACATTTTTTCATCTATGGGTGCTTGTCAATAAATTAGGAAATTCATAGCGTCCACGAAGTATTACATTTTTTCATCTATGGGTGCTTGTCAATAAATAAGGAAATTCATAGCGTCCACGAAGTAATACATTTTTTCGCCTATGGGTGTCTGTCAATAAATAAGGAGCTTCAAAGGTGTGCTTAAGGAGGATGCGCTAGAATGGACCTCAAATCTAGCGATTTCATGAAATCATGAGGTTTGAGGTCAATTCTAACTTATGGAGTTGTATTGCTGATTCTAATGATTATAATTCTGTAAAGCCATATTAGCTACGGCCGCGTCTCATATTTTAATCAACATACAACTTGATATTTACCTGCAAATTGCAAAAAAACGTAAGAAAATTTGAATTTCGCGAGCTACCTTAGCGCATCCCTCTTAATGTCAGGAATAAAATGAATGGTTGGAAAGAGTCTAATATTATACATTCAAAAGTAATTCTGTCCGTCTGTCTGTGTGTTACCTTTTGACGTCTTAACGGCTGTACGGATTCGGATATGGCATATAGATATACCAAGACCTGGATAAGGATATAGGATACTTTTTATCCCGGCAGTATATATGCACGTTCCCGTGAGGTACTTTTCTATTTCACGCGGGTGAAGCCACGGACAAAAGCTAGTATTTACTAAAGCCTCCTTTAATTATAAGAGCGTGCGCCCACCAGTAAAGTAATGTTATTTCAAACATAATTTTGTACCCAAAGCGTTACAAATCCGAGATATTTATCAAAATATTTCAAGACAACATAAAATTCTTAAACGAATCAACGCGTTTGGAAATCCCCTAATTAGTTGAGTTTCTTCGACTTACAACTCGCCTTTCCATTTCATAAATATTGCTTATACAAAGATTAAAGTGTGTATGGAAATGGCAAGACTAAAAAAAAAAAAAATATTAAAAAAAATATAGGTAAGCTTTATAATAATAATACATTATAGTCCCACTGCAGGGCAAAGGCCTCTTCTCATACAGATAAGGCACGAGCATTGATCAGTACATTTGCTCAAGACGGGGAAGCTTGTCACTTTCTGCTGATTCTTATAGCTACTTAACTATGTAAACTACTGGTAGGTATTCAGCTGCATCCGGTTAGACTGGAAGCTGACCCCAACATAGTTGGGAAAAGGCTACGCAGATTGATCTAGTACTTAGTAATATCATGCTTGTAGGCACCGAAGAGGTATCCAGCAGAACATACTCAGTATACTAACATTACTCCCGTTATGTTTTTGTCCCATGGAATAAGGCCTGTTTTTCATAAGCCGGACACACATCCAGGATCCGGGCGGATATGAAAAATCCAAATTACTTGCTTGGTCTTGGGATCGAACACAGGGCCCTACGCTATACCAGTAACCTTGTCGTTAAGTTCAAATTCAAATTCAAATTCAAAATCATTTATAAGTGACTATTCTCTACCATACTCTACATACTCTACTTTTTGTTTTTTCTTTTTTTTTATTAGGTATTCTAATATTTGTATTTTATTTTATTCCCCTAGGGATTTATAGTTATACGTGGATGTATCCGTGGCATCACAGAGGCCCTATCAGAATACCAGCGTTGCGGTAATTATTTTTAAAATATCGCAGTTTTATGCTGAGATAGGAGCCTTTTTGGCCTCGCACAGGTCTTTTTTAGTTTTTTTTTAATGTTTATTTTGTTACTTTTGTTTATGCTGTGCGTGTCCCAAATAAAATATTTTTCTTTCTTTACCAAATAAATGTATTATTATTGGAACAGAATATGCCTGCAACTTTATTTCAATATCCAAGATAATATTTACATAATCACACTTCACACTAATATTATAAAGGCGAAAGTTTGTGAGTGTGTGTGTGCGTGTGTGTGTATGTTTGTTACTTCTTCACGCTCAAACGGCTGGACCGATTTGAATGAAATTTGGTATGTAGATAGCTTATACCGTGGATTAACACATAAGTTACTTTTTATCCCGATCTACGCGGGTGAAACCGCGGGGCGCAGCTAGTATAGCTAACAGTTTTATAATAATAATAGTGGAAGCATGCATAACAAAAATAGGGCGCTGGTGGCGGCTCTGGATTCGCAATTGTCAAACTATTTTGATGACTGCGAAGACCTCACCGATACTCATTCGATTCTGTACTGCGCGGCTGTAGCGGCATGTCGTGTAGCTCACGTCAAATTTGTTAATGACTCTAGGGCTACACGACCGAAACCAGCCCTACCAGCTTGGCAAAGCAGAATTGAGCGCCGTATTGGTGGGGCCAGAGTGCTCATCGGCAAACTAATCTGCTTCAGGGAGGGCAATACTCGCCCCAGAGTGATGCGCTTTGTGAGGCGGGCATTCTCAGGGACTGATGTCAGCCCTCAGGACTATATGTCCCGTGTCACAGAGCGCATCGACTTCCTGAAGCAGAAAGTGTATGCATGGGCAAACCGTATCCGTAGGTATAAGCGGCGAGTAGACCGATACACTCAGAATCGCACCTTCCAGAGTGATGAAAGGTGGGTATATAGGGCTTGGGAGCGACCGGACCAAGGTGTGGCTGTCACGCCCCTGCCGGATGATGATGCTATGTGCTCATTCTGGCGAAGCATCTGGTCGGTGCCTGTCAATCACACCGAAGGTGATTGGACTGGGAAGATCGAGCGAACGTGCGATCAAATACCACAAATGGGGGCAATTACCATCAGCTCCCAAAATGTAGCTCGTGCAGTCCGTCCGTTACCTAACTGGAAGTCTCCAGGACCGGACGGACTGCACAACTTTTGGATAAAGTGGTTACAAAGGTCGCACGCCCGCTTGGCATCCCAGTTCCAGTCAGCCTTACAGTCAGGGTCGCTGCCCCAGTTCCTAACGACAGGAATAACCCACCTGCTCCATAAATCAGGTAGTACTGCGGAGCCCAAAAATTATAGACCGATCACTTGTCTACCGACGGTCTATAAAGTTCTTACATCCATTTTGAGAGCTAAAATTAACGAACATATAGACACCAACTCCATCATGTCTGCCTCTCAAAATGGATGTAGGAATGGGTCCCGTGGTACTAAGGAGCTACTCCTCATTGATATGGCCATTAGCCAACAGGTTCGTCGTTCCCGAAAGGATCTGTCGACATGTTGGATAGACTATAAGAAGGCCTATGACTCGGTGCCACATACATGGCTCATGAGGGTGTTGGAGTTGTATAAAGTAGATGCAACTCTGCGCACCTTCCTGATGTCGTGTATGGGGCAATGGAGGACGGTCCTTCGCTATCCAGGATGTCGAAATATCCAGAGGAACAGCGAGCCAATAAGGATAGAGCGAGGCATATTTCAGGGCGATAGTTTGAGTCCGCTTTGGTTCTGCTTAGCCTTGAATCCTCTAAGCACACTGCTGGAAGATTCAGGTCTAGGCTATCAGCTGAGGAGAGGTGGTCAGGTTATATCCCACCTCCTCTACATGGATGACCTAAAACTCTTTGCCCCCAACAATTTGCAACTGATGGAGCTACTGAAAGTAACAGAAACTTTCAGTAGCGCCATCAGGATGGAATTTGGGGTGGACAAATGTGCGGTCATGCATGTAAAGCGAGGGGAGATTGTGGAATCCGTGGGAACCCAACTCTCGGATTCCATAAACCTTAGAGCCCTCTCCGCATCCGAAACCTATAAGTATTTGGGTATGTCGGAAGCGTTGGGCATCAATGTTACTGACATGAAGCAATCGTTGAAGGAGCGCTTCTTTAACCGCCTGAATAAAGTATTTAATAGTCTTCTATCAGGCGGTAATAAGGTGCGCGCCTTCAACGGTTGGGTCATGCCGGTTTTGATGTACTCTTTCGGCGTACTCAAATGGACTCAGACGGAACTCGACGCCCTGGATCGGAGGGTCCGTACGCTGTTGACTGCATATCGAATGCATCACCCACGGTCATCGGTAATGAGACTGTATATCCCGCGAAAGTGTGGAGGCCGAGGCTTTTTAAACGCTAAGACTCTCCACAACCGCGAGATATGCAGTCTCAGGGAATATTTCCTAGAAGCCGATGTGGGGATGCATCGAGATGTGGTCGCGGTGGACAAGGGCCTTACTCCGCTCTCCTTGGCTAAAGAGAACTGGCGCAAACCTGTAGTGCTTGACACTAACGATCGCAGGGAGGTATGGCAGAGTAAGGAGCTTCACGGACGCTTTTTCCGGGCCCTACATGGACCCGACGTAGATTTGTTAGCGTCCGTAGCCTGGCTGCGTTCCGGTGACCTCTTTGGGGAAACCGAAGGTTTTGTCTGTGCAATTATGGACGAAGTTATGATGACGAACAACTACCGGAAATATATTGTGAAAGACGGCACGGTTGACATCTGTCGGGCATGCCACCGTCCGGGAGAATCAATCCGACACATTATCTCCGGGTGTTCTCGTCTTGCTAACGAAGAGTACTTGCATAGACACAACCTTGTAGCCAGGATTATCCATCAGCAACTTGCACTGAAATACAACCTTGCGGAATCGGAAGTGCCGTACTATAGGTATGTGCCCGACCCAGTTCTCGAAAATGGAAATATCACATTGTACTGGGATCGATCCATCATCACTGACAGGACTATTGTTGCTAATAAGCCTGATATAGTGGTGGTGGATCGAACAGAGCGGCGCACAATGATTATTGACATAACAGTCCCGCATGACGGGAACCTCGTGAAAGCCGAGAAAGATAAACAAATCAAGTATCTTGACTTGGCTCGCGAGGTTGTCGACATGTGGGATGTGGACTCAGCGATCATTGTGCCGATAGTCGTATCAGCCAATGGCTTAATCGCCAAGAGCCTCGACCAACATCTAAGGAGGCTCTCGTTGGGCAGCTGGATTAAGGGCCTGATTCAGAGAGCAGTACTTCTGGACACGGCGCGCATTGTTAGGAGGTTCCTCTCTCTGGAGCCCTGACCCCTGACATCCTGAGCTTGGACCCTGTTCCCGATACCGGTGGGCTACTATGTTTTATATTTTTAAATGTTTTTTTTTTATTTCATGTTTTTATAAAAAAATATTTAACACGTTGAACGCCAGACTGAAAACCATGTTTAGCCCAGTGGGCCGCGGCGGACACCATGTGACCGCCAGTATAGTGGGTCCAGGGGGCCGCGTCGGACACCACGTGTCCGCGTGCCCTCGATCACTTCAGAAGCCTGTAGGCGGCCGACGGGCAGGGTTTCGACTGTTTTTACTAAGGCAAGTGACCCGCGCGGCCCCGCAGTACAATCTGGCCTCTTGGCACAAAAAAAATCGAAAGGACTTAGAATTTATGGGCTTTTCAACAAGTTGGTTCCAAAAATGTTGTAAGTAGATAAAGTAAGTATTTTGAATCATTCAATTGACAGTATTTTTTAAAGGTAGACATTAATTTTTAGACCTTTCAAGACACTGTAAAGTCATTAAAATTTTAATCTTTTCAGTCAAGTACGTATCGAATAAGTGGGTAATGGGTTCAGTAGGTAATTTACGAAAGAAAACGAATTAAAGTTGGATATTATGTTTATTACAGAAAGAAATCAATCTTTTAATCATATTTTTTATGGAAAATAGGTAACTACCATACATAATTAAAATAATAATGAACTTCTAAGTCATGAGAACAGTACAGGCTGTCGATTGGCGACTACAGAACACACAACAGATATCAGAACAAAAGTTTAAAAAAATTAACAAAATGTCTTACTTATCATAAAATGCTTGGCATTAGGACAATAGTTTAATCTTAATATTTTTTACATAAAAGTCTTCAGAAATCAGTCAATAAAACCTAGATCTAATTACAAAGTATGAACTTTGATAAAAAGTAACTAACATAAAAATCTATAAATCTTTAGAAATGACACAGCCTTGGCATTACAACAATAGCATAATCTTAATATATTTTATATAAAAGTCTTCAGAAATCAGTCAGTAAAAATCTTTAGAAATTACACACACACACAATTAGAAAGATAAAAGTATAAAAATTATACCAAAAATCTATGAATGTAATTCAAAAAAACAGTTATGGCACAAAATTGGCTTTTCAGGACAAACGCTACAAAAAGTATTAACTTTTTTGGTCTTGTTGCGTGCTTGTAGGCGACCTATGTTTTTGACATTCGTCTTGTAGCATTCCCCACAGTTTCGTCTGGTTTTTCTAGATGGACCGTCAAATTTTTCCAAAACATGTTTCTTTCTTTTCGGTCTTGTTGGCTCTGGTTCATATGCTTGTTGGTTAGCACAAAAAGATTTCAAAATATCTATCCTAAAATCTGTTATTTTCATTTTTTTTTTGTTTACAGATTGGTACAAAACATGAGCATTGATCAGAGCTATATTCAGAAGCATATCACATGCAATCTTTTTATACCAACGGATCGATTTCCGCAATGGGGTAGAATAAGAAGCCATCTGGTCTGCTAAATCCACACCTCCTTTAGCCTTGTTGTATTCCAAGACGATTTTCGGCTTTCTCACAACTTTTCCGCGTTTTGTGATCTCGACGAAGCGTACAGAGTGTTTTGTGGATAACATAAGAACATCGCGCTTGTCTTTCCATTTTAACACTGTTATTCCATCATGACTCTCTTCAGCATAATAATGGCCCCTCTTGAGTTTGGTGCTGACTACTTTTTTAGGAAGCCCCCGCCTGTTTTTCCTGACCGTCCCGACAAGATGAGTTTGTTTGTCCAAAAGTCTTCGCGCCAAATCTATACTAGTATACCAGTTGTCGGTGTGCAAAGTATGCCCCCTGTTGGCATAATCTTCACACAAATCCATCACAACATTTGTGGGTGTTGTGTTTGTAATATCGTTTTTTCCTGCATAGACATTTATTTTGTGTGTAAATCCAGGAACAGAGCACAATTTGAATAGTTTGACACCATACTTATGCCGCTTGTTTTTGTTGTACTGCCTGAATATGATTCTACCACGAAATGGCACCATACTCTCATCGATGCAAATATCTTCATTTGCAGTAAAATGTTGCCGAAAGGACACATTCAAATCGTTCATCAGCTTTCTTACACGATGAATACGGTCGGTCTTATTTTTTTCATCATCTTCAGAAAAATGCAACATGCGAAGCAAAATTTCGAAACGGTTACGTGACATAACAGTTCTAGGAAACGAATGCCCGATAACTTCGTCCTTCGACCAATAGTCCGATAATTTTGGAAGCTTAACCACACCCATGAAAAGAAGCAAGCCAAATAATTTCTTCACCTCCGCAAGGTTCGTTGGAAACCACTGGTTGATCCGCGCACCAAAAGAAGCATTAGGTTTATTAGCTATTTGTTCAATAGCGTATTTGTTAGTTGCAGAAACTATAAAACTAAACATATCATCACAGGCATAAAGCGAATAGAAATCAGCTGGAGATTTATTCGCCATTGTAGAACGAACAGCATGCGATGGCCCCGAAATGTCAGTAAATGGAATCAAACGACGTTGTTTACCTTCTGGCGGTCCCCATCCACCGCTATCAGTTTGAGTGTGTTCTGGCAAATCAGGTGCAGTATTTTCTGATCCACTGTCCTCACTTTCCGAGTGGATGATACGGCGACGATTACGTTTATTCGGCTGCAATACTAAAAAAAACTCGTTCTCATCTTCAGAAGATACGTGAAAACTTGAATTCAGCAAGTTTATTTCAATGTTCTCAATTTCTTCTAAATCTTCTTGGGTCACTTCAAAGTTTTCAAATTCTTCCATGGTGCGCTATGATTATAACTCAACGGAACCCTAATTTTTATAAAAACACGATACTGTCCTACGCGAGCGCAATGGCAAATGAACGAGTGAAGCGTCTCACTGGGACTCGAGCGGGCGGCGCAGCGCGGGGGGAGCCGACAGCGTGACCCGCGCGGCTCCCGCGCAAAGAAAGACGGTTGGACGCTCTCGCAGGCCGCGACGGTCACTGGTGTCTGCCATTTGACATCTCGGAAAATAATAAGTAAATCGCTGTTTCTGTAAGTCGCCCATTATTTTTGAGTTAATTCCTGACAATATTTGCAAAAAAACACCTCGACGGTTTTTGAACGATTCGCGATTTATCGGTGCGGCCCGTGGTGAAAGTATGCTGTCGGACACATGGTGTCCGTCATGGCAGTCAACGTGTTAAAAATGTGAAATATATGTATATAAATGGAATAAAGGAAATAGTGGAAGTACATAAAAAAGAAAGAAAAAAATCATAGAGAAAGAATCATAGGCCATCAAAAAATTCGTCCGCATCGCTGTCAACAGGAAAAGTGCCCAAAAGCTGACAGTATCATGCCACGTTGTATGACAACGCTGATTCTTTGACCAAAAAATAGTCCAGCCCTCACCGCTTGGCGATGTCTCTACATCCCATGGCGATGTCCCATAGTAAGATAATTGTCAAAAATTACAGTTTTTAAGATTCCATCAGAGCGTACTAACAACTGAAACTAAATAGAAGCTTGAAGTCAGTTCCATAAAACTCCATAACTACTGAACAGATTCCATTTTTTTATTCATCCTTATTAATGGATTTTTGTTAAAAAACTCAAGAAATCTGTTTACTTTTAATTGAACCTTCGCGCTCATTTTGAAAGTTCTTAATAATTGATTTCATGATTCCTTTGCGAGTGAATCTTAAACATTTTTACTCCGTCAACTCGAAATGAATTCTGTCAAATTATTTTTTGAAATTTATCTTTATTATTCTTGTTTATTTTCCATGAATAATTTAGACATTTCTTATTATTTTCAATGTTTACGAGGATGACATGATTCAAGTTGATCACTATTAGATACTTTGAGAAGCCATTGTCCTTTATCAAATTACTACATTCATTATATTCATTTTGAATGACGAAATATTTTCTAACTGTACACGTGTTACATTTGTTTGGAACTCCTTTCAGTATAAACGTCTCTTAGTTTGACTAAAGACACTTTTGAATTAATTTAATTAGTTTATGAACCTCACAAAATTATCCTGGTTTTGCCATAAATGTAACTAGCAATTTTGAATCTAAAAATATGTAAAATATCACTTTTCACAAAACTTCACCAAATTATGAAAACAAGATCTCCAAAACGAAAATCCCTTTCAAAAACTACGTTCAAATTCTAACCAGTTTCACTCTGCCACTTCCATTTGCCACTATCCGTGCGCGCTCACTAATGAAACACATTAATAACATCTGCGCTCACTAAAATGTCTTTTGTTTCTTGCGATTTCGGAAATTGTACCCCTCTTTTGTTTCGTTACATTCGGTTAATAACTCCGTATGTAGGCGAAATATTGTATACAAACGGTATAGGAGGCTTATGGTCCGTAATAAGGGTCGTATTGTTTACAAATGTAGGTGAAATAGCCAAATATGTGTCAGTTTATATTTCGGTGTTTCGGTGTGGGCTGTCGAAGTAGAATTTACATTTGTTTTATATGAAACTAGTTTTTGCCAGCGGCTTCGCCTTGCGGCTTTTTCCGGGATAAACAATAGGCTATGTGCTATTTCAGACTATAATTTATATCTGTGCCAAATTTCATCTAGATCCGTTCAGCCGTTCTGGCGTGATTGAGTAACAAACATCCATCCATCCAAACTTTCGCATTTATAATAGTAGTAAGATTGTAACTATCAAATCAAATTTTCAGGTGTACTAGATCGAACTGGCTCGTAGACAGCCTGCTTTGATAAACCTGCTAAGCCTGGGAAAAATCAATCCTTAAAAATAGTCGGTCGAATTTTAATAAGTCGAGGAGTACCCGAAACAAGATTTAACAATACTTAAAAGGTTCTTGAAATACATAAAGGATACTGTTCCTCCAATCAAAAGGACATAAGAAAATATATAAATAGCAGATAAACTAAAAATCAATGTTGACACTGTAATAGCCTGTAATAAAGAATTAGATAAGAAAGTAGAACCTTCAAATTCTGAAATAATAACTACAGCAAGTTCAATTCAGTACAGTTACAATGAAGTAACTGAATACAAGGTACTAATTGAGACAATGTTCCTTTTAGTACAGCAAAACAACATTACATCCTACTAGGAAAGATCGTTTAATTCCAAAAGGTCCCTAATTAACGGTAATTTAGAAGATCTCAATTATTAGAAGAAAAATGATATCGTAAACGCGTCTGGCTTTCCTGATTATTTTATTGTTCTAATTATCTGTTTCTGTTTCTTTTTCGTTTGATTATTTTGGTAGTCCCATCTTAACTTTATTTATTAGTACGATTTTGTGTTCATTTTTACTCCTGTTTGGTGTATTGCACTGGTTATTTTTGCTTGAATGATTGCATTTAAGAGTACTATCAAAGCTATTAACAGTTTTGCTAATAGGTCTTGTAGGTATTTAGGTATTACTATTGCTTTTAAAATGATAAACCTTTTTCGTTGCATTAATTCTGTATTTTATCTTCTTGCACACATACAAACTTGGTATAAGATAGCCATATTTAATAAACTATCTAACTAGGCACTCAATAAATATAAGTATAGACTAGATTTCTAGAATCCGAGGCTCGAAGCCAATTCATGCCAAGCAACTAGGCGACGGCGACGCTCCAAATATCATGTTTTCATTAGGTACTTACAATCTGCTAGAAAAAATCAGAACTTTTGGCAGCAACTGTCAAATGAGATACTTTTTAACTTCACGAATACACAGATACAAAATCATTTGGGTCAACTTTCAACTTTTTATTTAGTATTTTACATCAACAAAAATTATTACGATTTGGAAATCATGACACTTTTTAAATACCTTACAAAACATACGCGCTTTGTAGTCGACACCAGCCCGATCCTGTTAATATTAAAACTTTTTTACAAAAAAATACAACCGACTAGCAAAAACAACACTACAAAGTGCAAAATAACTTTAATTTCGGAAGTCGATGTCTGATTAAATGTACTTACGTTTTTTGCCACCGACTTCCGAAATTAAAGTTATTTTTCACTTTTGTAGTGTTGTTTTTGGAAGTCGGTTGTATTTTTTTGTAAAAAAGTTTTTATTTTTCACTTTTTAGTTCTGGTACCTACCCCACACAAATTCTAATACCACTACTTGCAAAACAAACTAGAACATCATCCATATAAAAGTGGGAAAAAAATACGTATTTTTGAAGCTAACTCAAAAACTACCCAAGCAAAGTTAATCAATTCTATATGGGACCAACTTTGATGTATATCCCTTCTTGAATAAAACAAAAAAAAAAAAATCCAAATAAAAAAAAAAAAAGTTTCCGAGGAATTGAGAACCTCCTCCTTTTTGAAGTCGGTTAATAAATAATAAAGTTTGGATGGATATTCATGTTTGTTAATCAATCACGCAAGTACGGCTAAACGGATCTGGATGAAATTTGGCACAGAGATAGATTATTAGTCTGGAATAACACGTAAGCTACTTTTTATCCCCTTAGTACATTTCCGTGGATTGATTTAGTATAAAATAAAATACAAATACCGTATGAAATATTAGGGACCGTAAGGGCGGGTTACTCTTACTTTGACTCTAGGGCATAACTTTGGCCCAAATCGAGACAACTGTTTATACTGCCCGAAGCATCAAAACCACACAACTGAACGTCGTATGTCCTTTGGTAACTAATAGATGGCAATATAGATGCGTACTTGCGGAACTTTGTGTGGATTTAATGACACTAAACGTCTGTCTCGATTTGGGCCAAAGTTGTGCCCTAGAGTCAAAGTAAGAGTAACGGTACGGAAAATCAAGCTTTAGCAGCTATTTTGAATATTGCTACGGATATACAGGGCGTCACACGGATATGCCACATGGAGGGAAAGTTGCTAGAATACCTATTGTAGATGGAACATTTTACTGAAAGACGACATTATTTGCATTAAAAAAACAATTTAAACTGCATTCATAGATATTTAAATAATTACATGGTTGAACCGGAAATCGAACCCGTTACATGAGAAAAATAATCATCCTATATCAGCTTTATCATACCGATCGAAGGGCTTCATCATAAGATTATTTTTTGCAAAATAATATAGTGTCACTAATAAAAAGAAGACCATGAATTTTAACATATTAATACAAAATTAATCAATTTATAAAATGCTCAAAATGAGTCCCTTCCTGTTGAATACTAAGTCGTACTCTTTTGTTGAAATGAAAAACTAAAGAATGTTAAAATTCATGGTCTTACTTTTATTTGTGACACTATGTTATTTAGCAAAAAATAATCCTTATGATGAAGCCTTTCGATCGGTATGATAAAGCTGATAATGGATGATTATTTTTCTCATGTAACGGGTTTGATTTCCGGTTCAACCATGTAATTATTTAAATATCTATGAATGCAGTTTAAATTGTTTTTTAAATTCAAATAATGTCTTCTTTCAGTAAAATGTTCCATCTACAATATTCAAGGTACTTTCCCTGTATGTGGCATATCCATAGATATATGAAAGAAGGAGATATGCCCGGTAGTTGAAAATGTATCAGAACCCGATGTCGCTAGGTTGGCCCCACCACCGCGCCACTACTACACATGTAGTTCAATAAAAGCAATAGATACAAAGTCGCGCACACACTTGCAATTCATAAATCAGAACATACTACACAATCAATTATAAACCTTAACTCGTCACACACAGCGTGCATTTACCATGCACCGTACAACTTACTCACACAAAAACATCTGGCGCTATTATTGTGTTGTGCAAAAAGCAATTTATTTTACATATACGCTAGTGATTGACTAAATCGGAAAGTTATCGATACTTCCATTTATTACTGTACAAGAAAAATTTGGGGTCCTGAAAATAAAATAAAAAATGATATGTCCAGAAAGTATTATATATTTTAAATTAAAAAAAAATGTATTTTAAAAAAAAAACACGAATCAATAAATTAAAACAATCCGGTTAAGTTGGTTTAGGCTGTGAAACCATAGGATTTGTTGAACCCTGTTATGATGTGTTTACTCACTGACCTGTAAAGTGGAGGTATTTGTTCAGTACTTGACGTACTCTTAATTTTGGGATTGCCCATTCAAAAAGCCTGCGAGTTTTCTTTAGAGGCTGGAACATTTCTGCCTTAAAGTGAATTGAGCATATGGTGCTACATTTTGTTGGGAACCAGTTAGGTGGCCTTCCTGTGGCATCAATCCATTATTTTTTTGTATTTGTATCTTTTGGGAAGCTAAAAAGGTACTTTATGAACTTATTTATCATTTACATAATAAGTATCTTAAGCTATAGTCTATATAGTCTATAGGAACTAGTTGGCCGCTGAGACAGGGGTGAGGCGGCGGTTCGCAACGCACGTACTGAGTAATGCGCCCCCGCTCCTCCATCCCACCGCTCACATACCTAAGGCGCGGTCAACTAGTTCCGCGCGGTCTATACTTCTTAACCTCACGATGAGTAAGCAGGTAGCAGGCAACAGGCGAATAGGCTTTTGTTATTAAAAAAAAACCCTTAGTTAAGAAATAGTTAAATATATGAAAACAAACACATGCCATACTCATGCATAACAAATAAATAGCATGAATATGTTGACTTATTTTAAGCAAAAATCACTAATATTTTATCTGAACCATACCGATTACTACAACGCATTCGAATCTTATGGTGCATAGTTAAAGACTTTAGCGGAAGTAAAATACCAAAACCAAAAAAAAAGTAAGGAAATAGCACGAAGATGCGATAATTTAAACCCTAAAACACTCCACCTAAGCATTAATAAACTTACTTTACGACCGTTGGTTATGCATTTCTCAACTAGGTAAAATAATCAAAAACAGTAAAAAAGATTATTTTACATTCTCAAAGGTTTTCCAACCGTACTTAAACGTCATCTTTTCAAGTGTTCCAACCGGGCTAAAACGGTTGACAAATTGAAAAATAAACTATAATAGCAATATAATATTCGCTGGGCAATCGACATTATTATCGATAGCCTACTTTAGTGGATCTTAACCTCATCACTATCTCGCCGCAAGACACAGCGGCTGTACTATGCGACGCTCCGCGTAAATAAAGTATCGTTTTGTTATTTTTACATTGCTTGTCCAGTCGCTTAGTGACATACTTAAGGTAGTGGTTAAGGAGCAATGTATTTGCTGCAAAAATAGTACAGCCGCTGCGATATTTGAAAACAAAAATAACGTAGTAAAAGCAAGAAATATTTTACGATTTGTTGTTTTTTATGATTTTAAAGATAAATACAGTAAAATACTTTTAATTACATATGGTAAGTGATTCCGTGAGATACGAAGTTTTTAATATCACTTCGGTTTTTGCAGGAAACCACTGAAGAACACGGCATTTTTATAATTTATCGTGACCACGGTCGAAAGCGTACTAGTTCGCGGAGACGGCCATTTGGCGAGTAAAGGCACAGCGTGCGCATAACGCGTGGACACAAACACGCCCCCATGCCACTTCTCCTGTTTTTTATATTTCTATGGGCATATCCGTGAGACGGCCTGTATATGTAAGATGTTAATAAATTAACTCTAAAAACTTTAAAGAGTACTTTAGACCATCGAACTGAATAACTTTTTCTCTGGGACCAACAATGAAATCGCAAAAAAAATCAGCTGTTGCCTACATTTTATATTCGCATAGGCCGTCAAAATGTACGGATCAGCTGATTTTTTTTCGCGACTTCAAAGTTGGTTCCATAGTAAAAGTTATTCAGTTCGATGGTCTAAAGCACTCCTTAACGTTTTTAGAGTAAATTTTTAACACCTTATTCATTTACAATAAAATTAAGAAAGTATTTAAAGCAGTCACTAGAATCCCATCAAAACAAACAACACAAAAATTCCATCATGAAATCAAAACGATACACAAATCCATAAAAAACATAAAAAAACGCGTTAATAAAATAACTTATAATTGAAAATCAATTCCGCTAAACTTGTTTGTGGCACACCACCCAAAAAATAAGAATCCAAGTTGAAACCGACAAACAAAATGTGACAAACAATATCCAAACGTTGGAAGTAAAACACATTCCGAACAGACCCTCTATAAATTTTAGTACGCCAGTGAATATATTTGAACAAAATAATCACATTAGTTGGACAAACATATGTAGATAGTGGTGCACAAATATTGTAGCACTCTACGCATTATTTGTTGTTAGAAACAATTTGATATTTTGCCGTGTTCTTTTTATTTCTTTGCTGGTATTTTGTATCGTAATTGTTTAACCTGTTTTGATACTAGGAATAGGAATGATGCCTGGGTAAAAAAAAAGAAATTCTATTTAGTCCATCACTCAGTTAATAAAAAAATATTAGACACGTGTGTGCTTTATCATATTAAAAAAAAAAAACCGGCCAAAGCGTCGGACCACGCACAATGAAGGGTTCCGTAATTGTAAAGAATTTAACCCAAAAACAAACTTAACATTGTAATCCCAAAAAACAATGTTTTTATGAGGTAAAATTACAAAATAACAATTTTGGAAGTTTGTCCTTTACTTGTGGTGAAATTGATAACTTTTTTGGAGTCATCAACCGCAGTGTAGCTAAAATATCAGTTTTTTTGTGTAAACTTTACAGACGTGATGGGATATCTAAACATGATAAACAAAATATAAATTGGTTTGTCAACTCCTACTTCAAGTAACAACACTGCCAGCGGTCGCTGACCCTAAAAAAATCATGATTTTTTTTTAATATTTTGTCGTGTTCAGATATCACCTATGAAGTCTGCGGAGTTTCACTAGCCAATTTAATTTGACCCTGTATATACAAATTTATTATTCGTCGTTCAAAAATATGCACGATCAAGAAACTGCACCATCAAACTACATTGGATTAGGATTCAATACGTCAGAGCCTTCTATCAATTCAGAATCTTCGTATTCAGCCATTGATGTGTCATAATCATCACATTTGGTAGGATTAGTGATCGTAAGAGAGATTAATGCGAAGGCATGTTGGTCTGTCTGTCCTTCTGATATAGGTATTACGTAGGTAATCCTTTTGAAGCCGTCCTACCTCCCTAATTCATATTTGATGTATATCATACGCTTTATGACTAATATGGTTGGTTTGTTGTTACTTGTAATATGGGTGGGACGAATTCAAATTTTCAGACACAAAACAAAAATTATTTATTTTACTGTGCGGACGAATTTTGTTTTTGATGCAGAGAATTGAGTTTTGTTTCGCAACTTGGGAGAGGCCAAGTTGAGAATGAAGGCACCGTTCGGTTATTGTTTTAAACAAAGTTTGATAGATCTTTTACCATCCAACCCCTGAGGGACAATTCCCGTACTTTTAAGAACGTTTCAGTTATATTCTCAATATGTCACAAATAACTCTTTAATCTTTCCAACCATTTATTTTGCATCCAAGAAGTATTGCATTTTTTCGTCTATGGTTGACTGTCAATAAATAAGGAACTTCATAGGCGTGCAGTCAAAAGTAAAATAAATGGTAGGAAAGAGCCTACGTTTTGGACAAGTTCCTAACATTGATTGTCGCTGAGACGAGATTGCGAGTACATTTTGAACATGTAAAATTACGGAAATTGGTCTTCTGGTTTTTGAATGCGTAAATAATACCAATGGGCCATGTATGGGCCAATAATGTTCACTTTTATTTGTTACTACATCTTAAGTGAACTGTTCTGATTGTCTACTGTTATTGGTCTTCTGGTTTCTGAATGCGTAATTGGCCAATAATGTTCACTTTAATTTGTTACTACATCTCATGTCAACTGTTTCGATTGTCTTCTGTTATTGGTCTTCTGGTTTCTGAATGCGTAATTGGCCAATAATATTCACATTAATTTGTTACTACATCTCAAGTCAACTGATTTTATTACCTACTATTATTTAACCACATTATCTAACATAAGAAGACAGCAGATTTACGGCTCAGATACTTGATATTCAGAAACCTTAGTTAATTTACTAAGGTTTATCAAGTTCTTGTCAAAGATCTTGTCTATTAAACTATGATAAGCAACTGTTGTATGATTAAACAGCAAGTTCTAACGTGAGGTGCCAAATTAGTTGGTGGCTTTCACAAACTTAGCTTGGACAATGCCAAGTTTACCTAGAGTTTCAAATTATTCTCAACTATTGTGCTAAGTTCTGCGATATCTTAGTTTATAGTAAAACAGCGAATTTGTGTGTTTAGGGACTAAACTGGGAATGCTTATTGATGATCGGAATGACCTCAATGGTCTTGTTTGAATTTCATCATCGCTTTTGGGATGGGGATCTTTTTTCTTCCCTTCTTCATATAAATTATGCTTCTTTTCAAAGACTTTTTCTACGTCTGCAGCTTACGCAAAGTTATTGATAAGTTATGGAATAAGGTCTTTTGCTATCGAAAAAATATTACCAAACTATGCCCCATCTGTTTGTCTGTATGTCCATACACCTGCACTTTTAAGGACCTAAAAACGCCACTGATGCCCTGATTAATGTGGATGGACTGGATTTTTCATCGACTCAATTAGGAAAAGAAGAAGAAAAGACTCAAACTGCCTAGCCTTTTCCCAACTATGTCGGGGTCAGCTTCCAGACTATTTTACATGGAGCGGCTGCCTATTTGATCTCCACAACCCAATTACTGGGTAATACGATACCCCTTGCTAAGACTAGTTGCTAGACTTTCGGGCTTCTGACGACCCGTAACAACTGTCAAAGATTCACGAATGACAGCCGGGACCAACGGCTTTACGTGCTTTCTGAAGCACGGAGGACTCTCGGTATGTAAAGATGGTCACCCATCCACGGACCAACCCAAGCGCAAGCGTAGCATAACCTGAGGGATTGAACCGTACGGTTGTTATTAATTAACCACGAGAAGAAAAGACTATCGTCAATTTATCATTTGTAATTTTCTTCTTGTATTGTAATTACATTGTAAGAAGAAAATTACATTTAGAATTGTTACAGACATTGTGACTAAGAATGACACTCATATAATTTGTATCCAATTGGCAACAAAAAATCTATAGTTTTACTGGCAAGTTTCTCACATAAAACCTTGTGGATACTTAGTAAAAGTTTGACTTTAACTAATGATACACATTCACGTAATCTAAAACACAAACACCTATAATTTGCGTAAAGCAATGGCTGAACCCACTTTACAAACTCACTCCAATATTCCCCAAAAGACCATTAATTGTGCTCACAGAATGCGAAACACAAATTCATAATATCAAAGTCTATAATTTCCCAGAGTTTACTGGTCCATACTTAACAGTTTATGGTAACCTAATAAATAGCCCAGTACGTTAGGCTACTAAATCTAACTTATGATCTAATTAATGAGGTATTAGGAAACATTAATTACGACGTTCCCAATGATGCAGAGCAAATGGATTTGACGTGTTAGTTAAGTGGCTATTGGACTGTGGTTTGAGATATTGGTAGTAATATGTGTATGGATGACGAACTTGAAATATAGATACCATTAGCTGGTTAATATTGTGAGTCTGTAAATTAACTACTTTAAATTTGGTTAGTATAAATTAGTTGTTTAAACTTTTTTTTTTAATCATGTCCTAATTACCACTTACCACTAAGGCTTACGTATGTTCCGACCTAAAAAAAAAAACAGAACCAATAAGATGTTTTTTTTTTCCAATTACCACTACGGCTTATGTATATTATGTTCCGCCCTAAAAGGAAAAAAACAGAACCAATAAGATGATTTTTTTTTTCCAATTTCCACTAAGGCTTATGTATGTTCCGACCTAAAAGGAAAAAACAGAACCAATAAGATGATTTTTTTTTCCAATTACCACTAAGGCTTATGTATGTTCCGACCTAAAAGGAAAAAACAGAACCAATAAGATGATATTTTTTTAAAATATTTACTAAGGCTTATGTATGTTCCGACCTAAAAGGAAAAAACAGAACCAATAAGATGATTTTTTTTTCCAATTACCACTAAGGCTTATGTATGTTCCGACCTAAAAGGAAAAAAACAGAACCAATAAGATGTTTTTTTTTCCAATTTCCACTAAGGCTTATGTATGTTCCGACCTAAAAGGAAAAAACAGAACCAATAAGATGTTTTTTTTTCAATTAGGTACCACTAAGGCTTATGTATGTTCCGACCTAAAAGGAAAAAACAGAACCAATAAGATGATTTTTTTTTTCCAATTACCAGTAAGGCTTATGTATGTTCCGACCTAAAAGGAAAAAACAAAACCAATAAGATGAAATTTTTTTCCGTCCGTCAAAAGGTTTATCTGGAAACCTATGCAACATAGGAATTTGAATTTTGCCATAATGTTAGGTAACAACAACGCACTTACAGATCTCCAGAAAATCAATCTGCCTAGCCTTTTCCCAACTATGATGGGGTCGGCTTCCACTCTAACCGGATGCACCTCAATAACAGTATTTTACATGGAGCGACTGCCTATCTGACCTCCATAACAGGGTAACACGACACAACATAACTGGGTAATACGATACCCCTTGGTAAGACAAGATCAAGACACACAGATCTCCAGACAAAGAACAAAAAAAAAATGTTTTCATTTTCCTATAAATATACAAAAAGTTTTATTATAAATATGTATCACTAGCTGCGCCCCGCGGTTTCTACAGCGTAGACTGGGATAAAAGCAACCTATGTTAATCCAGGGTGTCACCTACCTCCATACCAAATTTCATTAAAATTGGTTTAGCCGTTTGAGGAAGAAGTGACAAACATACAAACACACAAACACACTCACAAACGTTCACCTTTATAGTGTGATGTGATTTAAAAGATTCTAATAATATTTATTGAAATGATTATACAAATAAAAGCTTATTATAATTTAGAAATATACATTTACACGTAGTAGCAAGCACCACCACGCCATAATCCATATTCTCATCATTTTTATTCTCAGATACTTAAACCAGAATCACCAGCTGTTTCTTAAGATACTTATCTTCAATAACAACACCGTATTCCTTTGACCAACATCCTTATTTATAAGACTAGTTAAAAGCACTTAAAAGTTTTTTATCCGTTACTTTCAACTCAAGGCATCCTGCTTTCTCTGTTAGTACAGTAATTAAAAAAATATCGATTATCGTTTTCACTTTCAATTGCTTTTACGGAAGCGAGTTTCAGAAACATTTCTACAGAACATCGTTTTATATCGGTGAAAGCTGCAGATTAAGTGCATCCAAGATGTTAATCGAGCTTTTAATTAGTAGATTTCTCGTTGTTCTAGTGGTCACAAGCGCTATTGCTGAGCATGAGGTCCTGGGTTCGATTCCCGGGTCAGGCAAAGTATTGGAATTCCATGGAATGGGAATGTAATTCTCAGTAGCAGCCCGGAGTCCGGACTTGTCCGCGGTTGATGGCAATAGGCTCGCCCGCTATTACATGGGACTAATATAACTGGCGAAATGTAGGTGTTCTATAGCTTCACCTCTGCCTAACTATTCAAGGAATAGAGGCGTGATGTTATGTTGTTTTATTCCCAAAACCGTTTACTAGTATTTGTTTGAGTCAATTATGAATTACTGCAGTGCGATTCTGTATAACCATCTCACCGTGAATACTTAGGTGAAGTGAGCGTGGAGTGAGCTGTCAATAGTGTCAATTTCTAGCAAAAACAAACTCACTTCACCTAAGTTTTCACGGTGAGATTTTTACAGAATCGACCGGCTGTACTATATAATTACTTATTTGAAAGACTCGCAAAAAGAAACAGTTGTCTTCGTAATTGCGTTACCACTTTTGACAGTAATTCCCTAAAAAAAATTTAAATAAGACAAATAAACCATGTCGTTTTATGACGTGCAAATGTCATTCAGGCCCAGGAGGAGATGGCGGAACGAACTCGTCCCGCGTTCCCTTTATAATGTAGACAAAGAATAAGGAAGGATTTCCCGGTAGTACGTTCCCCTGGGCGAAGCCGCTGGCAAAAGCTACTTAAATATAAATTCAACAAACTTACCTTGACTTTCATTAAAAAACCCCAGAACCATGATGACAATGACGACAATACCGATCTTGAGTCGGTAGCTGAAGCCCATGGCATGCATATCGACCCTCCAGTTGAGCCCCGGCATGACTCAACCTCGCCTCATCCATTCGTTGTACAGTTTTGTACTTCCACTGTGTTCCTGTTCTTTGTTACTCGAATGCATCATCTGGAACAAAATAAGATTGGTATAAGAGAGATGCTAGTTAAAATTAAAATTAAAATTCTTTATTGCGAACTAAGTGTATAATTTTGAAGATGTTAACAATAGATAGGTTCTTAGAACTTAGTTGCCTGTTAAGGCATTGCAATTTAAATTGTTATAAATATTTAAAAAAAACATAGGTATACGTAGCTCAATATTACAGTTATACACTTTACATTATATTATATTAATTATCATTATTCATATTTTTTTTTTGTTATATCAGACTATTCTTACAATTTACATCACATTATATTATGTATCAACAATCTTTTAATATTTAATAATTCTTTTTCTTCAAGGATTTCTTAAACTATTGAATGTCGGCCATACATATGGGGGGGTTCAATTTGTTGCATTTTGGCCCCTTATCAGCCCCTGACGGATATACGTCGAATTACCAGTAACCCTGTATAATACGAGTACAATATTTAAGTGCGTGTCAGACCATGCACAATGAAGGGTTCCATAGTTGGGATGAATGAAATGATGAACGTAGAAATGAAAATATAAACTTAACATTGTAGTTATGTACTCGCATACATCGATATACGTCACGGTCAATTCTCCAAATTCAAATTAAATTTGTAATCGAAAAAAAAAAAGTAATAAAATTAAATTAACAATTTTCTGACTTTTTCCTTTACTTGTGCAGCGAGACCTTGCTTCTGGCCAAATTTCATGATTCTAGTAAGTAGTAGTAGTAGGTTTTGATTTACTTGCGAGTATCAAAATATGTCCCTATTTTTTTACTGCGTTGACCCAGAAGCTTGATTTTTTAGAGCTCCAAGGATGGTCCCTTGGAGCTCTTAAAAATTAATACATGTTCATTAGTCTGGTTAAATGTCAGAAACAGCTACACCGATTT
Organism: Cosmia pyralina; assembly: GCA_946251885.1. Taxonomy (NCBI): domain Eukaryota; kingdom Metazoa; phylum Arthropoda; class Insecta; order Lepidoptera; family Noctuidae; genus Cosmia; species Cosmia pyralina. Next base: position 10,020,365 of record OX276365.1, read on the forward strand.
GAATTTTTTGGTTGAAAAGAAAAAAAAGTCGGAAAAAAGGGAATTTAAATTTTGACAGGGCAACGTCTGGTGGATCAGCTAGTAATATACATATCCAGTTAGACTAGCTGGAAATGAACCCCAATATAGTTGGAAAAAGGTTAGGCAGATTGATTGACGGTGCCTCCAAAACTTAAATTAATCATCCAAGTGATGTTTGTTTTAAAACTCGTTTGGCATTTGTATCTTGACCCACAATATTAATCAAGCGAAAGTTTACAAAACTTCAATAAAGTATTACAGTTAGTTCACGAAATAAACAGGCTAAGTTAGGTAGGTACTGTTTCCATCCCAAGAATATTTTGTTGAACTACTAAACAGCACTTCGTCATAATTATCAACTGAAGTTTTTGGACTCTCAAAAGATTATTATGTAACAAAGTTACAACTTAATGATAAAGTTTGATTGTGATTAAATATTTCGAGGATATACAAGCACTTCTAATTGATAAAAGAGTTTTAAACTCAATTATAAACGTCATAATTTCGTGTTCTACTATGTACAGTCAACAAAGAGATATCTAGGCAGGGTATACTAACATATTTATATGTGAATTGCTTCATGTTCAATTTCGTGACAGTATAAAATTTTGTGTTGGTGTGTTACAATGTAGGAGTATTGCTAAAACAAAATATATAATAATACATACCCTGCCTAGATATTTCTTTTTTGACATACATACCTACATAGGTGACTTGTTGGGGTTTTGCTTTGGCTTCCACTATAATGGCACATCTCGGAGCCAATCAAAGCGCGCTATTTGAGAAAAAATAAGTTCTATACGCGCTCACGCCCGCGCGCGTGGCGCTAATGTCAGTCGCATCAACGAACGAACCGAGCCTGCAGCAATCGTCATTGCGTGCGCTCAAAGTAACTAAAATCATCAAAACCTGAGTGCCTGAACCATATAACTTCCCACTAGCACGGCCTAAACCTTGTGAAACCCGTAAACCATCAGCCTGTCCCGGGACGGATACGAGCAGCATCATCTCATCATCCAGGGCGCAGCGCGGTGATCACGGCGGGTAAGTGAGGCCATTTTATCGAGAATATCTATTAAAATCATTACATGACTATATTATCAAAATATGTTTCCATAACTTTCTTCATATTCTTAATGTTTACTTTCAATTCTGGTTGTAGGTTACTTTCAATTTGAATCATGTTAAAAACTTTTGCACCAACGCTAGCAAGTTTCAACTTTTTCCTTTTTAATTTGTCAGCGTAGCTAACTTCTTCTTTTTAATTTCCAGTTTAATGAGAAGAGGCAAAGCTTAGTTCAGCTTCGCTCACCTAGCAAATAGCATCCTACTAAAGCCTTAAAATGCAATCCTAAAACTTTTCTGTCTAGGAACTGTTTGTTGAATCTGATCGGGGTTCAAACGATTTTAATTATCTGAGCGTACCTACTCTAACTTTGAAACAACTCTGCAAATACGAATTTTCTCACTTTTATGTACTTATGTAGTCTTTGTGAACAAAAAAGTCTCCGAATAAAATACCGAAAACATAATTTAGATCTTTACTGTAATCTGAATAAGTCTAGAGGAGCTCGTGACTAAGTAATAACAGCCGCACGGGTCGATCCATCAGGTTAAGCTACGCTTGCCGGGGTTGGTCAGTGGATGCGTGACCATCTTTACATACCGAGACTCCTCCGTGCCTCGGAAAGCACGTTAAGCCGTTGGTCCCAGCTGTCATTCGTGGATCTTTGACAGTCGTTATGGGTCGTCGCCCGTCGGAAGCCCGAAAGTCTGATAATTAGTCTTACCAAGGGGTATCGTATTACCCAGTTACTGGGTTGTGGTGGTCAGATAGGCAGTCGCTCCATGTAAAAAAAACTTTTTTACAAAAAAATACAACCGACTTCCAAAAACAACACTACAAAGTGAAAAATAACTTTAATTTCGGAACTCGGTGTCTGATTAAATGTATTTTTGTTTTGGCCACCGACTTCCGAAATTAAAGTTATTTTTCACTTTGTAGTGTTGTTTTTGGAAGTCGGTTGTATTTTTTTGTAAAAAAGTTTTTATTTTTCACTTTTTAGTGGGTCTGTTTATAATTTGTATAAGTTACAATAGTCCAATGTCAATTGCTCATCACATGTTACAAAATATTGCTTTTCCCGATGCTGGGACGTTAATTGTTGAGGAGTTCTGCTGGTAAGAACCAGGAGAACTCCTCAACAACCACTCACCACACGCATTGTGTGACGAGCGGAAATTGCTTAGCAACCATATTAAAGTAATCGAATAGCAACCCGTGAAATATTTATCATTGAGTAATTCCGGTAGTCATCTGTGGTCTTCATCATCAGTTCCACTGCACCAAGTGGTGCTTTCCGAGAGCAAATACACGAGCTACTATAAAAAATACCCAAATCACTATAGGTGTGCCTATAATATTTGAAGAGTTCCTTCGATTTCTCCAGGATCCCATCATCAGAACTGGATTTTGACAAAAATGGGACCATTTGGGAAGTATACCCTTTCCAACAAAAAAAAAATTTTTCAAATCGGTTGGCATGCGACGGAGTTATGCGCGAACAAACATAAAAAAAAAAAAAAAAAAATAGAAAGATCTGAATTGAGAACCTCCTCCTTTTTTAGAAGTCGGTTAATAATGGTATTCAGCTGCATCCGCTTAGACTGGAAGCCGACCCCAACATAGTTGGGAAAAGGCTACGCAGATTGACTGTAAACTAAATAAGTAACTGTGAAAAAATATCCTAGAGTTGAACTATTCACGAAGGCCTGTTAGTTATTGCAATTTGAACCTTATGACTAACGACATTTAAAAGGCTTCAAGACAGAACTTCGTGATATAGATTTGGATATTAGATTAGTTGCTCCAAAAACCGCAATTTTAAAAATCATAATATAAAAATTATCAGCCGTCCATCATCATCGTTTTGTAAATATTGACATTTTACATGGTACAGTTGTTTATTTTTTCGCAATTATGATGTTGGTCCCATGAAAAAGTTGTTCAGTTTGATGATCTTTACCACACCCTTTAATGTTTTTAATTTCCACACCTTTCTGAAATATGCTGTAAAGGGCAAAATATAAATTTAGAGCTACACGGTACACGTTACCAATTAAACTTCAAAAAGCACCACAAATTACTAGACATACTCTATGTAAGTAGAACGCCAACTCCCACATTCTATATACATTTAATATCACGCAAGTCCAGAACTAATTATGAACTACTTTAAACATGGGGAGAGTTTCTAAAACCTAGTAATTTGATGAGGATAGACAAAGATCAGACATAGTTGAGAACATGGATAAAAAAAAAACCGGCCAAGTGCGTGTTGGACCACGCACAATGAAGGGTTCCGTAGTTGGGATGAATTTATGTTAGGAACAAACTTAACATTGTAGTTGAAAAACATGTTCTCCCATACATTCCAACTGTAAATGTAAGTTTGTACTCACAATATTGATAGATTTACCATGTTATTTTAAGACCACAGACTTCTTATAGGTTTTCCTGTAATCTACAGGTAAAGGTCTAGTTTCTGTATTTTTTTCAAAGATAATTGGGGGAATGGTCAATTTTCGTCTATTTTCTTAAATAACTTTAAAACAATTTATTTTAAAATTATAAGACCCTCATAGTAAGCCCTTTCATTTGACATGCCACATGGTGTAGTATGCAAAACTTTTTTTTTAATTTTCTTATTCAATTTCTTAACTCTATATTAAAAATTCATTTATTTACTTTACCCGTCCGTGTTTGGGTCACAAAAATTCATATGTGTTCCAAGTTTCAACTTAATCGGTCCATTAGATTCGGAGCAAATTGGCTGTGACAGACGGACAGACAGACAGACAGACACACGAGTGATCCTATAAGGGTTCCGTTTTTGAGATACGGAACCCTAATAAAAAAATCTTACCTATAAAACAGATTGGTTACTGATAGGCATCGCACAGCCAATCAATGAATAAAGATACATGCAACTTTGAAGATAATAAGAATTATGTTTCTTACCCCGCGGTTACACCTATTAAACATTTTGTGATACTTGTTTTCAACATATCTTGCAAGAGACTTGACAAAAACATGCCGTGTATAAAACATGTATGACACATTGACGTTATTGCGGACATGTGTTGTTATTACTATTTGCATTTGACATATTTCAGGACCCTGGGGTCCCGGACCTTTGGAAGGCGTCCGAGGGGCCGAAGCTAACTCGCAGAAGCCCCTTAGACAATTTTAAATGACGATTATCCCTGTATGCACTATGCAAGTGCACCCAAGGACAACCCCCGGTTAGTGCAGGACTATTACAGAACATAGAAACAAAACATATTGAGCTATGGGTTTGGGAAGCTATAGTCGATTGGGTACCTTAAACTATGGAAGAACTATATCCCCTGCCTGACCAATGTTATAACATTGGTCAGGCAGGGGATACAGATATGTACGAGTATACATACGAGTATAATATACACAGATAAATTGGCTAGCCGGCCGCTCCTGTTGGCACCGTTCGCTTTGCTCGCTCGACTCGCGCGTGGTTGGTCACTGTTCTAACCTAACCTAACCCCACCCAGTTCACAATTTTTGACAGTTGTAATGTAAAGGAAATAATATAAATATGTAAAATATGGATACATTAAAAACTAACGAAACTAACGGTTCTCATCGTCTTACCGTGACATATTATATATAATTTTTTTTAGATGTAAACTATTAATGAAAACAGTAGACATATTATGTTTTATACCTTCATGTAAACGCGGGGTTCGATGTTATAGTGATAAGTGAAATACGAGATGTATCTCGATCCTAAGCACCAGAAGACTGAGTATAAAGAAGAATAGGTTATTGGCATTGAAAAAGTATTTTTTGAAACTGAATCCATGAGCATAATAGAGTTAGAGTTTATAAAACTTTGGAACAAAGTGGCGAAAGCTGGTTCAAAAGAAGTAATAAAGACAGACCTTGACACGCTAGAGGAGACTCAATAAATTTTTATTAGTAGCTGTAGGACTTACAGATTCCCAAGGTTATAACTACAATAACAAAAGATTATACGCTTAAAGTCGAGGATAAACAAATTAGAGCAAATTAAAGAGTACTCAATCAAAATTAGACTCATGGAAACAAACTTGGATGAGAAGAAAATTGGGTAATATATTAAAATAATACTGCCAGGAGTATTGTTAATGACTCTCTATATAGCCAAACATAAAACCTACGTAACATACATTTTAACAGCGACCTAGTTGAATATTGAAATAGTAGATTTGTATAAATTTCAGGGTGTGATACAGAATATCCAACCGAACAACTTTCTCCACGGGAACAACATCGTAATTGCGAAAAAAAGTTCAACTGTCCCATAGAAAACTTCAATACCCACTCGACGTACATGTATGGGATGGCTGATTATTTTTCGGTTTTATCAAACCGAACAACTTTTTCCATGGCACCAACATCGTAATCGCGAAAAATAATCAGCCATCCCATACATGTACGTCGAGTGGGTATTGAAGTTTTCTATGGGACAGTTGAAATTTTTTTTCGCAATTACGATGTTGGTCCCCTAGAGAAAGTTGTTCGGTTTGATATTCTGTATCACACCCTGAAATTTATACAAATCTACTATTTCAATATTCAACAAGGTGGACTATCGTTCACACCCTTAAATTTGCGAGGATGCAAAACAACACATTGTATAATAACTGTAAAACCAGTCATAGTAAAATGTAGATATGATGTTACCATCCCTCTAATTGTATTCTAATAAATTCAGACAGTACACAACCATCACATTAAAATTTCTGACACTCAAGCCCATCAAAATTCTCTGCCCTTTACAAAATATTATCCGAACACCGTAATCCAAAACAGCTTCGCCCTCTAATCTCGAAACTTTTCAATTAGTAAGTTCACTGCTTCGGAAAGTGGTTCCAACTTTCTTTGGACCATTAAAACAGTCTTTTAGAATCGCCACAGTACAAGTTTTAATGTGTCTCACGGATTCTCTTTGTGTTGGTCGGTTCGGTGGGCAAACAAAAAATTGGTCAAGTGCTACCTTGGTGAATATTTTAAAGCTTCCGCATCTAAGTAACGTCTATTTTTATTTTAAAGTGCAGAGTTTTTAAGTGTTTGGAAGTTTCTGTGGATTTTTTAAATGCGATTTTGTACGGATTATTTGTTTCTTTTTATTTAGTAGGTTTCCTCTTTTAAATTAAAGGATCTTAGTAATTATAATGTGTTATCATGCCCTTAATAAATTGCATTTGTTGTATTTCATTTTATTGAAGTTAAATCAATCTGCCTATCCTTTATCCAACTATGTTGGGGTCGGCTTTCAGTCTAACCGGATGCAGCTGAATACCAGTATTTGTTATTGAAGTTATAAAAAAAAAAAAATAAACAAAGCTTTATATAAATTTTACTTTTAGTTTATAAGCAGCTTTTATCCAATGTCTTTTTTTGTGTGTTGTACTCGTATATGTTGTGTATTATGTTATGTTATATACACCTATAATTTGTGTATCAATGATCAGTAATACGTTTCCTAAATACTCTTGTAAACCAATTTTAAGTGTTAAGGCTATTAGTGTTCTTTATTAAGTAAATAAGTCTTTTTCAGTAGGCATTTATGTGATATTTTCAAAAGTATCGCCTAATAAACTAATGTTGTTGTTGCAGTGGCATTTTCAAAATTAGTATGTAACTGTCCGTTTTGTTACGTTGCGTATAATTCTTTCAAGGTGCAATCTTCTACGTCCTCTAAGAAAAACTACTCCAATTGCTTTGTTGCTATCTGCAGAAGCTACCTGCTAGTCAATTACATAACTTTTTGTACTTCCAAGGAGATAGATTTCTCAAATCCCAATGTAAATAATACTACAGTTTCGTGATTTCCACGCTATGAGAAATAATGTTTCAATCAGATGCTCACAGAACCCTAACATCGTTAGATAAGGCATCTTGTGGAAACGAAGGTAATTACCACAGAGTACGGAATTGAAAACAGACGGCAAGTACTAATAACAATTGTGGATTGCAGCTGAAATCAGCATCAGCTGGAAAAACTAAGTGTCGGCATAACGCTAACCTGAGGACCTTTTGGCACAACCATATTTTTATTTCTGTAGTTTTGTAATGGGAACTCAATGCGCAAATATGGCTGTCATGGGCTGTCAATTTCTATTCGCACTGATTCGCAAGTTATGAAGAAATCATAACTAAAAAAACCGGCTAAGTGCGTGTCGGACCACGCACAATGAAGGGTTGCGTAGTTGGGATGAATTTATCCCAAAAACAAACTAACATTGTAGTTGAGAAACATGTTCTCCCATACATCCATGTACGTCACGGTCAATTCCCCAACTGCAAATGTAAGTTTGTAATCACAAAAAAATATATTTTGTGTGAACTACAAATTAACGATTTTCGGACTTTTCCTTTAATTATGCCGTGACCCCTTCTTGCCAAAATTTATGATTAAAGGTCAATGGGAAGTTCCCTATAGTTTTTATTTATTTGCGAGTATCAAAATATGTCGCATAAATGACCGTATTTTTTATTGCGTGGACTAAGAAACTTGATTTTTTTTTAGATCTCGAAGGGGCCATAGATCTACGTATTTGATATTAATTTCAACTTGATACTTCCACGCGTTCTAGAGAAAAAGGGTCTTGCTTGACAAACTGACAGACAGACGGACAACGAAGAGATCTTAAAACAATTCTGGCGTATCATAATATAATGAGTACTAAAAACGGTGACACTTCCTTACACGCATGGTTTGTATGAAAAGTATTCACAATACCATATCAATCAGCGTCTCTCGCGACGAGGCTTCTCCGTGCTCTGTGGTAAAATCCATTGGGAATTCTGTTTTATGTAGGTACTATTCTTAGGAAAATGATTTTATCTCTTTATACGGAAGGCGGAAGGTGAAAAGTTTTGACAGTTTTGCGGTAAACACTTTTAGTTATTAGGAAACTGGTTACATTGTGGGAGTTTTATTAAAGTGAGTAAAGGAAAGTTTATTGCTTGTCATATTGTTTACCGGGGGTACTATTTTAGGATGAAAAGGTAAGTCCCCTTACCGTTGATTTATGAAGATTTTACTATTAGTCTACTGCTGACTAAGGGCGAATTTCACCAATGAAACCAAGCGCAATCAGCACATTTTTCTTTTTAAATCATTTAACGTTTATACAAAAGAACACAGGATTAAATTTTATAGCAACCAAAAACCACTAAGGTTTAAATTTGTGCTATCATGAGTCTATCTCAAAATCGAACTATACAATGATGCATTTTGCATGTATGCGTTATTGTCGATACAATTAATAAAATCTTTATATGGTTACAATCATTCCTACATAATACTTAAGTAATATTGCTTAAGTTTACATTTGATATTTTTAAGTACAAGTAAGTTTACATTTGTTTAATTCTGGGGGTAGACTATTAATAAGTCTCGGTACAACATAGCCGGTAGTTGGTTCGCCATACGTATTGTTGGCGCGCTGCGTACGAAGCCTATTCTCAGAAACATTTAAACCGCGATCAGTTTCATTGGTGAAATTCGCACTAAATAGGCTTAGAAGTGGCAATTGATGATGGTGATGTAAACTAAACAAACAATAGTTATCGATGATTGATTATGTGCTAATTACTTTTCCTCGCAATAATGTAACCTGTAGGTATGTCTGGTTTGTTTTTCATATTAATGAATAGAACATTTACGTTTCATTCTGGGCATAGACAATTAATCAGAAATTTACTGAAGTCACGTCATCTATATTAGAGCAAGATCCCAGAGCGCCAGACCATACTTATTTTTTGATTAACAAAATGTATGGGACAGAGTAGTGTTAGTACTTTGCACGTACGCATACATTCTAGCTTGGGCTGACGACCAATTTTCAGGTATCAGGTACCAAATTTACGTAAAAATATACGTGTACAGGGTGTTAGGTAAAACGAGGGACATACTTTAACTCATGAAAATAAACAACTTTTAGCATTTTTTTATTTGGCTCACCAACAATTGAATACACTGATACAAAGATATGAGATACATCCAAAATACACACATCAACACGGTCTAGGGATATTTCATACTCAATTAAATAACTCGAAAAGTACTGGCCGCATTGGAATCATTTATACATCGATTTGTTTGTAATTTATCTCAGACTAATTCCAAATTCAAATTTTTGAACTTAAGAGAGTTTAACCCTTGAGTTTGTTTCGCTATTTCTTCTGAATACCTGATTCAGATATGAAATGTCGACTCCATCTAGATTATTTATTATATGCCGTGTAAAAATGGAGGAGCTCGTGGCTAAGTAATAAGAGCCGCACAAGTCGATCCATCAGATTAAGCTACGCTTGCCAGGGTCGGTCCGTGGATGGGTGACCATCTTTACATATCGAGACTCCTCCGTGCCTCGGAAAGCACGTTAAGGCGGTGGTCCCGGCTATTTCTTCTCAGGAGTATTCAGATATGAAATGTCGACTCCATCTAGATTATTTTTTATATGACGTGTAAAAATGGAGAAGCTCGTGGCTAACCGCTCACAAGAGCAGGAGCGCCCGCTTAAAAAAACTAGTAGAGTGTACCACCCGCTGACGTCATTCGGCCCGCTGCGCGCGTTTGTTTACAAACTGCGATAGCGACACAGTTTCTAGGAATTCTGTAGCTCCTGCTTTCCGGGGTCGGTCCATGGTTGGGTGACCATCTTTACATATCGAGACTCCTCCGTGCCTCGGAAAGCACGTTAAGCCGTTGGTCGCGGCTGTTATTCGTGGATCTTTGACAGTCGTTACGGGTCCTCAGAAGCTCGACAGTCTGACAACCAGTCTTACCAAGGGGTATCGTATTACCCAGTTACTGGGTTGTGGAGGTCAGATAGGTAGTTAATCAATCTGCCTGCTTTTTCCCAACTATGTTGGGGTCGGCTTCCAGTCTAACCGGATGCAGCTGAATACCAGTATTTTACATGGAGCGACTGCCTATCTGACCTCGACAACCCGGTAACTGGGTAATACGATACCCCTTGGTAAGACTGGTTGTCAGACTCTCGGGCTTTTGTCGACCCGTAAGGACTGTCAAAGATCCACGAATGACAGCCGGAACCAACGGCTTAACGTGCCTTCCGAGGCACGGAGGAGTCTCGGTATGTAAAGATGGTCACCCATCCACGGACCAACCTCAGCAAGCGTAGCATAACCTGATAGATCGACCCATGCGGCTGTTATTACTTAGCCACGAGCTCCTCAGGTATCAGGTATCAGGAGGTCAGATAGGTAGTCGCTCCATGTAAAATACTGGTATTCAGCTGCATCTGGTTAGATTGGAAGCCGACCCTAACACAGTTGGGAAAAGGCTAGGCAGATTAAAAATGACGTGTAAAAATGATTCCGACATCCTATTTACAGAATAAACAATCGATCTATTTCTGTATTACAGTAGTTCAGGCTGTAGAAAGTAACAAATTAAATCACTAGTTTTGCTTTGCCTTTAGAGCATTAAAATGTCTGAATAAAACTTCCCGTTTTCATCACACACAAAATGTCCAACTTGTTATAACAGCTAAAACATTTTTCAGTATTACTTCCACGCTAAAACATACATCCTTAATTTTAAATAACACTCGCTCAGCAAATAAAGCATAACTAGATAAATATGATGAGGACAAACATTGCTTTGATACGAAAATACGGGACTTGTCTAGCGAGTTGCTTTTGCATCCATTTTCGTGTTGAAGAAAATAAAAATATACAACTAGTGTTATGAGATTTTTTTGTTATACGATTACGGTGATAGTTTTTACTGAAGTGGAGAACCTTTATTTATATAAGTTGCTAGTTCTAAAATAATTTTGAAACATGTTTTTTTGTGAAAGAGATAATAACAACATGAAAAGGAAAATTTTGGAAATAGTTTCAAACTAGGCTAAATCATTCTGTCTAGCTTTTCCCAACTATGTTAGGGTAAGCATCCAGTCTAACCAGATGCAGCTGAATACCAGTATTTTACATGGAGTGACTGTCTATCTGACCTCTACATCCCATTAACTGTCCCTTGGTAAGACTGGTTGTCAGACTTTTGGGTTTCTGACGAACCGAAACGACTGTTCACGAATGATAGCCGGGACCAACGTCTTAACGTTGTTAAAGGAGGAGTCTTGGTATATAAAGATGGTCACCCATCCACGGACCAACCACGGCAAGCGTAGCTTAACCTGATGGATCGACCCGTGCGGCTGGTATTACTTAGCCACGAGCTCCACGAGTTTCATACTAGGTACACCTAATAAAATGTTATGAAATTTCATACATGTTTGAAATTACATAACAATTTTAAAGTCAGGGATTACCGCAAATTAACGCTTGATTCCATAACTTAGGTCTGTATAGATTTTATGTTGGAGACTGATCTGTCTAAGAATGTGAGCTAATTGATTGATAGCCATAAAACTGCTTTATTTCATCACCACTGCTCTCAAAACGGTGAAGAAAAACATTTCGAGGAAACCGGTATATGTCCTAGAACCAAGAGTTCGAAGACATGTGACATCTACCAACCCGCACTGAGCCTGCGTGGGGGATTACAGCGCACTCCCTCTCACTGAGAAGAGGCTTGTACCCCAGCAGTGGGTACCCCAACATTATAGGCTAATTATGCTTATACATAATGAGTGTATGACTTTAGTTGTCAGCTTAGGATTTATATTGCAAGTAGCAATGCTTCATCAGCAAGTAACTTACTGACGTCTTACGCGCCAAATAGAGTCAGCTACGGTACTTTGTTGACTGGAAATTATTTTTACCACGATTTGAGCAATTTTTAGGCTTCCGTACCTCAACAGGAAAAAACGGAACCGGATCACTTCATTGTCCGTCTGTCTATCAGTCTGTCAAGACCCTTTTTCTCAAGAACGGGTAGAGGTATCAAGTTGAAATTAATATCAAATACGGCCTGTGGTCTCTTGGGGCTCTAATCGGGCTTTTAAATCAATGCAATAAAAAAATACGGACATTTATGCGGCATATTTTTATACTCGTAAGTAAATCAAAACCTATAGGGTACTTCCCATTGACCTAGAATCATAAAATTTGGCAAGAAGCAAGGTCTCACTGCACAAGTAAAGGTAAAAGTCGGAAAATCATTAAATTGTAGTTTTATTAAATTAAAAAAAAAATGTGATTACAAACTTCAGTTGGAGAATTGACCGTGACGTATAATACCGATGCATGTTTTTCAGCTATTATGTTAATTTTGTTTTTGGGATAAATTCATCCCGACAACGGAACCCTTCATTGTGCATAGTCCGTCACGCACTTGGCCACTTTTTATTATTAGTTTGTGCCTATACTAGAGAAGCAGATCAGGTTATGCCCTATTATTTCTTGTTGATATTTTTCGTGCCATTTTGAATTTCTAGCATCCCTAAATTAGTGCAAAAAGTTCTACACCATTCACTAAACGGCTTAATACAAATAAACTGAAAACCTTCACCATAATAGTGTGTAAAATGGTGAATTTTGATGCGTGTAGTAGTAGAGGGAACGTTGTCAATAAAACTTTACGATAGCGGCGGGCGATAACCACGTGTTGCTAGTACACAACGTTTTAAAAAAGTACGAATTTTATATTTGGAATAAAAGAAACGTTTTTAACGTCTTTAAATATTGGGATTTTTAAACGTGAATACAAATACGTAATAATAAATTGTATTAAATACATTCAGGTTTAATTTTTTTCAATTTTACTAAGCAATCCATCAATGATATGATAATATTGCGAGGACTTCGTTTGAGTAACACGCAAGATAGGCGATCACGAAACAAAAATAAAAGTTGTAAATACTAAAAAGTATTTTCGTTTCGTTATTTCGAAAGACAGACGATTGTCAATTATCTGAAATAAATGATACAACTCGAGTTCAATAAGAACGATACTGACATTGTTTGGTATATACACACAACCGAATTAGTTTAAAGGCAACTATTGATTCTGACGAGGTACATATATATCTTACGTCATAAAAACTAGCAGTTTTGAATATTTTATGTGACGTCACAAAAACCCTTGTCAAAATTGTTTTATTTTCAAGGCTGTATGAGGTACCTTATAAAGTAACCTATATGATTCAAACTCTTTCCTTCTTTAAGCTACAGTTTCCTAGAAGGGACAAGGCCGCCACTTACGGCCACAGTGACGGCTGTCATGAAAATGATGGCAGTGGCAAAGATTTAAATCGATAGATTCGCACTACTGCCTCAAAAGAGTCGCGTTTCTGTTTCGTTTTGACACCTCTGTTACGCAAGGACGCAGTGACTTCACTTGATTATCATGGAAACGCATGTACACACAGAAATCTAATTATTTTTTAGATTTCTGTGCATGGACACTATGGACACTATTCTTGTGACTAAGTACGGCGAAGGCAAATCAAGTGAATTAAATCTTTGGGCAGCGGGGTAGTAATACTGGTAAAAATGACAGCTTTTCATGATGGTCGTTAAGACGGAACCGATTTCCTAGGAAACCAAAGCTTAACTCTATCAACAAAAAAATTGGAGACAGTCTTATTTTATTTCATTTATGAAAAAAAAAATGAAAAACAAACAATTGTACAATCAAATATAATATGTTACAATAAAATATGGTAAGACATACGGGTAAATTCCGTAACTGTCTGCGTATGTGTGTTGAGACTGTCTTAGCTCAAAAACTTCTTCAAATCTCTGACCTTTGTTAGAAGACACACTGGTAGGAAAAATAAAACTACACAAACAAACTAGTCAGTTGATTGCTGCAACCATCTAGAGTACATGGACGAGATCTTCTTTTGTTTTGTTTCAAGTTGCATGGACTGCAGCTGCTGTTGCGCCGTTTTTTTTTTTTTGCATTTCCTTTAGGCCCTTTTTACACGACACGGTTTCTTACGCTCTATAAACTACGCCATAGAAAAAACGTGTCTATGAACAAGCTTCCATAGTGATCCGTACAACAATGACAACTGCGCCTAGACACGGCGTATAAACCGCACCGCAGAAAAAACGTGTCTGTCAACAAGCTTCCATAGTGATCCGTACAACAATGACAACTGTGCCTAGACACGGCGTCTAAACCGTGCCGTAACAAAAACGTGTCTGTCAACAAGCTTCAATAGTGATCCGTACAACAATGACAACTGTGCCTACACACGGTATATAAACCGCGCTGTAGAAAAAACGTGTCTTTTAACAAGGTTCCATAGTGATCCTATAACACTAACGACTGACACACGGCTAATAAACCGTAGTTTTTCACGGGTAGAAAAACGTGTGTGTATGGTAAGATAACTAATAGGCACAGGATATAGAATATAATAATATCCTTGTCTATCTATATCTGGGGTGGTGGATATCCATCCTTAACAACGAATAACCCTTTAACTTACTTACTTTCAAAGAGAGATAAAAGTAAGGAAGTTTGAGGTATTATAGCTTGCCTGAAGGTACTGCCCTACTTCTAGGAAAAAGCCTCCCTTCATTTTTTCTACTTATTTTCTAATTAAACTTTTTAAGCTTTCGCGATTTGCACACATTATAAACAAAACTAAAAACGGGTCTTCTCGCGATATTCCGAGAAGACCCGTTTTTAGTTTTGTTTATTTTTGAATGTGACAAAAATAGTTTAACAATTAATTGATGCCCCATTTTTGTCTTTTTTTTAATAAATATCTGGTACAAAAAAGAACATAATTATAGACCAATGAGGTTAATTGGTATAATAAGCCAGTGATGACCTATGGCACTGAAACATGGCCACAATGGGCCTTATTAGAAGGCTAAAAGTCACCCAAAGGGCAATAGATAGGGCTATGCTTGGAGTTTCCCTACGTGATCGAATCAGAAATGGAGAGCTCCACAGGAGAACCAAGGTAACCGTCATAGCCCGAAGAATTGCTAAACTTAAGTGGTAGCGGGCAGGGCACTTTGCTCGCAGAACAGATGGCTGATGGGGCCGAAAAGTTCTGGAGTGGCGACCGCGTACCAGAAGACGTAACGTTAGAAGTCCTCACACAAGGTGGACCGATGACTTTTTGAAGGCCGCAGGAATCCGCTGGATGCGGTAATCACAGAACTGGTCAAAGTGGCGCTGCTTGGCGGAGGCCAATGTCCAACAGTGGAAGTCTTTTGGCTGAAATTAATTGTCTTAATTATCTGTAATCATAGTTCTATGATGTACCTGCAATAAACATTACAAAAAACTTCTGTCAAGGCATAGACGTACAAACACAGGTACACTAGATGGCTTTTTAGCCATCTGCGGTTTCGTCTAGGCTAATCAGACATTTCATCTGATTTCTTATGAATTTTAAGAACTAGCGTTTAAAACTTTTACTAGATTTCTTCAAGGGCTTTAGATACTAGAATTGCTTTTAGATTGCTTTTCACTTATCTCGTCAGTCACCTTAAGTTAAATAGATTTTAAACGATGTAATCTTATTTTAATTTAATGTTAGTTATAAGTTTGTAGCAAAATTAAAAAGCCGCATGGATCGATCCATTAGGTTAAGCTACGCTTGCCGGGGTTGGTCCGTGGGTGGGTGACCATCTTAACATATCAAGACTCCTCCGTGCCTCGGAAAGCACGTAAAGCTTGGCTGTAATTCGTGGGTCTTTGACAGTCGTTACGGGTCGTAACCAGTCTTACCAAGGGGTATCTTGTGTCCCAGTTACCGGATTGTGGAGGTCAGATAAGGAGTCGTTCCATATTAAATACTGGTATTCAGCTACATCTGGTCAGACTGGAAGCCGACCCCAACATAGTTGGGAAAAGGATGGGCAGATTGATTGTAATCTTATTTATTACCCGACTGCGGCGAAGCCCAAAACGAGGGTTACGTGTTTGACCTGTATGTATGTAAGTACGAGTATGTATGTATGTCCGTTTCTTTGTTCCCTCGTAACACCAAAACGAATAAACGGATTTAGATAAATTATACGTCTTTAGATTGGTCTTGGTAGCGCGAGTGTCACTGGCTATATTAAAATAAAAAAAAAAGTAAAATGGCGGATTTCGGGTGCCATGTTGTGGAGATCGTTTTTTTTTCTTCTAATACCATCGACTGGGATATCAAAATGAAGGATTTTTAAAGGTGATTACTAAAATATATGCAATTTATATGGTTAAAAGTAATTCAAAGTGACAAATCGTAAAAAAACACGTAAATAAAAAAGGCTTGGCTATTTTTGTGCACTTGATCCAAAAAAAATACTCTCACGACCAAAACTCCTTACAAGAACTAAATTGTCTGCGAAATCTTTCACATTTGTAAACTTAAAAGCTGGAAATGAAAAAAAGTAATTAAAAAAACTAAAAAACCCGACTGCGGTAAAAAACTGAAAAGCTAAAAACAAGCCCATTTTAAATTAAATAAAAGTTGGAAGCAGGCGGGACCCATTCCATTTTTATATTTTCTTACTCAAAGGGTCCCGCCTGCTTCCAACTTTTATTTCATTTAAAATGGGCTTGTATTTTGCTTTTCAGTTTTTCACCGCAGTCGGGTTTTTTTAGTTTTTTAATTAGTTTTTGAATTAACAGTTCAAGCATCTGGTGGGGTAATAAAATAAAGTATCCTTTTATTATTTTATCATTGTCTTTCTACTACTTTTTTTACTCTACTAGATTAGTATAAATTCTTTATTCGGATAGAAAGCATTAAATTTGTTTACAATATTTAACACAACTAACTATAATCCTACTTTTTTCCAACTCAACTTCTACAAATTGGTTTTAATAACAAAAAACAGTAGATACATTTCGTATTTTCTCTATTACTCTAAGACCCGGAAAAATCCGGCTAATAAACAAAAGAAAAGCGTTAAGCCTCCATCTTGCTTTTTACTTCAATCTCGTTTTAGGGATCCGTCTTCAGTTTTCAAAATTACAAGAAAAATACCGGCCCTTATGAACTTGACAGAATAATAATTATGTCTGAACACAACTAAAAAAAAATCTAAGTATTCTGTCTAGTTTACATTACATGAGCTTAGTTGTTCTCAACATCATCATCAGTCTATAACAGACGCTATTCATCTCGATTCTCGGCAACTCTCATCCAGCTGCTACCAGCCACCCTGCGAAAATCGTCACTCCACCTAGCCTGAGAGCGTCCTACCTTACGTTTGCCGATTCGCGGTCTCCACTCAAGAACACGTCCACCCCAACGGTCATCGGTTCTATGGCAAATATGGCCCGGCCCACTGCCACCTCAGCTGGCTTACTCTGTAAGCTATGTCGACAACTTTGGTTTTCTGCCAGATCACCTCGTTTCAGATTCGATCGCTCAGAGAGACTCCAAGCATAGCCCATTCCATAGCTCGCTGAGCGACCTTGAATGTATGGTTGAACGCTTCCCAGAGGGTCATAGCCATCCGGCTAGTCCGGGGATACCGTACGGTCTCCTGTGAGGCGGCGAGCCTCCTTGCCGGATTACCGCCATGGGATCTGGAGGCAAAAGTCCTCGCGCACGTGTGGGAGTGGCGGGAGGAGGCGAAACGCTGGGGCGTAACTCCGCTGCCGCGAGAAATCACGGTACAGCGGACAGAGCTCCGGCGGGATCTCATGGCAACATGGAGATTTTCGCAACCCGGCGCTGGGCACGCCACAATTGCGGCGATAAGTCCCCTCTTTGAGGAGTGGTTGGAGAGGCGCCACGGCGTCCTCACCTTCCGCCTGACGCAGGTCCTCACTGGACACGGTTGTTTCGGGAGGTTCCTGTTTCGGATAAGGCGGGAGGAAACGCCCGGGTGTCACCATTGTGTGGATCGCCCGGAGGACACGGTGGAGCATACAGTGGAGGTCTGCCCGGCTTGGGCGGAGCACCGCCGTGTTCTCACGGAGGCGATCGGCGGCGGCGATCTCTCGCGTCCAAACCTGGTCCAGGCCACGGTGCGGAGCGAGAGTGC
This sequence comes from Cosmia pyralina, assembly GCA_946251885.1. NCBI lineage: Eukaryota > Metazoa > Arthropoda > Insecta > Lepidoptera > Noctuidae > Cosmia > Cosmia pyralina. The sequence goes on from OX276365.1 coordinate 10,038,369, forward strand.
ATGGAAGGCCGTCACCTCCTTCTGCATAGCAGTAATGCTCGCGAAGGAGGAAGCGGAACGCGTGAGGGAGAGGCAACAGCCGCGCCCTCGCGCCCCTAGCCGCCGTAGGAGACGCACTGGGCGCCGGGCGGCGGGAATTGATCGCCGATTCCCGGCCACCGTAGGCGCGGGCTTGCGGACGACGAGTAATGGGCGCTCGCCGTCCGGTAAGGACCAGGCCCGGGCCGACGGCGCGTTGTGTTCCACGCGCTCTTCAAAGAGATGTCAGCAGTGACGGGGTCAATTGGGGGCCTATGCCGCCGGGGTCGCGGGTAGTTCGAAAGAGATACCGTGGCCCTGGCACGGGCAACTGAAGGAATATGGGTGGGTTTTAGTCAGTAAAAGTCTGACACGCCCTCCCGCTCTGCCTAGAGCGGGAGAAGTCATTTGATGATTTCCCATCCACAAAAAAAAGAAAAAAAAAGCCGTACCTTGAGTGTCCACGTTTCTGCTCCGTGACTTACAACAGGCAAGACGCACTGTTTGAAGACTTCGCCTTTATTTGTACTCATGTGTAAAAGTGTTTTCTGTATGGCATATTTAACCATTTACCACAAACACTCGGAGATATAACTGTTACTAATTTTTTTAAGAAAAAACTAAAAGAGTATTTAGCAGCCAAATGTTTCTATAGTATTGGAGAAAACATAATAATTCTAATGACAATTCTAATGTAGGGGTGAAGTCTGGTTCTGTTCATTATTGTAACTTATTATATTTTATTTTGACATTTGAATTAGCTTGAGACGATACTATTTTGTTCTTGTACTTATCTTATTTAATTGATGCTTGAATTGCTTATGCTGTACTTTATATGCAAATTTAATTTATTGTAATTGTTAACGAATTAATTTTAGTTAATTGTATTTTTTTTTACATGTATAATAATTAATAGTTACAATAAATAATTAACTAATAAAATTTTATTGTAATACTCGTACATATTTGTACGCCGTTAAAGTAAAACATGACTGTGATTCTTTCTGAAATGTACTTGACGTCTTGCATGCTTTGTGTGTGCATACTCGTGTTTCGGACAAATAAATAAACACTATCTCTATCTCTTTCTTATTAGTGATGAATTATGTCGGTTTGTATTTGTTAGCACCACATAATTACTATTAGCACTACTTCTGCATGTTTACAAGCAAAATACTAGCGAAAGAGACGAGTACCTACTAAGCATAAACGACTTAGCTCGTGTAAACTATGCAAAAAACAACATCGATTGTCGGTGTTAGTAGGTAGCGTATAGTTAGTACTTCTCACTCACCTAATTATTATACTTCTTGACGGATTTTTCTATAATTTAGCACGTGAGGAAAGCAAAGCTTCAGTGTAGCATACATGCTAATAAGGATGATTCCTTGGTAAAAAAAAAATATATATTTAGTCCATTAGTCACATAAAAAAAAAAAAATACAAAAGTATTTTTGCTTTATTATATGTTTAAAAATTACTTAGATAACACGCATTAAAGTTGGGGGCTCGCTTCGTCACTTCTACGTATAAAATCTAGCTACGCGTGACGTCATGACATATTAATTTTAACTCAATGAAAAAAAAATTAAACAAAAAAAAAATGAAAATGAATGAATCTTTTGATTACGTAAAAAAAGAAAAAATACGTGTCCAATATTTTTTAACAACTCAAATGATGGACTAAAAACCAATTTTTATTCATCATCCCTATTGGCATAGTTCACACGTGCTAAGTTGGAACTACGGAACCCGCACAGAACGAAACCAATGCCAGTGACTGCCCTTTAAGCTTTAGTCTTGGTGAAAAATAAGGAAAAAAAATATCAAAAGAGTTCATGTTCTAATTTACGAACAGGGAAAGTTTATCCTTTGTGTTACATATTGGTTTTTTATTGTGAACGTTTGACTAGACTTGACTTTATACTGTAGACTAGCTTTTATCATGAAACTGGTGTTAATAATAGCTTCTATTAATATTCCACTTTGTAATTTTATACTTTATTAGCCCCGCTTCGCACGGGAATATTGACATGTCAAATTAGCCTCTCTAATTGATAGCAACGTAGTTTGACTTTACGGTGTCACAAAACGTTCTATAGGAAAACACAACAACTTACTTTTCAACGGTAAATTGCCGACGCTATGTAGCGGTTACCGCAGTCTTAGAAAACCTTTAGTCCCTACTTTCAGTATAAGCATTTTTGTTTAAAATAAAGCCCAGGTAGCACTCACTTAAATTCCTATCTACTTATTAATTTGTTAGAGGGTTTCGTGGCTAAATAATAACACCCGCACGGGTCGATCGATCAGGTTAAGCTACGCTTGCCACGATTGGTCCATGATGGTTGATGCTGAAAGCTGTCATTCTTTTTGGGTTTGACAGTCGTTACGGGTCGTCAGAAGCCCGAAAGTGTAACAACCAGACTTACCCAGGTGTGTGAAATAATGTGCCTGCAACAAAAAATCGCGGACCTGCAATGTGAACTGAAAGAAGCCCAACAGAAGATTGAAGCTTTCACAAAGAAAGTAGATACGTTAAACCGCGATTACAGTTTACCTAAAGTTTCACCGGTACCAAAAATCTGCACACAAACGCCTATTTGTACTGAGGAGCAAAAACATGAATCGACAAATAGGATACTTATTTTCGGCTCTCAACAATGTGTTGGCTTAGCAGCAGCCATGATAGATTCAAGACGAAACACAAAGTATGAAAGGTATAACATTGTCGCGGATACTAAACCAAATGCACTCAGTAGCCAAATAATAACGAGTTGCCGTCATGCTAAGTTAAATTTGAACGATAAACTTGTGATTTGTATAGGAGAAAATGATCATAATTTAAAATATATTTTATCACAATTACAAATTGTTCTAGATAACTTTTATAATAACATGATTATTGTATTAAATGTGTTCAAAAATTACTATATAGATGTTGATAAACTTAATTATAGGCTCAAAAATATGTGTACAAGTTATAAAAAATGTAAATTTCTAGAATGCGAAACATTGAAAATATCTGAACTGTGCACTAAAATAAATTATCTTATTGATTGTAATGATTATAACGAGAACTATTTAAATCCAAGGGAACTAGTAAAGCGAATAGCGAGTAACAGATCAAGTTTAAAACTATTAAACAATATTAATGAACCCAAAAGAGGGACAATCCCCTTCTATTTTGATCGCATGAAATTAAAAACACAAAAAACTAATGAACATATAAATCCAGAATCCAGATCAATTACAGAAAAAGCTCAGAAAGGGACTATTCCCTATTATTTTCGTGTGACACAAAGGAAATTGACGTTTTTTCGAGGAGAAGACTCCACAATCGGTGACACACAATTTTAAAATACTTCATCAAAATATTGCTAGTATCTTATCAAAAAAAGAAATCCTTGAATTAACCTTACAGGAACTACACGAACAACAGAATAGCCCGGATGTAATATGCCTTTCCGAAACCTTTGTAAAAAAAGGCAATGAAGCTTATATTCAGATTCATGATTACGAAATGGCGGCCAGTTTCTCCAGGGAAAAACAAAGAGGTGGGACTTGCATTTTCGTTAAGCGTGATCTTGGTTACAGGGTTCTACCCTTTTTACATAACCATGCAATACAAAATACGTTTGAAGTATGTGGCATAGAACTTACGTGTCATAAATTGATAATTATATGTATTTATAGGACACCTCAATCTGACCCTATCCAATTCTTAATCAAGTTAAACGGTCTTTTGTACCAGGTATTCCAAAGATATAACTCGAAAACAAACGTGATTATAACAGGGGACTTTAACATTAACACTCTTAAAAAAGGCAATATTACAAATCAGTTACAGGATCTAGCATGCAATTATAATCTTAAACTGCATATTAATGAACCAACTCGTAAGTCTTCTTGTATCGACCATATTTTGAGTAACATTCCTGGTGCTATTGGTACGGTAATGCCACTCCATTTATCCGACCACGACACAGCACAAATGTTGAGCTTCCCCGTAAGACATGAAACACGAACTCAAGCAACGTACTATGCATACAAAAGATTTTTCAGCTCAGATAACATTCAGAAGTTTAAAAAATGCTTACAAAATTTATCTTGGTCCGAAACTTACGCAGAGAAAGACATAAATAAAGCATTTAGTTCCTTTCATGATACGTTGTGCCTGTTCTATAATTTGTGCTTCCCTGAAATGAAGGTAAAGGTAAACAACAAAATTAAAAATAAACAGAACTGGATAAGTAAAGGACTTAAAAAGAGTTGTAAAACGAAACGGCTCTTGCGCTACCAATATTATAAAAATAAAAATAAAAAAAATAAAATCAAATATGCTGAATACTCAAAACTTTTACAGAAATGCATATATAACTGTAAAAAGAACGCAAATATCAAGTTTATTAATAAAAGTGTTAACAAATGCAAAGCGGTATGGAAAGTAATTAAGGATGAATTTATGGGCAATAACTTTAAGAACGATATAGAAAACATCCTTATTGACAATACAGTACTTACAGACCCTGCTGAAATAGCAAATGCGTTTAATAATCACTATATCAATATAGCACACTCTTCCAGCACAAGTACAAAGACTAATTCTGACCAAAGTTCACAAGTTCATTCGATGTTTCTGAAACCTGTGTCCGAGAATGAAGTCAGAGCGGTAATAACATCATTAAAAAACACAAATTCAGCAGGTTATGACGAAATTAATACGAGGATTATAAAAGCATGCACCAATGAACTTATTATTATTATAACATATTTAATCAATCTATCATTCGCACTTGGCACCTTTCCGGAAACATTGAAAGTGTCAATTGTTAAGCCACTTTTTAAAAAAGGTGAAAAGTCGGATATTAATAATTATCGCCCAATAACATTAATACCTATTATATCGAAAATTTTTGAAAAGTGTATGTGCAAGAGATTGTTAGACTACTGCGATAAATTTAACATTATTAAAAAAGATCAGTTTGACTTCCAAAAAAACAAATCCACAACTCTAGCTATCTTCTCTCTTATAAAAACCATATTGACTAATATTAACCAAAACCACTTTACTACAGGTTTGTTTTTTGACTTATCTAAAGCCTTTGACCTAGTATCTCACGACCTGTTACTACAAAAATTGGAGGCAATTGGCATTAGAGGCGTTGCACTTCAATGGATATCGACGTACTTAAGTAACAGACAACAGCGTGTTATAATTACAAAAGTGGATAGATATAACGTCATGACACAGCACTCTTCTGAACTCAAATGCAACAAATATGGCGTCCCGCAAGGCAGTGTGTTAGGCCCAATTTTATTCCTATTGTATATTAATTCTATTACTGACATAACTAATCATACATGTATATTATTTGCTGATGACATTTCCATTATTGTGACATCTGATAAAAATAATAATACAATTGACGATCATGAAATTGACATTAATAATACAATTGACATACTCATTAATTGGCTAAATAAAAATAATTTATCATTAAATCTTGAAAAGTCTGTATATATACAATTTAACCGATCGAATAATCCTAAATATAATTACAAAATGAATATAAATAAAATTGGTGAAGTAACACAAACTAAATTTCTGGGCATTACTTTGGATCAGGACGTAAACTGGAAAACCCATGTCGACTCTGTCTCAAAACGAATAAATAAGTTTGTTGCACAAAAAAAATGTATTAGAGCAATATACGGACTTCAATCCGATGATTCTTGCCGGCCGGTATTTCAAAAACTTGGTTTGTTACCGCTACCGTCTCTTTATATATATGAGATATGTATGTTTGTGTGGAAACATAAGGAGTTATTTACAAAAGCAGACGATGTACGTCCTCGAAACCGGCGCGACCCTCATAGGCTCGTGCTGGATGTAATACCAAGACTAACCAAATATAAAAATAGCTGTTTGTATATGTGTGTAGAAATATTTAATAAGATACCGAGCGACCTAAAAATCCTAAATACCAGAATGTTTAAACGTAAATTGCATGATTGGCTGTCCACTAATAGTTTTTATAGTGTTAAAGAATTTATTGACAAAAAAAAATGTAAATGAAGTCACTGTATGCAAGAAAAATTTGCACGCTTATAATGTTAAGCAAAAACATGTATGCTCTGTATATAATTCCTGTACCATCTTATATACCATGTTTTTATGCAAATAAATGTTATTCTATTCTATTCTATTCTATCGTATTAACCAGTAACTGGGTTGTGGAGATCAGATAGGCAGTTGCTAAATGTAAAATACTGGTATTCAGCTACATCAGATTAGACTGGAAACCAACCCCAACATAGTTGTGAATAGGCTAGACAGATGATGATGGTTATTAATGTGTCGAAACCAACCCAACAACAGCACCTCCTCGTTTCGGACAGATTAATAATCTCTATCTCTACTATCTCTCTCTCTCTAACTCGAGATTCGTGTCCGAGGTACGGTTTCCTCATAACATTCCTAATCTTAACTAAATTCCCCTTAACCCATATTCCTCTTCCCATCTCGAAATTATTTATCTGAGGGTTGCAAAGTTCGGATATCATCCTTCCACATGCAATCGAAATTTTACCATATCCGGGATAAAGGAAGTTTCCGTGTTCCTGCATTAATGAGGTCCGGGCAATATCTTTGAGCAAAGTAAATATCACTTAGATGGGAATGATATTCGTTTTCTTGAACACCTAGTTTTGTATCTAACGTAGGTACCTTTATATAAAGTAAATTCCTTATTTCAAAATCCTTTATTTGTTTCGCAATAAAATAATTAATAATAACAAATAAAAAGATACTTTGATAATTGGCTGTAGAAATTTAACATAACCCAACTTTTGGCATTGCCACATTCGGGTACCAAAACAGTCACTGCAAAACCGGCCATCACAGCACGCACAGTAAAAGGTTCCGTAGTTGGGTTAAATTTATCCCAAAAACAAGCTTAACATTATGGGCAAAAGGCATATTCTCCCATACAATATACGATTTCCGTCATACTCCAACAGCAATAAGTTTGTAATCACAAATTTTTTTTTTCATATTTTTGAGTGTTAGCCTGTATAATGTTCTAGGTGTGACAAGTGTGTGTAAGGAGAAAAATTTAATACTAAGATAATTTTTCATATTTATTTCACTCACGATACGTATTACAATAGATGTACTTATGTGGATAATTAGCGCGTCTGTAGCGGGCGATGTTCAATCAACTCAGCCAATCGCAGTCCACTGCTGGACATAGGGCTCTCCAAGGTTGCGCCACAACACCCTGTCCTCCGCCTTCCGCATCCAGTCTGCCCCAGCCACTTTCTTCAGGTCATCGGTCCATCTAGCGGGCGATGTTAAGGGCAAACTAAGTCGCCGATAGCTGCACATACGAAATGAATACAAAATGAATGTGTCAGCGTTCCTACAATGTGATAAAACTACAAATTAACGATTTTCTGACTTTTTCTTTACATGTCCTGTGAGACCTTGCTTCTTGCCTGCTTATAGGTCAACGGGAAGTACCCTATAGATTTTCATTTATTTGTATCAAAATGGTCGTATTTTTTATTGCATTGACTTAGAAGCTTGATTTTTTTTGAGCTTCAAGGGACCGCAAGCTTTCGTATTTACTATTAATTTCAACTTAATATCTCCACGCGTTCATGAGAAAAAGGGTCTTGATAGACTGACAGATGACAACGAAGTGATCCTATAAGGGTTCACCCTAAAAATTGTGCAAAGTACCCAATCAGATTACCTACGCGATGTTGGTGCAAGATCTATTAAAAACAGGGCCCTAATTCTCTATGACCTCTTAACAATTCCTTACTTCGAAACCACGTCAATTCCTTGAGCTAATCACGACATTCTGCTAATAACCGCCTATATATAAAAAGTATTCTGTGGTGGGTTTCTACAAGACACGATATTGACGTGGTTTGCACGTGATAAGATAATAAGCAGGGGATCATACAGAATTAGGGCCCAGGTGTGAAACAGAACCAGCGACATAAAACAAAAGCAATATAAGCAATACATCCAAAGCCTAGACTAGTCTAGCCACAAGAATCATTCATTCAAATAACGTGAGATCAGAAACAGCTGATCCAAACAATATTTGCTTTCATTCCACCAAAATCCATCTTAGCCCATTACGAATGAAAGGGAATAAGAATCTCACACACACACACTCTATTCTCACTTGCGAAGATTTTCCTTTCATCTTCACACACAAACAACGAGAAAAATAGATATCTCTCTTAAACAATCAATATTGCATGACGTAAGATTCTGAACTGTCTCACTATTTTTGTTCTCTGTCCGTCATTTGAAGAGAAAAATATTTTTTCCTCCACCCTTTGTGCGAGCATCATGAATAAATTCTCGAGATTCCTTAAGAGCGGCTTACTCGATCCTTTCCAATAACGTTTTGTGTATCCAACGAGCAAAGATGTGGATAGAAAATTTATGACTACGGTGCTGTGTTATGTGGATTTTTTTTTGGATTCGTTTTCGGTTGAAGGGAATTGAGATATTTGTGTCGTGGCGTTTAATTGTGTCAACATATTTGTCGACGGAAGGATAATTTTTGTGTTGATTCACTTATCAGGATTTTTTTAAATTATTTGTAAATAACACAGATTTTCGTTTGATTTTGTGAGAAGTATTTTAAAAATTATATACTTAAATGGTGGCTTTAATGAAAGGTTAGCGTGTTGTGTAGTCAAATAAAGGTCATAGCACACGTATCGACTCGAAAAGAGATCGTCACCGTATCAACTCGAGCCGTGCAGTATTCTTTGTATGAAACTCTCTACTGCAACGCATTCTAATCGGAATCGTAACGTAATCGCCTCGTCTCGAGATAAGCTCACGAACCGCGGCAATACATTGAAAAAAGGAAAAGAAATGAAGAATATACATTTATTTAGCACAGACTAAACGGCACACAAAATAATATAACAATAATAAAAAATAACGACGACCCCTTCTCCCTTCTTCCCCCTCCCCCTCCCCCCTTCCTCTCCCCCCTCCTTCCTTTCCCTTCTTTTTCTTCTTCATCTTCTTCTTTCTTCTTCCTTCTGATGATCCCTTTCCGAGTTGATATATTATGTGCTATGACCTTTAGCCAGGAAAAAAATACCGCGATTTAGTTACAAGCGAGTGGTGCCAATCATTTTGTTTTTATTGATGTCATCATCTGCCTAAGCCGACATCACCTTTGTTGGGAAAACAACTATGTTGGGGTCGGCTTCCAATCTACCTTGATGCAATTGTATACCGGTATTTTCCATGGAGCGACTGCCTATCTGACCACCAACCAGTAAAACTGGGTAATACGATACCCCTTCGTAAGACTGGTTGCCAGACTTTCTGACGACCCGTAACGACTGCCAAAGACCCACGAATGATGATGATGTATTTCAATAAAATAAAACTCAGCTACAAATTAATTAACATCATACCATCATCATACGAATACCTATCTAATACGCAGATACCTCATTGTGTTCTTCAAAAATCATCCACAAATCAAAAGTCGTAACTTACAGTCTACAGCCAACACTCACAAACATTGGTTCGAAACCATGCCACAAATATCAAAAGTGCCCAACACGCTATAAGATAAAGTACTACGCTCATAACCATGCTATTTAGCGTACATCGCGCAATATTTATACATATTTGGACTCACTCCAAATAGGTTTCGGGGTGGTGTGACCGTTTTATTTACGGCACCGAATATGTTAGATACCTACTCCTGAATTTTAACGGGTAGTATGTATGTACGAGTATGTCGTCCTTTTGCTGTTTGAGTCTTCTTTAGTGTTTTAAATAGGTACAAATGAGGGAGTTATGTTATTTTTATTCGAATACGGTAAAGCTGAAATGAATGTCCGTGAATTTCGTCGGCTGTGTAGGTATATATGATAGATACGGCTGAACTTATTTCAACAAATGGGATGTTTTTAGACTAATTTGTCTTAAACTAAAACGCTTTTTAAGTTATTGATACACTAGCTTGTTCCCGCGGCTTGGCCCGCGTGGATGTCGGAAAATATCCCATGGGAACAGAAAACGGTCTACATTATTTTATTTATTTATTTGGTTCACCAACAGTTGTTTACACTGGTATAAGCAAATGAAACAAAGCAACAAATCATAATAAAGTGTAACAATCACTTATAGGTAAACTCTGCATGCACACAAAACGGTGTCGTAACTGACTAAAAAAAAAAATATAAATAAAACTAAATTAAAATAAACAAATTAAAGCAAACTTAAACAAGCTAATTTAAATAAAACTAAGTAATACAAAAAAGTAATATATAGCCTAAATTCATCCACTCAGTGAGATAATGTAGGGGTATGAAAATCAATTTTCAGGGAGGTAGGTACTTATAAAAACTGGCCTTCAATTTGCCTAAACTGTCAAAATGGAGGTCGATTCGATCACTTATTATAAAGGGAACCTGTGTGCAAAATTTCAACTTTATAGGTCCAAGGGTTTGGGCTGGGCGTTGATGAGTCAGTCAGTCAGGACTTTTCTTATTATTTATTGAGATTGAGATAACTTCTGCCAAAATTCTGAAATTCCTTGCTGCTGAAATTTCTTGTTCCCCCGACTCACTCCGTCGCATCGCATCGCCTGCCCGCGCTATTATTTCGTTTTCGCTTAGCGTTCTTTCAGACTTTTTTCTTTTTGCTCGGCACCTAAGAGTCCTAGTGACGTTAAATATGCCTATTGCCTTCCTTAATTAATTCCTTAATTGGGCTATCAAATGTAAAAATAATTATTAAAGACCGCCTGGAATTTCAAGAGATTAGCGCGTTCAAACAAACAAAAAAAGTGTGAGTGTCAACTTCGACGCACGACTGGAATTTACTCCTGTTTGTTGTGCCGTTCCGAGTTTCCAACTTTCTATTTTTCGGTCATTTCTGTCGGGATAGGTTTCTTCAATGAATCAATGATATACAAAAAGCAACTTCAAGGTGTACAGGTACTCGTTGCCTCCCCCTCTCACCCCTCCTCCTCTTCTAACCCCCCTCGCCCCTCTTTCCTTCTCCCTCACCACCCCCTCTCACCCTCTCATCCCCCACACCATCCCCCACACCGCCCTCGCTCACCCCCTCCCCGTCCCCAATCCTCTCTCCCTCTTACTCCCCTCGTTACAACCCCTTCCCGCTAACCTTCCCCTCCCCCTCTCACACCCCTTCACCGTTTTCCTCTCCCTCCATCATTCTCCCTTTTTCCTTCCTCACCACACCTCCCCTCCCTCTCCCCTCGCCACACCCTCCCCTTCCCTCTTTTCCTCCTCAATACCTCCACCCCTTCCCCTCTTCATCTCTCCCTCTCCTTCCCCTCTTTCCCTCTACCCTTCCCTCTGGGGGAAAAACTATTAATGACAAACTTTATTAATTGCTTAGGCAAGTATTTGTGCCAAGTTTTAAGTTAATTAACCAAATGAATAAGATTTTTCATATAAACTATATTCCCTGTTTTCACCCCCACAGAGGTGGAATTTAAAAAAACCGTTTGGGATATTTCCGTAACTTGACTGAAAGATTATTTACACGAATTTTCGAGTTAATCAAGCCCCGCAGAAAAACCTGCCCTGTAAAATTGACTATCCCTCTTCACCCCCTTAGTGGTTGATTATCGAAAAACCCTGACACACGTTATTCTTCATTTTTGGTCTCAAGTATAAATACTGAATTTCGAGTTAATCGGACCGCGCGTTAAAATTCCTCCATACGAACTTTGACACCCCTATTATTCTTTAGGGACTTGACTCAAATAAATTCTTACAGTGAAACTACTTGCGTACAACATAGACCAACTTATAGAGACAGCTGTTTAACATTTTTCGCATCGCTTTTTCTTTCACGACGAAAGGTTACAAATCTACGTAACGTTACATGACTTACAAGAATGACGTCGAGTTATAACTTACAAAAATGTCTACTGGGTTGTTCGTAACCAAATCAACATCTGCCTAGCCTTTTCCCAACAATGTTGGGGTCGGCTTCTAGTCAAACCAGTTGCAGCTGAATACCGGTATTTTACATGGAGCGACTGCCTACCTGATCTCCACAACCCAGTTACTGGGTAATACGAAACCCCTTGGTAAGACTTTCGGGCTTCTGACGATCCGTAGCGACTGTCAATGATCCACGAATGACAGCCGGGACCACCGGCTTAACGTGCTTTCCGAGGCACGGAGGGTTCTTGGTATGTAAAGATGGTCACCCATCCACGGACCAACCGCGGCAAGCGTAGCTTAACCTGATCGATCGACCCGTTCGGCTATTATTACTTAGCCAAAAGCCTCTCTTAGCCACAAGCCGTTGTTCGAGACAAACTATTACGGTAAATTCATTGCATTACATCAAATCATCATAAATGCATTGTCATCAGTCTTGTAGGAACAGACTACTACAGACTCTATAGACTAAATCGGTAATTTTCAGTATTTGGAAAGCTGCCCGGTAAGTAAGTGATGCCAACACTCCACCTGATGGGAAGCGGGTAGGTACCTACCACCAATTAAGAGGATACATTGAAGCGCGGTTTAGCTCGGTGTGTAAGTAAAATGGCGATAAAGTTTGACGCACGAGTTAGAACACTCACGCGCAACGGAACTAAACGCGCTTCGTTTAAATGTAGATTAATGACAAAATCCTCTACTTAAATAAATTTTTAGCATAGTAAGTTCTTAACATATTTTAATACCTTTGATTTAAAGCAAATTTTACTGCACAATAAGGAACTGTTTATGTATAATCGTATAAAACAAAATAGACGGTGCTATTTTGGTTTTAGTACAGCAGTAGACAATACAATCAAATAACACATATGGAAAATTCAAATGATTTAACACACACACACACACACACACACACACACACACACACACACACATTATTTTTTTTATACATTTGGTTTTATAGAAATTTCAAAAATACAAAATTGATCGATGTATCCCCTTAAGACACCACTGCAACATCTATTTATTTTGTTGTTGTTGTTGTTGTAGGAAAGTCCAAACGTGAGAATTCTCTTAAAGATTTATTACAGGACGCCTGTATTCCCCGAAGGGTATATCTATAGTACACCCATATTTCGCCAGTTATGTGCATGATCAGCCTATAACGATCCCACTGCTGGGACACAGGCCTCCTCTCTATGGGTGTGGCCCGTAATCCACCACGCGGGCTTTTGTAGTTTGGCAGATGTCACATGTCTTCGAATTTTTAGCTCGCGGACATGCCGGTTTCTTCACGATGTTTTCTTCCCTTTCAGTTATGTTTAAGTTACACGTAATAGGGGGCGAGTCCATTGCCTTCGCGTACAAATCTAGAGTCCGGGATAAAGATAAAGTTGTAAAATCTTATATGCTCGAACTTCACTGGCATATCCCTTCAAAATGGAAATAATTCTAAACTAACTGACCTATGTTCTATGTTAAGGATTTGGTTTCCGCACTTAGTCCTTCATGTGGACCATTGTGCGTGACTAACTGACCTATATTCAAAGAACAACTAAAAATAAAATTTTAATATTTTAAAATTTGCACTAAGTTTTAAATTGCTCTATTTTCATCATCGTTACAAAAGTTAAACTAATTTTTCCACTATGCTAATGTTTTCCTTCATAATCCTGTCAGTCTAATATTAGAATACCAGAAGGCCAATTCCCGTACCTAAAAACGTTCAAATTCAAGTCGCAATCTCATGCCTGCGACAATCAAATGTCAAAAATGTCGATAAACGCCATACAATTTTTACCAGATTAAGAGTGAGATGGTTTGCAGGGCCAACATGGCCAGAGATCGCACAAGGCAGAGAGGTTTGGAAGGAAAAAGGGGAGGCCTTTGCCCAGAAGTGGGACACAATGTAGGCTAATAAAAAAAGAAAAAAAAAATACTGAGATGAGATTACGAACGTTGTTAAAAAAATCGGAAATTGCCCCTCTGGTTAGTTTAACCTGAAGGCCAATGAAGAAAAAAACTGCCAAATTAGTTTCGCGTAGATGGTGCTAAATGTTTGATACTTTCATTCAACTGCCAATGGAGTTCCTTGCTGAAAACCTTGCTGCAAGATGGCGCTAAGTATTTTTTCTTGGTCGCTTTGTCTTCAAAATTACTTTGACAAGTGAGAAACACACAGTGCTCTCTCGCAGCGAAGCATCAGGTAAACAACCCCAATCTCGTAAATAAAAACGTTGAAAATCAAGTCGCAAGTCAAAAACTTGTCAAAATGTTGGTAAATTAAAGATTTTTTGACTGATACCAGGATTCAAATGTGAAGGTTTATTCATAAAAATACTGAAATTATCCCTCTGGTAATTTTTACATAGAATGTACTCGCAAGTGCTAGTCACCGGCCATCCGGCTAGTCCGGGGATACCGCACGGTCTCCTGTGAGGCGGCGTGCCTCCTTGCCGGATTACCGCCATGGGATCTGGAGGCAAAAGTCCTCGCGCACGTGTGGGAGTGGCGCGAGGAGGTGAAACGCCGGGGCGTAACTCCGCTGCCGCGAGAAATCACGGTACAGCGGACAGAGCTCCGGCGGGATCTCATGGCGGCATGGAGAGTGCGATTGTCGCAACCCAGCGCTGGGCACGCCACAATTGCGGCGATAAGTCCCCTCTTTGAGGAGTGGTTGGAGAGGCGCCACGGCGTCCTCACCTTCCGCCTGACGCAGGTCCTCACCGGACACGGTTGTTTCGGGAGGTTCCTGTTTCGGATAAGGCGGGAGGAAACGCCCGGGTGTCACCATTGTGTGGATCGCCCGGAGGACACGGTGGAGCATACAGTGGAGGTCTGCCCGGCTTGGGCGGAGCACCGCCGTGTTCTCACGGAGGCGATCGGCGGCGGCGATCTCTCGCGTCCAAACCTGGTCCAGGCCATGGTGCGGAGCGAGAGTGCATGGGAAGCCGTCACCTCCTTCTGCGAAGCAGTAATGCTCGCGAAGGAGGAAGCGGAACGCGTGAGGGAGAGGCAACAGCCGCGCCCTCGCGCCCCTAGCCGCCGTAGGAGACGCCCTGGGCGGCGGGAATCGATTGCCGATTCCCGGCCACCGTAGGCGCGGGCTTGCGGACGACGAGTAATGGGCAGCTCGCCGTCCGGTAAGGACCAGGCCCGGGTCGACGGCGCGTTGTGTTCCACGCGCGCCTCAAAGAGATGTCAGCAGTGACGGGGTCAATTGGGCCGATGCCGCCGGGGTCGCGGGTAGTTCGAAAGAGATACCGTGGCCCTGGCACGGGCAGCTGAAGGAACATGGGTGGGTTTTAGTCAGTAAAAGTCTGACACGCCCTCCCGCCTCTGCCCAGAGCGGGAGAAGTCATTTGATGATTTCCCATCCACAAAAAAAAAAAAAAAAAAAGTGCTAGTCACCGCCTGAGGTATTTGAGCGGTGAGACGGATGAGGGCGCAATTGACTAGATTGGCAGACTGAGTTAGCTTTACCTTTATCTACCTCCCCCGTCTCACCGCTCACATACCTCAGATGGTGACAAGCACTTTCGGGCACACTATAGGTCAATTCCTGTAAATAAAAACGATCAAAATCAATGCGCAATCTCCTCTCAGCGACAATCAATGTCAAACTCGTCAAAAATGTTGGTAAATTTTAGGTATTTCTGACAAATTAAGACCGGAATAAACATCCAAACGTTCTTAAAAATACAGAAATTTCTCATCTGATTAGTTTTACATTGTTAATTTGTTCAACTAATCACAAAAACCAAACACGATGTTTGACAGAACATCAACTGATCAGCGACTAGATCAGACTCACAGAGACAAGGAGATACAAAGCGGAACAGTTACTGATTACCACGCGGCCTAAAACAGTGGGGAACTTCGGACTACATTCTCGTCAAACTCAATCCATCACGGGCGAACAGTACTGACATCAAACGACACTGAAATGAAGCATCCGAATCGTTTTTTAAACGTACGAGCTTACCCATCAATCATTCTGGGCTTTGTAATTTTTCACTGTCCGTTTAAAAAATGGGGCCTGTAGACTAAGATCTACATACAGGATGGAAGATGTGTTTATTGTGCATTAGAAACGAATTTAATGTAATTTAAGATGGCTGCCACGTCAGTGTACTGATTGCAAATGTGACTGCTGAAATGACAGCTTAGTAGGTACTTTCTGTGTTATTATTTATAAGTTTAAGACTAACAAGACTTGAGGAGATTTTGAAGTGTCCGTGCGAATAAAATAATTGATTTGTAAAACAAAAAATAAATAAAGAATTATGGTACTAATTTCATACACTTATGATTCTGATTCATAGGATATTCCTCATTGGTCGGAATCCCGAGACTGGGTACCGTGTGTTAGATCCTGGGTTTAATTTCTTGGTTGGACAAAGTGTGATGGGATTTTTACAATACACATTTTTTCAGTAGCCACTCGAAGTAGGGTTTTAATAATAATAATAAGTGGAGATTCGCAAGAGAAAACGTGCTCGGAGGAAGAAAATATTCCAGTAATGTGCTGGTTGGGATCTTGAGCATCTTCCCAGCTCTGTGACTGTCCTGATAGTCGTGGAATACCTCTCCACTCCTCAAGCACCTCGGGATATTTTGCCCCTTTATCGCTTCGTCACTAAGTGCTAGCGACAGTTTCTGGGGGCCCATTATTGAGTGTGCAAGTCGCCCCCTGCCATTTTTTCCGAGTAATAAAACATTGATCAGACAGGGGCCATAGTCCTTTCATAGTTCAAGGTAACGAGTCCGCTTTAGCCACCCAAGTCCATAGCCCAATATCTTTGTTTCCATATCCTGCAATAGTCCTACACCAACCGAGGGTCGTCTCTCAGTGTACTTGCATAGTGCATACACGGATAATCGTCGGTTGGTGCCTCATTTAATCGAAAGCATCTAACGGGCCTCTGCGAGTTGGCTTCTACCCCTCGTACGCCTTCCAAAGGTCCAGGACCCTAGAGTCCCGAGATATGTCAAAGACAACAAAATAATAATAAAAATGTTTATTTATCAAAAGTAAAACATAGACACAGGTTGAGCACAGTGGTAGGTTACTAAAATGGTACATATTCGTAATAATATTGTTTGTACAAAGGTTTTGGTCCCGGTTTCTGGCAATAATGGCAATAAGCTTTACATGTATATACTGCTGCTTACCCAATCGGGAATTACAGGCGTCGTGCATATTTTTTAGTTTGACTCAAAAATATCATCATTCTAAATTATACCTTCAACTGTCAGAGTTATGAAATAAAATAAAATTTCTATTGTTACGCCTCTTGGAGGCCAATCTACAGTCGAGAGGATAACATAAAAACAACGCTGCCTAATATTCTAATAATTCAGGTAGACTATGTTGACCAGGGTTGAGATATGCGATTCTTTTTATCCCAGAAGTACATTCCCGTGGGATGATTTCCGCTGATAACCTAAACGCTTCCAAAGCCGCGGGCAAAAGTTAGTGTTCTATAAGTGTCTGAGCCAAATCCTAATAAATACCACTTTCCTTACAAAAGCAGGATAAAGTGCAAATTTTTCTTATTAAATCGTAATACCGTAATAATTTTCACCTTAAAGGAGTAATATCAAATAATCAAAACATTATTTCATGCCGCGGTCTCACGCTTACATGAAATTAGAATTTCGTGTTTGGTATCAAAGGATACACAAAATCTGAGATAGAACAAAATCTTGTTGCTGTATTACCTTTGAATGAAGTTACAAGAAAACCAACAAGAATATCTTGTTTTCTTAGCGATTGAGTGACTGGTTTCAGCGCATATTCCCTATGCAAAATAATATATTTCATATCCCGTCTAAAGAAAATATATCTATCTTATTTGACACTAGATAATAATACACAACGTATACTTCTACTTCATACGCCTTAATTCTCTTAAGGCTGAAGAAGTCTCAAACTCAGCTGAATTTTAACAGACGTCTTAAAATGAAAGCTTGCATCACAAATCACTAATGGGCACATAGCACCTGACTAAAACGTTATTTTTAAAAGTAAGTTAATGTGTTTTCTAGAGTTTTTTTGGACATCGTAATCCATAGTATTTCTTATACACACATTATAACATCGCGTTTTTTTTAGGGTTCCGTACCTCAAAAGGAAAAAACGGAACTCTTATAGGATCACTCGTGTGTCTGTCTGTCTGTCTGTCCGTCTGTCTTTCTGTCTGTCTGTCTGTCTGTCTGTCTGTCTGTCTGTCTGTCTGTCTGTCCGTCTGTCACAGCCAATTTGCTCCGAATCTAATGGATCGATTAAGTTGAGATTTGGTACACGTATGAATTTCTGTGACCCAAACACGGACGAGTAAAGTAAATAAATGAATTTTTAATATAGAGGTCACTTTTGGTGGCCAAATAAGAAAATGAAAAAAAAAAGTTTTGCAAACTACACCATGTGGCATATCAAATGAAAGGGGTTACTATAAGGGTCTCAAATATATTTTTATTATAATTTTAAAATAAATTGTTTTAAAGTTATTTAAGAAAATAGACGAAAATTGACCATTCCCCCCTTATCTCCGAAACTACTGAGCCTAAAATTTTGAAAAAAATACAGAAAATAGATATTTACCTGTAGATTACAGGACAACCTATAGGAAGTCTGTGGTCTTAAAATAACATGGTAAATCTATCAATATTGTGAGTACAAACTTACATTTACAGTTGGAATGTATGGGAGAACATGTTTTTCAACAACAATGTTAAGTTTGTTCTTACGATAAATTCATCCCAACTACGGAACCCTTCATTGTGCGTGGTCCGACACGCACTTGGCCGGTTTTTTTTAGAACTAATATATATATATATTTTTTAAATAGGATTATATCACCTCATCGTTGGCAACACGGAACTGTCACTTATTTTAGAGATCCTTAAGATAAGGAACAAGCTCTGTTTTTTGTATAGAGTATTACATACACTAGGTTTTCCTGAAGGGATAAGTGAATTAAGTAGACTAAACTTTGAGACTTTTAGTAAGTGGCGGGTGGGTAATTATATTTCAGATCGCAGTTTATAAGATTAGAATCAAGAATTCGATTAACAGGTAAGCAAGCTCGTTTGATTCCCAATTTTACTTCACTGCAATCTAAAATATAATTGACTAGCTTTTGCCAGCGGCTTCACCCGCGTGGATGTCGGAAAATATTCCACGGGAAAGTACTACTGGGAATTCGTTCCTTATTCCTGGTCTACATTATAAAAGAAACCTTTGTGCAACATTTCAGATTTCTAGGTCCAAGGGTTTGGGCTGGGCATTGATGAGTCAGTCAGTCAGTCAGGACTTTTCTTTTTATTTCTATAGATTAAACAGAGTAGATGTTTAGAGTTGTCTGCAATAATTCAGTTAGTTAATAAATTATGTGGTTAAAAGTGTTCTGGATTATAAATATTCCCTCTCCCACCCGCCGCCAAAGATTTAAATCACTAGAGTTGCCCTCACCGTACTCAATCATACGGAAAACTGTCTATACTGAGAAGAGTGAGCTCACACAATTATTAATAGCTTTTATATGACCGATTGCCGCTGCCATTTTTTTCGTAACAACCGTCACTGCGACAGATGTGTGGCGGTCAATGCTTTTCTAAGAAACCGTGGCATATGTGTCAAGTCGGAAACCAGCGGTTACTGCTCTTTAACCATAATCCTACGATTTGTAAGCTGATCAGCGATCCATTATTCTGACAAAACGTCCCTATCCCACTAGGATAGGGACATTTAATTAATCATCATCATCATTTCAGCTGATAGACATCCACTGCTGGACATAGGCCTCCCCAAAGCATCGCCACTTCGACCAGTTCTATGCTTCTCGCGTCCAGCGGATTCCTGCGGCCATCATCATTATCATCGGTGTGGGAGGCCTTCCAATGCTACGTTTAGTGCATTAGTGCATTATTTTTACTAAATACCTACTTTAAATGCACGATTAATCACCCTAGGCTAAATTGTTTTACTTATTAATCAAGCAGAAACACAAGTAGCTATAACAGTTTGTTTCCAACAGTATTTGCATTTCATTAATATTATTAACGTTCTGTTTAATTATAAAAGTTAAATATTTATTCTATAAGTAATTTAATTTTCCTCGTGTGTGACTATTATGCCTTTCTGTTTGTGTGGTTGGGACAGATTTAATTTGATAAAGGCATCATTTTCATATTTTATCTTTTTACTTTAGTATGAACTAGAAAAGAAAACGTGTTGCGCGGACCCACGTAATATAGGATAAGGGCAGGAAGACGATGACCGTAATATTAGTACTAATAAGGGTAAAAATATTCTTATGGAGAGCCAAAATGAATATTTTGTAGGTGTGCAAATAAATAGTCAAGAAAATTAATTGTTAAGTAAATTGACACCCTACTTTAATTAGCCGTGTTATAGCCATTTTTTACGACTATCAAAAAATTACAGATGTGAATGAAAAAAATTTACCACCAAGTTGTCCATATAGGACAACTCAAGTTGGTGGTAAATTTTTCTTATCAATTAATTCCCTTAATTTTCCATAGCATTTGTACTCCATCGGTTTAAATAATTAAATAAAGGTAAACAAAAAAAAAAACACGTATCTGGTTATCCGACTTAACGTAATATCTGTCACTTCAGTCGTCATGCTACCACACACAGTTGTAGTCTTCAATTTTATAACTAATTATAAAGTTTCTAAATTGAAGAGTCCAACTGTGTCGTAGCATGACAACCGTTCCGTTTTTCCTTTTGAGGTAAGGAACCCAAAAAATAATGAAATGAGAAAAACTTGTCAATTTTGGTCACAAGAGACAGACATTGCACACTCTTTGCACTCTTAAAATTCATATTCTTGCCTCTAGCATTAAATGAATAAGCAAGTATTAATTTACTTCCACCTTTTATCCGGGAAAGCACATCTCTTTTGTGTGTAGATACCTACTAAAAATTTAATAATATAATAGGACTTTCTTCTGTTTCATTTTAATTTTTATTTTTTGAATTTTTAGAATAATGATGACATGTATATAAATGTTTTTTTGTAGTCTGGAGTTATTTTCAATTATTTTTTTAAAGTAATACTTCATACCAGTTAGGCTTTCTTTGACATATAATATTCAGGGATTTTAAAAACCAGAACTATGGGTTTAGTCCATAATAACCTGACAAGTAGTATCTGGTAAAAAGCTCCAGGTGTATCTAATTAGATTCCATGTAAAAAAAGACGTAAACGGTTAATAACGTTCACAGAAACATAACCCGTATTCTAATTGTATTTACAGTATATTATTCAAGTTAAAAATATAAATGTAGATCGCAAAAAAATCCCTCAGCCTCAATGCTATTTTTAATAACATAATATTTCGTTTTTATTTGATCTCTCCTTGAGATGTCTGCTGTCAATTTTTATCACATACCGTTTGTTTCATCCTACTGAAAGGGACGTAAGGGTTCGGAATCACAAAATAGATACCCAACATCCCGTTCAAAATGGGTTTTAAATTGCGACGGTAAATTATTTTTACTCTCGGCGTAATGTGAATTCTGGGTTCATTGATGAAAGGAATTTAATATGGGATTTTTGTGTGCGATGATTAAGTATTTTGAAATGAACAGTCTGTTTATATTTTAAAAACAATTTGCATATTTTTTAATTAATAATACTTATTATACCAACAAAAAAAAATATGAAAATTACAGAAGACAGACTAAGTCATTTAAAAATCGATCGCAAAGAAATTCCAATTTGATAGGGAGAGAAGACCAAATAGCGATTCGATACACAAAAAAAGTTCTCTAATAAAACAAAAGACATCGTTAGAAAAAAAACAAAGAAGTTCTAAAAAAAAGCAAATATGTAATGTCTGACGCTGTAAAAACAAAACAAACAAATTAACGACGTCTGACGCTGTAGAAAACAAAAACAAAATAAAAACATTCACAGACACCCTTCATAATACACTCCAAATAAAAAGCCACAGTATAAAAAAACCAGTATAACTAAAAGACCGTAACTGAATTCAAAATAGAACACTAAAATCAAAAAAGTTGACGTGACTTTATCCATCAAATCACATTCAAACATGGAACCATATAAAGGGATGAAACAATTGCTGTCATAACCAGGGATTCAAACGAACGCCATAGGTAATACAACATTCCCTAAAACCTTTTGTTCGATTTTTGAATCGGTGATGGATGCGGGAAGATAAACGGGCGTGTGTCTATTTTGTACCTTATTTTTTACAAAATTTATTTTTGCTTTTGAACATTGATTAAATTGTGGTGTGTCAGTAGCTTACGATCCATATCAGCATCATAGCATATAGGTATAACCCATTTCAAGCAAAAAGTATCATGTTCGTTTTGTGACATTTTTATGTGAGCTTTTTCAAAATACAAAAATTCTGTTTTAGTTTTCTTCAAAATTCAGCTCAAGGTTCCTTTGACGATTTTGCTGAATTTATCTTAGTCACGTTTTTCACTCTGAAGTTTCATCTCAAAAATTCACCTTTGAATTTTTGAGATGAAAACATCGCATATTCTCCACTGTAATTTACGCTGCAGCATGGTGCGGGTGACACATGTCAGTATCGCATTACTAGGTTAGTGATATTAGGTAATTCAATTTTATCGATAACGATTCTCACAGCAAAAATATCTGTCTCTTTATTATAATTTTAAAAATGATATACCTATATCTTATTATTA
Source organism: Cosmia pyralina (assembly GCA_946251885.1). Lineage (NCBI taxonomy): Eukaryota > Metazoa > Arthropoda > Insecta > Lepidoptera > Noctuidae > Cosmia > Cosmia pyralina. Next base: position 10,061,098 of record OX276365.1, read on the forward strand.
TGAAGTTCATTTTAAAATATGTATTTAACACAAAACGTTATAAAAACACAATTAAAGCTTAATCGATATTTTATTTAAAAAAAGTTTTTCATGGTAACATTTTTGCCATGTGGCACGGTGCGTGGGCGGCCATTTTGCATTAGTATGAGTGATGCTATAACTGATAACAAACATTTAAAAATACATAGAGTAAAATTCTTTATCAATAAAAAAATATCGACTGCCCATTATAGCAATACATCCTATCACTAAACATGTCTAGGGCGTTACGTTACACGCATAATACTTAGCTTCATTTTTCTTTCAATTTGACTTTATTTGTAGACAATAACATTTTGGTAAGGTTCTAATTTACTACAGTTACTGATTCCGCATTTTACGACTGTGACATTTAGGGTGCAGCTAAAATATTCAATCATGTTTGTAAATCGCGGCAACGTTCAGGAGTGAAAAGGAACAGTTCGTCTACTGTAAGACGCACCATGCTACAGAGCATACAGTATAAAGAGTCGAGTAGTCCAATACGATTATCATTATTAAAATATCGATACAAAACGTTAAAGACCTTAAATGCAACTCGTTATTATTTGCCTTGGTACCCCGATATAAATCATCAACGATATTTTAGTTAATGATCCGTGAATACACAGATTTTATGTTAAAATCTGCAACTGATTTTAATATAAAATCTATTAAATACTTACATCAGTAACTGGAATAGTATTCAGTAAGAGTATTAAAGGCGTCGGTGATGCGACGGGATGTGAGTTTTTTGATTATTAAAACTGATACCAACGAACATAATATAATATTTTATCGTGTATGGTAATTCTTTCAAGCAAAGCTTAATTAAGCTTTATTTATGTACCGTCAACTGTGGCATCTTTAGTTTCCATGAGCAACTTTACCCATGGGTACTGACGCATATCGAAAGTGAAACACAGTAAGTAAGCCGGGACCGTTTGTACTAAATAATAACTTAACTAAATAAACACTTATCATCAATCGGAATTAGCCCATTATCGTAATTACCCCAATGCAGTACTCGTGGGTAAAGTTGTTCATGGAAAGTAAAGATGCCACAGTTGACCGTAGTGAATTTACTGATAACATTTCAATACATTTTACATTTTATTCATGGGGACTATCAACACTTATGAACGTCTTCTTTTAAAAAATACAAACATTCACTTGAATCATCACAGCAATAACTTCGTATAGCTTTGAGACATACCTAATCAGTCTGTTCAGCAACATAAAAGCGCTACGCGGTCGCTACGGCGTTGCTTCATCGCTACGGCGTAGCGTCATCGGTACGCTTGCTACGCGATTGTAGCACATCATGCTTACGTGTCGATTTTTATAGTTTCTTTGCCTTTCTAACAATCATTAATGGTTAATTAAGTACCTAAAAAATAATCTAATCATATTACGTGGTTAACTACTAACATCGCACACAACACTGCATTCCCACCCCACACTTTAAGGCTTTTCACAATTTTATGACGTCATAAAAAGAAACATTTAAAGGTTTTGAACCATAAGACAGTAAGCACCGATAAAACCATTGTTACGGTTGTATAAAACTCGACAGATACTCAGTTCACTCATTTCATTTCTTCATAAACGATTCGAATTGAATGAAAGCACATTTGTTTTATTTTCACTCTGTTTGTGGAATGTTCCTTATTATTTTTGAGTGAGCGAGTTTTTTTAAGGTGGTTTTTTATTGTTTTTGCTAGTCCGTGAACTGACAAAGCAGCTCTTTAAAAGGGTTATTGGTAAAATACAAGCAACCTCTTATGGGGTCATTGTACTCATCATTATGTACAAATTTTACCATAGTAAATTTTTTTTTCGATTCTTTTTCTCAATTTCAGGCTTGGTGGGACCAAGCCTGAAATCGCGAAAAGAAATCGGCTGCTCCCTACATTTTGACGAGTTTGATGTAGAAATGTACTGAACCGCTGATTTTTTTTTCGCGATTTCATGTTTGGTCCCATAGTAAAACTTGTTCATAATGATGAGTACAATGACCTCTTAAGAGGCTACTGGTGTTTTACCAATAACCCTGTATATACATACATATATAATTTATTTTCATATTTTGTGTCTTTTTTATGGCAAAAAATCACATTAAAGAACAATTTTAATGCTAGGTACTATCCGCTGTATGTGATCAGAGTCATATTTACGCCCGTCATGAATAACGCATAAGCGTTTTTATCTAGTATATGATTGGTTGCGACGAAGAAATGACGTGGACGATGAACCTTCTTATTTTTGATAGCCCATTGCCACCAAAGCATAATCAGCCTATAATGTTACCACTGCTGCTGGGACACAGACCTCCTCTCAGTGAGAGGGACTGAGCCGTAATCCACCACGCGGGACCAGGTCGGGTTGGTATAGATTCGAATTTCATCGAATTTTTGGTTCTAGGACATGCCATACAAGCTTTTTTATATAATGATAATATCTTCCCGCTTCGCATTGCTGCTACTGCTTTCATTTTCCCCTGCGGCATCCAAAATTCAAATTTAATTTTACCCTAAAACCCGTGCTTAAACAAAAAAAAAAACTCGACAAATCCATTTACACACAAACGATTGTAAATAAAATAAACGTAGCAAACCCGAAGATCCGCATAATAGCAACAATATTAATATAATATTATGAGTGTGATCGTACGCAGCTGATGTGTTCCGGCAATATGCTACAAGGTTACGACGATCACTTGTTACGGGTGATTTGAGATAATGGTGTATTCCATGCGATGGAAGATATTTTTGATTACTGAAATAATATTTTTTTTTAGAATGTTGACATCGAGTTTACAGAATTACCGTTGCCTCAATCATCCCATTGTTGGGCAAAGATATCACATTCCTTCCAGTTGCTACGGTAACTGTAAAATCGACGTCAACATTCTAAAAAATCATCGGAGAACTTAAAGGAACATTAATTGTTGTTCAGACTCATCATTTACTTATCATCGGTTTAGGTAGTTCACTAAAGGTAAACAAAAAAACCACGTGACGTGGTTAACCGACTAAACGTGTCACTTCAGTTGTCATACTTCGTCACAGTTGTACTTTTCAATTTAGCGATGTTATAATTCGTTGTAGAGGCCTCTCAGCACATCAAACTACCCCAATCTGTCAAATTTCTTTGATAGATTTTCAACTTTACTACAAGGGAATAAGGTTAATATTCAATTGGGAAAATTTGACAGATTGGGGTAGCTTGATGTGCTGGCCTCTGTACCTATATCTTTTTGGGCACTTTACAATAGACATATTACATAATATTATATTATTATAAATCTAACTAAAAAGTTGTGCTCAAGCAGAGAGAAGCAAGTATAAATAAATGATAAAATTTCACATACATTTATTTACACAACAGAAAACTATCGTAAAAATCGAAAATAAATTTAATTTTCTCACGATGTTTTCCTTCACCGTTTTGAGAGCAGTGGTGACGAAATAATTTACACAAAGTAAAGCAGTAAGTCGCGACAATGCAAAATGCATGCATTCCGGAAAAACAAAGATACCTATCATTTAATAGCTTACGATAGCTTTCAACCGGTATTGTGAACCCTGAAAACATAACACTCCTTTTTGTGCAGTTGTGTAAAAACATTGTAAACAAAACGCTTTCACACCATTCGAAAATTGATGCAGCGCTTTTTTTTCTAAAAAGTCTGACTATCAAATAGGAATGATGGATGTTTAATAAAAGTGTTAAGTCAATAAAATGTTTGCACGTGTTTGGTAATGGAAGGAATCATTCTGATACATACTAGAGGTGGCTATAGAGGCTGCTACAAGCTACAGTACATTTTTTTTTATATTTTTGTACGTTTTAAGTATTTTTGTATTATTTGGACCTAACTTTTTTGGGCTCGAGTTTGACTGAGTTTAAAAAAAAAAATAAAGCCGGTTATCTACTTTGTACGTGTAGTTTTTGAGATAGGGCAGCTTTTTTCTGCTGCTGTGCTGTGCTGTTTGCATCAATACCAGTTTTATGCGGCAACTAACTTGCCCGCATCGTGCAACAATATGGTTAGTGTTATTTGAACGGAGCCAATTAACTTTTATGGTATGCCACAGGCAATAAACTTGCACTCTGTAAATGGTGCTTAATTATTAAGGAAATTGACACCCTACATCAATTTGTCATGCGATTTCATCCAACTGTCAAAAAATGACTGTTATTTGAATATACTAATATAATTTCCCTGACTATGATACTTCACATTATTTTTGAAAATCGCGTTCACAAATCTCAAACTCAAACTCAAAGCATTTATTTCAATTAAACCAATTACAGGCACTTTTGAATTGTCAAGTAGTCGGTCAGTTAGTCAGAAAGTTGAAGCTAGATCCAAAACGTAGACCTCAATGGAGAAGAACGGGCAAAAAAATCCACGGACACTCTTTTAAATCAAGATAAGTAATACAACATCATGGGTACATTATTTTTGTCGCTTCTGCATATGAGAACAATGTAAAAAAAAAATAAAAAATACTTAAAGACATGTCAAAAAATATAATTAAAAATAAGCTCTGGCAGACAAGAGATGACCAGTCTCAAGTGACGGCGCCCGTTCACGAACATGACGCGTGCATCAGCATCACACGCGTTGGATAGTATTCTTGGTACTTACCGATAGATTACTGACAGTTTTAAAGACTGCCCCATAAGAGCTCTTTGACTAAAAACTCTACTAAGTCCAATATTCTGTATCAACACATTCATCTAATATTTTGTCAGTCTTATATTACTACATGATCAAAATTTCAAACCAGAAATACCCTGAACATCAGTTTTACATCCAATTGCAACTAAAACCCGCTTCCCTGAAGCACTGCTTCTGAAAGTACTCGAGTTGACAGCTTACTGGATTCCCTAAGGAATTGAGCACTAAAACTTTCAAGGAAAGCAGCTTACATTCTCAATTTTACTTTCATTGTCTACTGGAAAAGCATTCAATAGGGCAGGAAATACAGTGCGCTGCAAACTGACCGGGCCGTCTTGTAAACTTTAACATTGATTTAAAGCTGATGGCTTTCATGCCGTCATCCGCAAAAAAACTATCCCTGATCTGCAGAATGCATGACAGCTGCAACGGAATTCTGAAGACTGCAGCTGACAGGATCTCTTCTCCGTTATGGGGATCCTTTGATAAGAGAGTAATATGAATGCGTTTCAATTTTATTATATTTTAAATTTAATTTTATTGAATGTGTGAATTTTATTGTATGTAGGGCGGTGTGTGTGTGTGTGTGTGTGTGTGTGGGTGTGTGTAAGTGTATGTGAATTTAATTTTAATATATTTTTTTTTAATCGTTTTTGTATTATATGGATCTAGTTATCCGAATTAAATTTCTTTTTTTTAAAGCTCTTGTTAGACTGATGCTTCAATATCTTTATCTACAAGACACTGGAGTGCATTAAAATATCCTCGATAAGTGTCGATACTTGGGTACGTCCAGTGTACCCTGACAGTAGCACCTTCATGAAAAAAGCTCTTTTGACCTTTCATTTTTAAGAAAAAAAAAAAAGATTTTCCTGTAAAGGGGTGTAAGTAATGTTTACAATCAAAAACCTCACTTGCAGCCTAATACAGCCAACCAAGTGTCAAACGTCAATATACAAAGTATAAGTGTAAACAGTGGCAATATTTTACGGGGTCATTGTATTCATCATTATGAACAACTTTTACTCATCATCTGCCTAGCCTTTTCCCAACTATGTTGGGGTCGGCTTCCAGTCTAACCGGATGCAGCTGAATACCAGTATTTTACATGGAGCGACTGCCTATCTGACCTCCACAACCCAGTAACTGGGTAATACGATACCCCTTGGTAAGACTGATTGTCAGACTTTCGGGCTTCTGACGACCCGTAACGACTGTCAAAGATCCACGAATGACAGCCGGGACCAACGGCTTAACGTGCTTTCCGAGGCACGGAGGAGTCTCGGTATGTAAAGATGGTCACCCATCCACGGGCCAACCCCGGCAATACGCTTGCCGGGGTTGGTCCGTGGATGGGTGACCTTAACCTGGTCGATCGACCCATGCGGCTGTTATTACTTAGCCACTAGCTCCTCTATGAACAACTTTTACTATGGGACCAAATCGCGAAAAAAAAAACAGCTATTCAGTACATTTATGTTCGCATAATTCGTCAAAATGTAGGGAACAGCTGATTTTTTTTTCGCGATTTCAGGTTTGGTCCTTTAGTCAAAGTCAAAAGTCAAATTATTTATTAGTGTATTTTTTGTGTGATATATTAGGTCTTATACTTAAGTTATGATGACTCAAAAAACAACCCAATAGGGCAACTACTAATAACTATTTAATAATATAAGAATTTAAAATCAATATTACATGCAAACAAATTACCAAACATTTCAATATTTAAAATACTTAATTATAATATTTTTTTTATAATAAACATTTAGAGTACAATTAATTATTATAATAAATATGCAGAATACAATTAACAAGTCAAGTTTTTGAATTTTCAAGCATGAAATAAATTATTAAATTATCATTTAATTCGGCTCATTTAGACGGTTCAAAAATAATAATAATATAACTAAATTTTTTTCCACAATACGATCATTTCCATAAAATAAATAAATAATTAAAGACATCTCATAAAAACACAATGTTATACAAATAAGACTAATAACCCACTCGTTTCAGACTTTCTACACAATTTCAAAAATATTATATCACTCGGTAATATTGTGTAAAAGGTAAACTTTATTACTGAAGTGCCTTCCGCCATTTCATTCGACTTTTGTTACGATTTCAATGGTGAATGCTTTTCTGTTGAACTGGAAATTCTAATCGGCTTACATTGCTGTTTTCACAACGAGTTGTTTTTGTACGATTCGGGGTCGGCAGAGTTTATATTCTCTCAGCCTATGTTTTTGAGATAGCGTGAGTAAACAAAGGAATTTTGTTTTTTTGGCAGAGTCAGTTTGTTTGTATGGATGTTTAAAAGTATTAAAAATGCTGAACGAAAAAGTCATCAATACCTACGGTGTCAAATGTCTATAGGCACTGGTTTTTAACCGACTTCAAAAAGGAGGAGGTTCTCAATTCGTCGGAACCTTTTTTTATTTTTTTTTTTATGTATGTTCCCCGATTACTCGAAGATGGCTGGACCGATTTGTTTTTTTTTTTGTTTTATTCGAGAGGGTATACATCACAGTTAGTCCCATATAAAATTGATTAACTTTGCTTCGGTAGTTTTTGAGTCAGCTTCAATAATGCGTATTTTTTCTCCACTTTTATATGGATGATGTTCTTGTTTGTTTTGCAGATAGTGGTAATAGAATTTGTGTGGGGTAGGTACACAACTAAAAAGTGAAAAATAAAAACTTTTTACAAAAAATAGAACCGACTTCCAAAAACAACACTACAAAGTGAAAAATAACTTTAATTTCGGAAGTCGGTGGCAAAAAACGAAAATACATTTAACCAGACACCGACTTCCGAAATTAAAGTTATTTTTCACTTTGTAGTGTTGTTTTTGGGAAGTCGGTTCTATTTTTTGTAAAAAAGTTTTTTATAATTAACTTTACGGATTTTTATTAATAATGTTATAATTTTGTGGTCTCTGTAAAGAATAAAACCGCGTCCCCTCAGCCTATGTTTATCATTAACTAGAAGCGCCCCGCGGTTTCACCCGCGTAAGTCTCGAACCCGTAGGAATATCGGGATAATAAGTAGCCTATGTGTAAATCCGGGATGTCAGCTACCTCCATACCAAATTTTATTAAAATCAATCCAGCCGTTTGAGCGTGAAGAAGTAACAAACGCACACGTACACTCATAAACTTTCCAACTCTTTACAAGGAGATTACTCTGGTATCAGAGACACTAAAGATACCCAATCAATTTCATTACACAGCTAGCAAATTTGAAGCTGTACTGTATAGTTGCTTTCAAGTTAGTAAAGACGGAAACCTACCCACTTCCCATTTATACTGCCTCGTTGTTCTAGTGGTCGCTAGTGCTACTGATGAGCATGAGGTACTGGGTTCGATTCCCGGGTCGGGCAAAGTGTTATTGGGTTTTTTTTTATTTGGAATTTCTCATTAGCAGCACGAAGTCTGTATTTGTGCCCGGTTGGTGGTATTAGGCTCGACCCCCTATTACATGGGACTTTAACATAATTGTCAATATATGGGTGTACTATAGATAGACTTCTGCCTAACTCTTCGGGGTTATAGGCGTGATGTTATGTTGTGTTAGTTCCCATGGATTTTGCAAGAAAAATCTATTTCATTATTCTTCAATTGGATAAAACAATTTTGAATTTCAGAACATTTAATTTCTAGTATTGTTTTGTCTTTATTAGTTGTGGGAATACTTAAACTCATCAGCAGATTGCCAACAAGACTTCTCTGCCCACATCCTTTTCGATCCTGAATAACACCACACATTGTCTTCACTTCTCTATAGACGAGACATTAAATGATTACATCGCTTGCACGAGCAGCTGCGACGACACACATGATATAATATATTGATACCCAATATCAATCAAATTGGATAATTATAATTCAATGTAGTAATTATGAAGCAGAGACAAAGTGATGGACTTAGTCAAGTGTGTAAGTGATTACATACTTTAGCATGGGGGTAGGTTTTCCCAAAATAAAAATATATTCAAATTAAAGATTTAAATCGTTAGATTTGCCTAAAAACAGCTGTCATCCTCACAAGAGTTAGCTCACAAGTTTCCATGACAATCAAGTCAAGTCACTGCGTCATAGTGTGTAGGAAGAGTCAAAACGGAAAATAGAAATTCCTTTGACGCGGTTGGAGTAATCTAACAATTTAGATTCAAAATTATTAATAAAAAAAAAAAATGTAGGGTAAAATTAAATACAAAACTAAAACTAAACCTTAAAAATCTAACAAAAGTTGGTGTCTATGAGGCATGGTGCCAAGAACACTGGCTGCATTTCCGCGTTGATTAGCAATAGCTATCCTCTGTGCGAGAAATGAGCCAGCCCTCCTGTCACCAGCGGCGTCGACTAATCGAGGAAACAATTGCTTGAAAATTTTTTTTGTACTGGGACCCCATGGACCAAAAGTTTCGAAGCCAAGCGGTACAAATATGTAGTCGCTAGAAAGCGTCACATATTTGCGTCGCTTGGCCTCTTCTGCGGCTTCCGCCGCAAAATTAATGAAATTGAAGTAGGTATAAGTACTAATGAAATAATCGCAGTATACATCGAATAATCTATTGTCTTGAATGCATTCAGGTGCAGAATGACTGGCATTATGATCCTTCAGATAATAATGCTCCAACAATCCAGCAGATATTGCAATTTACTGTTACCATGGCAACCGGTCCGGATAGATGATAGCACAGGGAAATAACAGGCATCTGTCCCACCACCGGTGTCACCACGCGTTCCTGAGAAAAATGGTCTTGACAGACTGACAGACGGACAACGAAGTGATCTAATAAGCGTTCCGTTTTTTTCCTTTTTAGGTTCAGGACCCTAATTATAAATATTATGTGTAAAAACATGCGTGACAAGTTACGTATACATTAAATAACCTTCTTGGCTAAATTCCTAAAATGTCTATGTATTTTTAAAGCCTAAATTCTTTAATAACCAGGCCACTATAAAAGGGCTAAAGGTATGTAGGCTAACGATGTTTGTTTAACGTTAACTATGTAATTTTAGAGAACTAATGGGTTAGGCCTGAAATATAGCATTATGTTATAGAGTCAAAATATATTAAAGGGAAGCCGACACGACAGTGTGTTAATCATTTAAGAAAATTTGCATCAAAATATTTAGGTAGAATTTATATCGTTTGGCTCTTCACTTATTTGGGACTAGCTTGTGCCTTTTCTCGTCGTTTCATACAAAACTGTTTTTTTTTGTCTATGGACAAAAACTGAATTGAGCTGAATGAGTTTAGTTAGTCACAACACAACGCGCCGTCGACCCGGGCCTGGTCCTTACCGGACGGCCAGCTACCCATTGCTCGCCGTCCGCTCATTTTTACATTAATCAATCAATCAACTCGGCCTATCACAGTACATTGCTGGGCATAAGCCTCTCCCAGGCTGCGCCACAACACCCAGTCCTCCACCTTCCGCATCCAGTCTGTCCCAGCCACTTTCTTCAAGTCGTCGGTCCATCTAGCTGGGGGGCGTCCTACACTACGCTTACCGATACGCGGTCTTCACTCCAGGACTCGTTTGCTCCACCTGCCATTGGTCCTTCGATAATCATGGCCAGCCCACTGCCACTTCCGTTTGCTTACTCTACAAGCTGTGTCGGTTACTCCGGTTCTTTTCCGGATAACTTAATTTTTACATGCAGGTCCAAAACCGCACACCGGTGCGGCGCATCGCGGGGAAAAACCATGCGGAGAGTTTTTGTTATTTCAATGGGATTTAACGATGACGCAAGCTCTAGTCTCGGCTTTTAGCTGTCTACAGTCTCTTTGAGCCCTATTTCAATTTAGCTGAGAGTCTGTGTCATATAAAATGTACGAGACAAGAGCATGGACACGCTTTTATGTTATCCTTTAATTCCCACGTCAGTGACGGAATATTATTCTTCGGTAGTGTGTACGAGTATGTGTAGCTGTGAAATTGTTTTTTTTACGTAACATAAAACATAACGCCTTGTTTCCCCGAAGGGTTGGGCCGAGGTGTATCTATTACAGCCACATTTTGCCAGTAATGTATAAGACCCATGTAATAGGGGGCGAGCCTATTGCCATCAACCGGGCACAGATCTAGCTCCAGGCTGACTGAGAAATTCCAGAAAGAAAAACAAAATAACACTTCGCCCGCCCTGGGAATTGAACTCAGGATCTCATGCTCAGCACTTGCGACCACTAGACCAATGAGGCAGTCGTATTTACGACTAGCTTTTGTCCACGGCTTCTCCCGTGTGGATATTGAAAGACAGCCCCATTTCATATCCAGGCAAATCACTGTCCATTCTAAGGTTGCCTGGAAGATATTGCAGAACGCGATAAGGCCGCCCATTGTATATTTTGTAGTGTTTGATTATGTCTTTTTTTTTGTTATGTATTTTTGTGGTGTACAATAAAGTATATATAAATAAATAAATGTTGGAAAAAATTCCATGGGAACGTACTACCAAGAAATCCTTCCTTATTCTTTGTCTACATTATAACGGGAACCTCTGTGCAAAATTTCAGCTTTCTAGGTTCAAGGGTTTGGGCTGGGCGTTGATGAGTCAGTCAATCAGTCAGGACTTCTCTTTTATTTATGTAGAAGATTTGTCAAAATAAATAAAACTGAACAGTTTGACCTTTAAGGTTTCGTTAAAGGTCATACGGTAAATGTTAGATATTCGTATGGTGTGAACACAAAGACTATTCATAATTTTGTTCTACCATAAAACACGGAGACGCCTCGGCGGCCCCTACTAGAGGCGGCTATATCATCACTTTGCATACTAAACGTTCCACCGTTTACTCGCTCACAAGTAACATATAGAATCTGATGGCTTTGAATGGCTATGGCGGTCCGTGACAGAAGTAAGAGCTGAACGCACGCGTTCACGAATTTTATTAGTATTACCATATCTAGTTGCTCCCAGCGAGGCGATACCATGCCATTGTGACATTTACCAATCAGAAGTTGTTATAGCACACGGCATGCGAGCTACTTGCATACTTTTGTACAAGTTACAGGCATATTCTCACCCTTACAGATTAAAAAACAAAATAAATGACTACACATACCTACCTCTTTAAGTATGTCTTCCAGCGTTTTCAAGGTTAATGTCACTGTCTAAAGACCAAACACACAATAAAGAATAATGTTACTGCAAACTCGCTCATTTCCATTACAGCCTACAGCCCCATTCCACTAATTTACTTGGCAAAATAAATTCTTGTCAGTGCACTTACGAATAACTTCTTTACGTCCTTCAAACCAAGGGAACAAAATTAGTCTATGTTTTGTGTAACACTTTAAGGCTGCTACTCATTTTATGCTGCCTGTCACGTTCTACACGATGAGAGTTCTTAACACCGTGAAATTTACGTAATCAAGGTCAGGAGCATAGCCCTCAGGAAGGGTAAAAGAAATTCAGAAGGTGTGTTGAGGCTTGTGTTGCTATACATACTCGTTTTTAGGGTTCCGTACCGCAAAAGGAAAAAACGGAACCCTTATAGGATCACTCGTGTGTCTGTCTGTCTGTCTGTCTGTCTGTCACAGCCAATTTGCTCCGAATCTAATGGACCGATTAAGTTGAAATTTGGTACATATATGAATTTCTGTGACCCAAACATGGACGGGTAAAGTAAATAAATGAATATGGAATATGGGGGTCACTTTTGAGGGGCAAATAAGAAAATTATAAAAAAAAGTTTTGCAAACTACACCATGTAACATGTCAAATGAAAGGGCTTACTAATATATTTTTTTTTATAATTCTATAATAAATTGTTTTAAAGTTATTTAAGAAAATAGACGAAAATTGACCGTCCCCTCCCCCCCCCCCATCTCCGAAACTATTGAGCCTAAAATTTTGAAAAAAAAAATACAGAAAATAGATCTTTACCTGTAGATTACAGGAAAACCTATAAGAAGTCTGTGGTCTTAAAATAACATGGTAAATCTATCAATGTTGTGAGCACAAACTTACATTTACAGTTTAGATGGAGCGTGAAGATAGTTCTTCGACAAAAGTAAATGCAAAACAGACATCACCACCCCGGGCTGATATTAGTCTACTAATCAATTATTTTGTGTTTTGGATAAAAGCCTGCGGCGTAATTGCGTAAAACACTTACATAATGTGACATTGTTGAGCAGATACATTTTTCGAACATATGAAGCAATGAATAAGCTTCAAAATGATTCAGATTCTGATTGATAGTGTGTTATGTAATTAGGGTTCTGTTCATCATCCACGCGAATCAAACTGCTGTCAAATTAAAAAAAAAAAAACAGCCTGCAAGCCATGGAAATACTTGGTCTACCTTTGCCAGAGCTTTTAGTGATTCGGGAGTGGCTCTAGTGACAGATTTAGTAAGCAATCATTTCAAATTTATATTCTGTCAATTTGAACTTACTGAGAACCTCAATCCTTACCACACTTACTTTGCCTACTTTGTAGGCTGCCAGGAAGACCAAAAATAACTGCGTAACAGCATTGTTCAGAATTAACCTTCTGAATCCTCCACTCTCTCCATATCACGATAATGGCTCTTAACTGTTGTATGCTGAATTTTATACGGGGTGAATAATGCATAGAGGCGTTCAGCTCAAGTAACGCGGAGCAGATATGCGGAAACGTGACGTCATAGAAATTAGGCTAATAATAAATTGTGTACTGCATGACTTATTGTTGTAAGTTGGCGGTTGTGAGAACTGTGGAGAAGATAAATGAATAGATTTCAAACTATATGAGGAGTTCTACACTTTTAGTAAACATTTTTCTAAACTTATTCTAAATATGAACTTTGTTTTTTTTTTTCTCAGTAACGTGGAAAACCGCTCGTTTCTGGCAAAAATAGGCTAAATATCTTCAATTACTTAAACGATGTTTTATATTTTAGCAATCAAGGATGCGGGAAGCACAGAACCGGTCAAAGTAGTGGTAGTTGGGGGAGGCCTATGTCTAGTAGAGGACGTCTTACGGCTGGAGTGATGATGAATTAATGTAATTGACTTTAAAATTAAAGACTGCGAGTAAGACGTGCTAACTTGACTAAGCAACTTCGCACGTCTTATTTGTAAGGCCTTTAATTTTTATTGCACACTCAGTTTGGGTCGGGAATTACTCGACTAGGTACAACGATTTATTTGGAAAATAAAAAGGTCACAGAAAAAATGTAGACTTTTATATGTTTTTCTATAATGACAGTTTTATAATAGTAAAAACAAATTCTACGTACCAATGACCATTTCACAACATCCTCCGGCCCCGCGAGAAAGCGGAAGAAATCTATATAAAACTAAAACACTGGATAATAAAGTAAAATAAATCTTAAAATTTATAAATACTCAGTGGGCAGTTTCACCAGCCGACCGGAACGAGTGACATGCATTTTAGTGGGCAGCTGCTCAGCAGGTGCAGTAGTTGGTACATCCCTATATCGAACCTCTAAAGGGCAATTTCTTCTTAATACGTACCAAAGACAATTTCACAACATAGTTAATCTTAATCGTTTCACTGCACCACTTAGTCTTGGTGTAAAAAAGAAACAGCACTTTACAGCTTAACTCCAGTCTTTTCACAGCTTCTCAGAGCAAATTTTTTGAACTGTCTTACCACCAGGAAATCCAGTCTCAAGAGCAAGTACAGCCCAAAACATACCAGCCTATCCGTGAGAGACATTACTCACGCTCATCTACTCCACTTAACAACTAACGCGGCATTTACCGCGTATAACTCGACATTAACCCACGTTATTAGTGTATTATCCTCATCTGCATAATAAGGCTGTTACCAGATACAGATGGTTATGTTGGTATTACGAGCCTGAAGTGTGGTTCTGGTAGAATAAGGCAAGTGGCTTAATCCACCAGGATCCCCACTTTGTTTAAACTTTACTTGGGTCGGGGTTTCTGGTCATTTATGAGTCTACTTTCGTTAATCAAAAAAAAAAAAAATCAAAATATTTTATTTCACATAAACCCACATGGGCACTTATGAAACGTCAGAAGCTAGGTGCACGTTTCCAAATTGGTCGTTTCCTATGGAGAAGAGCCGGCAAGAAACTCCATGGTTAATCTTTTAGAAATAATTGGCTTTTACAATATTTTCAAATAACAGTGTTAATAGGTATGGGAGGACAATGTAGGCCTTTCAAGAACTACCAGGTACTTAACAAAATAGAATCATTTTGTCTAACATAATCTATCAAATAAGATAAGTCATCCATGACCGAACAGCCGACCACTTCTTTATGAGCTGTTGATAACATTCTTTTCCAAAGCACTCGTTGGTGTCGTTGTTAATCGAGGTTTTTTGGGCATAATATTACGAGTAAGTCCGATAAGTTTTATACGCCTTTCTGATAGTAATCTTCGGCTGGCATATTTTGGCGATGGAAAGCAGAATAACCAGCAAGAAATATTTACCAGCTCGTCCGTTTATGAATGTGGTGATGTTATTGATTTTACACTTTGGGAGAAAGTTTTACTTGCCCTGTGAAAGGTATAGAAAAGTTTTTTGATAACTGCTTACATGTTTAATTCCGTAAGTGTACTCGAAAGTTATTTTTTTAGGTCAGATCGATAGTAGACCTTAGTCGATGATACGCTAAATTAATTGACAATCAGTCCACCCACTACTTGCACCACTATCTGCTCGCAGCCTTAGCTCTCATAAATTCCCGACATGTTGCATCGATGACGTCAGAGCACCAGTGTACGCGAAGTACCTGTTTAATATGCTGTTTCAATACTGCACCAGTAATATTAGTGTCAGATAGATTGTTCCAGAAGCTGTTAGGTTAATTAAAGTTTTTTTTAGTCTTCTTTATTATATCAATGGTTTGGTTTGGTTTGGTTTGTTTATGGTTTTGGTTTGGTATGGTTTGGTTTGGTTTGGACTATACAGAGGAGGAGGAGCTCGTGGCTAAGTAATAACATCCGCACGGGTCGATCGATCAGGTTAAGCTACGCTTTCCGGGGTCGGTCCGTAGATAGGTGACCATCTTTACATACCGAGACTCCTCCGTGCCTCGGAAAGCACGTTAAGCCGTTGGTCCCGGCTTTCATTCGTGGATCTTTGACAGTCGTTACTGGTCGTCAGAAGCCCGAAAGTTTGACAACTAGTCTTACCAAGGGGTATCATTGTCCAGTTAATGGGTTGTGGAGGTCAGATAGGCTGTCGCTCCATGTAAAATACTGGTACTCAGCTGCATCCGGTTAGACTGGAAGCCGACCCCAATATAGTTGAGAAAAGGCTAGGCAGATTGATTGCTTTGGACTACACAGGAATAAAACCAATGCCATTATTTAAAATAGTACCTGGCTAACTACAGTGTCCGGTACCAGTAAAAAGTTATTGGTTTACGTTAAATAATGACACATTATTCCTGTAACCACTCATTTATTGAGTAAATAATTTTTTTCATCTCACAGAGCGGAGGCATGTGTCCCAGCAGTGGGAACGCTATGTTGTAATTACAGAAACAAGAAGTTTTGGGCTGTAAATAATGTACTAATTTATAAACCCATAGGTTCATGTCAATGTGTACCCCCAGTAACTACTGTAAGCCCGCGGTCGCTATTGGATGATGTTTTTTTACGTTTATGTATGTATGATATAAGCGCATATATTTCCTTATGCACACATGGGGTGCAGTCGACACTCGAGGGGTTGTGTCTGAACATATGGGGTTCATACGACACGCAAAGACTTGATCCTAATTTTTACTCCACAATAAAACCAATTCACACAGTCACCATAACACCGACCACGTTATCTCTTCGCCGGTCCAGTATAATGACCGTGATTTATGCTTAACCGAATCGCCGAAATCAATACCACTGTTTGTCGACGCGTACACTGAATACCGAATGAGACTCGTTTTTATCATTCTAATGTTTAGCTGGTTTGATTTAGAATGGGCCTGGTTTTGTTGAAATGTATAAATGTATGCTGATTTATATCAATGGATCAGGAAATTGTAAGCGAATTATTATGGTTGGGGTTATAGATTTGGTTTATGAAGGACCTAGCGGGAAAAGAGTTTTATTAAGGTAGGTATTTGGTAACATGGTGACCATTCTAGTCTTGATGGATTGTTGGTTTCTGGAAAACCTTGAAAATAAATATCTGCTTCTACAGCAGTTGAAAGCTACAAAATAAAGAAATAATAAAAGACCTTTGCGGGACCAGTTCTAACGCTGTCAAAGTGGCCGAATAGGGATGATGGCTGATATTTTTTTTCGTCCGTCATTTGTATGTTACTAAAAAATATTGGACACGTATTTTTTTTTTTTTTTACGTAATCAAAAGATTACGGCAATACATTGAGTTATAATGTGGCATGCCGTCACTCCTTGCTAGATTGTATTTGTTATTTGATAGTTGTGACGTAGCGAGCCCCCACTCCCCAACTTTAATGCGTTTCATGTAAATATTTTTAAGATTCCGTACCTCAAAAGGAAAAAAACGGAACCCTTATAGGATCACTGCGTTGTTGTCACTTTGTTTTCAGTCTGTCAAGACCCATTTTCTCAGGAACGCGTGGAGGTATCAAGTTTAAATCAATATCTAATACGTAGCTCTATGATCTCTTGGAGCTCTAAAAAAATCAAGCTTCTAAGTCAACGCAATAATAAAAATATACGGCTATCTATGCAACATATTTCAACACTCGCAAGTAAATCAAAACCTATAGGGTACTTACCGTCGACCTAGAATCATGAAATTTGGTAAGAAGCAAGGTCTCACAGCACAGGTATCGAACCTTGTTATATATATATAAATCTAATCATCATTACGACGAAGAAGAAGCTGCACAATTATTACTACTCCTGATTAGAGCGATTGGAGTCCACCAACTTCATAGATCACCTGTACTTCTGCATTGACACGTACTAATACAGTTTCCGTTACAAATGGCGGATTCTAATCCAGGCCATTGACGACTGATGGACGGTGGCACCAGTTCAGAAAAGGCGTCTGGACTATCTTGGGCAGCAAGGTGTACACTCCAAAGGGAACGGTCAAAGTTGATGAGATGATTTTAAAAGATATGCGGAAATATGTACGATTTTATATTTTCTTCCATATCATCTGCCTAGCCATTTCCCAATTATGCTGGGGTCGTCTTCCTGTCTAACCGGATGCAGCTGAATACCAGTATTTTACATGGGGCGCCTGCCTATCTGACCTCCACAACCCAGTTACTGGTTAATACGATACCCTTAGTAAAACTAGTTGTCAGACTTCCGGGCTTCTGACCCATAATGACTGTCAGAGATCCACGAATGACAGCCAGGACCAACAGCTTAGCGTGCTTTTCGAGCCACGGAGGGATCTTGGTATGTAAAGATGGTCAGCCACAAGCCTACTTTTTATTTCACTTTAATTTTCTTCGATAAAATATAGTCAAGTTAATTCGCTTAGTTATTGTAAACCGAACAATGAATATTGATGCGGTTTTCAAAATAATTAAGAGGATTTATTTGAGAAGGTTTTTGTTATCTCTTATTAATCTATCATATTAAACTTAAATTTAATCTCAATGTTTTTTCAAGTCAAAACAGTCCGAAGCACGGGCGGGTCGCTAGTATAGAATGGGAAATTATTAATCGTACACCAGAAAAATATTCTTACATCAAATACTTTGAATGTAATAATCTATATGTACACCAATCAATGACGGCACTATTAATTAACAAATTGAATATCATATACTCGTACAAATAATAATCATTATTAATACATCAATTTGTGTCCAAAGTCACAATAAAAATATAAATTAAATATCAAAAATACTAACTAAATGCACATCCAATATATCTACTTATTATTGCACTTTAGTTTTATTTAAGACAGAACTAGGAGCCCCGCGCAGCGGGGCTCCGTCGACCTGACGTTAAGTTTAATTTATTTAGACATGCAAATAATGTGCAAACAGTATTTTTGACGTACGTATTCGGTTGGGAAAAATTTATAATTTTTGATGTGCGTTTTCTGATACTTATTCTATATGGGTAGAATTGTGCATTTGAATACTACCCGTATAGAATAAGTATCAGAAATTGGCAAAACAGATAATGAAAACAACTACGATCTTTAACAACTAGTATTTAGAAACCGCTTGCTAAACCATTCAAATTGACACTTCCAACAGTCTATGTTAAATGTGAAGGTCTTAAATCAAAAACCTCTTGTCTAAGTTTGTCTAGCTTACGAGAATGTTCGAGATTAAATCAGATTATTGAATCAACAGTGTAACACCGCGAGATTTAGTTTAAAGAGCACCTTATGGTAGTATTCAAGATTGTGAAGGATTAACGTGAGTGAGAATAGGTTTTCATAGGGAGAAAATTAGGTGATGTAGAAATTCAGAATTTCCAATTACATAATTTAAACTTGGTACATCATTGATACGAATAAATCCATTCTTTTTTTAGGAAAAATAAATAACTGATAATGAGTAATTTAAGATCTTGTGATTTAACATAAAAAAAAAACAACATGTTATGAATACCTAGTACCTACTACATATTTCAATTTCACTTGAAACTATTAAAAGCTAATCCCTTTGTTAAAGAACAACAAACTTAACACGAACAAAACGGATAACATGCAGATAGTTAGTTCAAAGACTTTGAACTTATTGTTCTTCAACTTTGACGTATCAACAATAGAGGTCTATTTCAGTGGAGCTTGCAACCGTATGACGTTGAATTGAAAGAATCTTCAGCACAATCTTAGAACTAAGAGTGAAAACAAAAGAATCCTTTTCTTTTGTTTTTGTACGTCTTTTATGTCTGTTACATGGTATAGTGAAATGACTTGAGATTGAACGAACAATGCACGAAAAATATTTTTTTGACAATTTGCAGTTAATTTTTGCAGTGCGTTACGTGACGTCAACAAACGCCACATGCGTTGACGATTTGTGACTTTTCGAAACTAACATTGAGGTGGTGTAAACGTCATATTGGCGTAACGTATTGTGCCAGGTCAAAGATAATGAATCTTTCTATGACATTTCTAATATGTCATAGAAAGTCTGTTATCCCATGTGTCAGTGACGCCAACTAACGTAATATAGCCATGGACCTAATACGAGTATAGGGTCCCTGAATGTAGCAAAATTACATCATAACCAAGTTTGACACGTTACACTTTTACCGACATAAAACTTTGATTAAAAAAAAAATAATTAAAAAAAATATACATAATTTATCTAAACACTCGGTAAATTACAAGTTTTATCACTAAAAAATTTGCAATACTAAATGTGTGCAATTCGGCATATTATATTCTTCGAAAATAATTTTCAAAACACACAATGCGACCTGTCATGTGGGGCGGTTGTCACGAGATTTAAAACTAGACGGAGCGAAGATTTACAAGTTGGTAATTTGCAAGTACTCGTAGAAGTGGCTTCACCAAGTCATGTCTTTCAGCTAGGTCCACGAGCAGCGACTTTAGCCGGCGACTCGTAGTTTAAAAATCTCACGTCCTTGGATATTGGCAGCCATTTCGTCAGTAGTGATGTCTAAATCTATGTGTGGACGGGAGATTTTGAAATCGCCAGCGAGTCGCTGCCGGTGGCGTAACGTTACACAAACGCCTGTTAATGCTACTTTCGAAGAATGCCTAAGGGCTATTACAAATTAGGCATACTGTCGCTGCATATGAACTCGTCAAAATATGCTCAACCTGTGTGATATCATGATGTAGGTACCCATCCACAATTACTTAAAATCCGACCCAATATCTTTCTCTTCAGTGTAATTGCTTGACCAAAATATTCACAATCAATCACGGGGTGTCGTAGGTTTTGACAAAACATTAAATTGAGAAGTATCTAGGTGATTTCAATAAATTTTGTAACGATGGAAAGTAAAAATTTTGTAAAAGGAAACAAAAAATAGTTTTATTAACTGATGTTTTTTTAGCTCCTGGCTAACTGATACAACAATCGCACGGGTTGATCGAAGGTTATGCTACGCTTTTCGCGGTCGGTTCATGGATGGGTGACCATCTATGACGTATCGAGACTCCTCCGTGCCTCGGAAAATACACTAAGCCGTTTTAAAAAGAAAGCCCTGTGGCAGGTGAGTGTCTTAGCTTAGTAATAGAATCCCGATGTTAACCTTACTGACAGAACCCTAAAAAATCACAACGACAAAACTCACTCACAAACAGAGCAAGGTCTTCAAAACGGGACAAATTATGTCACGCATCGTCACATGATACGCTAATGGAACGTCATTCCGATCGGGAGAGGTATTTTGATGTAGGTGAGCTTGTGAGATATTATACGCGAATGGTTTTGACAACAACCTGACATAAAGGCGCCGCTCCACAGCAGCCAACGACTAAGCTACGCGCGTTTACTTCGCTTTGTATAAAAATGTAGGTAGGAGCGTCCTCTTCGACCCACGGCGACATCTAAGGTGCTACAAAAATATCTGCCACGGCTGCAATGGGAGACAGTAATGTGTATATAGATTACAATAGTGAAGATAAATTATTGATCTTATGTCATAAACTTTTTCATACAAAAAAATGTGCGTATAAATTTGAATTGATTTATTTATATGAAATCGTCCTGTAGTAATTAGTGTTCATTCACAGAACAGTTAGAAAGAGGTAGCAATTAACGAAGAATTGACGAAGTGATACATCGCGCGGTTCACAAAATACCACGTCATGCAGAGTAAAGTAAATGTTTACTTTATTTTCTCAATTTGATTTAACAATTCCGAGGGATGAAATTTCTTCACTATTGTAATCTATACACTCAATACTATTTCCCATCGAAGCCGTGGCAGATATATTTTATAGCACCTTATATAGCATATAAGGTGCTATAAAAAATATCTGCAAATATCGCCGAATGCGTGGCTGGTAAATAAATGAACCGTGCAGCTATATACGTAACCTAGGAAACCCCTCCGTGGCAGTGGACGGTCGACTTAAGGCAGCCTTTCTATCAGAGATGTGAAAGGTGACTGGTGAAGCTAAGCTACGAAAATATATGTATATTTCGACCAAAGCGTGTGTAAGTGATGTAGCCGAGCGGTTAAGGAGATGATAAACGACTTTTAATAATTTTAAACTAAAGATCACGTCTAAACGAGTAGTGTTAATGAATCATTCATCATTTTTTAGGGTTCCGTACCCAAAGGATAAAACGGGACCCTATTACTAAGACTCCGCTGTCCGTCCGTCCGTCTGTCACCAGGCTCATGAACCGTGAACAGTTCAAATTTTCACAGATGATGTATTTCTGTTGCCGCTATAACAACAAATACTAAAAAAGAACATAAAATAAATATTTAAGGGGGCTCCCATACAACAAACGTGATTTTTTTGCCGTTTTTATAGATAATGGTACGGAACCCTTCGTGCGCGCGTCTCACTCACACTTGGCCGGTTTTTTAATAAATTATTATGTGAATAGTTTAGATTATGTTAATATTACTCATAGTGTAATTAATTTGTAAAGTAATGTCTAACTCGGATAAAAAACTGAGAATCACGCAAAAACTATCAAGCGTATTTTTATGAAACTTTCACCATTTTAAAGATAATTTAATTATTTATCTTTAAGTATACGTCTTATAATGTAATACCTTTTGTATTATGCATAATAAATTAATAGTTTGATTGATTTGGGACAGCGCTTCCTGATGGAGCACGGAACACGCAACCTATGCACTTAAGGCCGTTGGCATAAATCTGCATCGGAGATGAGCTTTGCGCGAGGTAAAAAACTTAGCTTCGTTGAGCGCATTTCCACCAGAGGTAGCTAAGCTAAGCTACGGAAATCAGACAGTCCGTATTATTGGTTGATATCATACACATCCTTCGCTACACGTAGCTTAGCACATCCCTGTTGAAAAGGCAGCATTAGGCATGCGTGTGTGGGAAGTCTGGTCCATACATTATGTAGGTTAAAGGTTAATGTATGTCTGCTTTTGATGTTCAATCCAGGTTTGACAAAATGTGATATGTTTTCGGATTAAGTGACCTGTTTTTGATATTGTTGACTAGTGATGTAAAAGTTCGCTAGTTTAACAACTGATCCTAGTGATTCTGTCAAATACAAAATTGTTCTATTTTTATTTGTGTTTGAAATAGCTCTTTGTAAAGAAGCTTTGCAGCACTCTGCGCTCAAGCAGCGCTACGCGTTCTAATTTTAAAAGTATAAGTTCTCCGTCCGTATATTACTGGTACATGGGACCTTTAGCTTTGGCGATAAGATGGCAACACACGTGCAATATCCTTGCGGGGTACAGAAAATGGCATCATTATCTGCCTAGCCTTTTCCCAATGATGTTGGGGTCAACTTCCCGTCTAACCGGCTGCAGCTAATAATCATTATTTTACATGGAGTGACTGCCTATTTGATCTCCACAACCCAGTTACTGGGTAACACGATATCACTTGGGAAGAATGCAGGTTGTCAGACTTTCGGGCTTCTGACTACCCGTAACGCCTTTTAAAGATCCACCAATGACAGCTTAACGTGCTTTTCGGGGCACCGATGGTATGTAAAGATGGTCAGCCATGGACCACCCGTGGCAAGCGTAGTTTCACCCGATCGATCCATCCATGCGGCTGTTATTACTTAGCCACAGGTCCGATACTTAGTAGCAATGCCTTCCATTTTGACAGTTCAACAACATTCTTTGCATTATTTACGTTGATGAGCAGACGATTCTTTCAAACATATAAACCATTGGATTAGATTTTTTTTTTGTTATTGAAACTATCTGTCACATAATTAATTTATCTGTCATTGATTAATTTATAATTCTAGCTATTATGGTACAGTAATTTTATTCTAGGTATATCGTCTTCACAATATACTTAATTATATAATTAATGTATACAAAATATTGTAAAACATTTTAAAAGAGTAACACGGTGGAGTTTTTTGCCCATGCTTCACCATACGAACCTATCTTTTGACGGGGCGGACGACTAGAATCAATTCAATTTTTTTGTAAATTTTAGACGTTCTAAAGTGACTTTTATGTGCCTAATAGAAATAAATAAATGTTTTAACTTTGAATGTGTGTTACGCAATAAATGATTGCAGATGAACTTATGCTACAGTAACTATTATACCATCAAGTGGTTCTACAAATAGTATAAAAATAGTAATTTTAGAAAATAATGTTGTCCAAATGTTGGAATTAATGAATCAATCAATCTGCCTAGCCTTTTCCCAATTATGTTGGGCTCGGCTGCCAGTCTAACCAGATGCAGCTGAAAACCAGTATTTTATATGGAGCGACTGCCTATCTGATCTCCACAACCCATTAACTGGGTAATACGATACCCCTTGGTAAGACTGGTTGTCAGACTTTCGGGCTTCTGACGACCCGTAACGACTGTCAAAGATCCACGAATGACAGCCGGGACCAACGGCTTAACGTGCTTTCCGAGGCACGGAGGAGTCTCGGTATGTAAAGAATGGTCACCCATCCACTGACCAACCCCGGGAAGCGTTGCTTAACCTGATGGATCGACCCGTGCGTTGTTATTACTTAGCCATGAGCTCCTCGTTGGAATGAATGAATGTTGGGCCACAAAAGGGATGACTGAATTGCAATTGCATGCAGCTGAAATGAGAATAAGAAATGAGTACCTACATGAGAAAAAGTTTGAAAATAGCACCGATGACTGAAAAGTTGTGCGGAAATCGGTTGTCATCGTATGTGATGCGGTGGAATGAGGAAAATGTCGTCAGGAAAGGTTTCAGTACGAATATCGATGCCTATAAGAGTACGGGAAGACCAAAGAAACGATGGATGGACTGTGAGAAAGTTGATATGGCTATAAAGGGGACGACTACCGATATTACGACTAACAGAGAAGTATGGAAAAAAGGGACATGTTGCGCCGACCCCAAATAGATTGGGATAAGGGCAGGAGAATGATGACGAATGATGTTCAAATGTCTGAAATTTTAAGAAGTGGTAACAATACTTAACCATCTAATAGTTCGTTAACGTTCAGCCAAGCATTACTAATTTGTTAACTTGACCACAACAAAACACAAAGGCAAGTTTGAACATCTCTCGAACTGTGAAAGGGTCAACTAACGGATTTAATATTATTCTGTAATAACTTTACTAGATGACCGCCTCGTTGGTCTAGTGGTTGAAAGCGCTGCTGAGCATGAGGGGTTCGATGAGGGTGGGGGGTTCGATTCTCGGGTCGGGCAAAGTGTTATTGGGTTTTTCCATCTGAAATTTGTCAGTAGCAGCTCGGAGTCTGTATTTCTGCCAGGTTGATGGCAAATAGCCACCTCAAATGGCTTAGCATGATCCTCCGTTATGTCGAAAATACTGCAGCATTAATTTTGAAATAAATATATGGTAAAGTTGAGGATTAATATTAAGTACTATATTTAACGAAATCACGATTCCATAAAATTTTCTGAATAGAAAAAAAAACCTTAGTTATCTCCAAACTGAACAATAAACCGCTGATATTCAAAAAATACTTCAAATTAGATCATGAAACTTTTCATACTAACTGAACTAACTATAGGACCTGCTATCCTATGTTTTTATTTTTTTTTTAATTACCATTATTTTTACCGTAAAAAGCAATTACCTAAACCAGCTATACTCAAACTGCGGCCCGCGAGCCGCATGCGGCCCGCCAGGCTTTCGAAAATGGCCCACCTGTTATACTCGTATCTTCAAATTCTATAAACGAACTTACTAAGCCTACCAATATAACCCACCAATACCTATACCTATCAATATAAGACTGTTAAAAAATGTGCCCAAATTCTGCGTACGTTATTTACATCGACATATCTTTGTGAATCATCCTATTCCAAAATGAAATAATTATGCAAAGAACGTATACAGAAACCGGCT
This sequence comes from Cosmia pyralina, assembly GCA_946251885.1. Taxonomy (NCBI): domain Eukaryota; kingdom Metazoa; phylum Arthropoda; class Insecta; order Lepidoptera; family Noctuidae; genus Cosmia; species Cosmia pyralina. Next base: position 10,086,705 of record OX276365.1, read on the forward strand.
TACAGATCCTCATCTCGATAACGTATTAAGAGTAGCGTGCAGCAATTACAAGCCAGATCTAGATGAAATAGTTAAAAATGTTCCCAACATCATCGTTCTCACTAAAATTTAAATAAATAATTAAACGTACTTAATAGGTTTTTTCATTAACATCTAAAATAACAGATGTTGTGATTTATGTAGCGGCCCGCGGAAAACAGATAAAACTTAAAAGTGGCCCAACAAAAAAAAAGTTTGAGTATGACTGACCTAAACTATCGCCGCCCAGCCCCGCACTCAGTCCGCGAGAAGTATCGTGCGAGCGAGATGAAAAGCTGAGGTAGAATGGGCACTTAAACATAACTGGCGAAATGTAAGTGTTCACCTCTGCCTAAACTTTTAAACTTTTACACAAAAAATACTAATAAGTGAAGAATTAAAAGTGAGTCATCAACATAAAGTAGAATCAATACGATCTGATTAATTGAATTAACGTTATAATAAATTCATCATTTAGGATCTCCAAATTATTCAGCCACATTTTGCATATTCATTCAATTACTTAAAAATTCCAAATGATATATTTCTGATTCGATTGTTACCTTTATCTTTATTAATGCATGATGTTCTGTTCAATTTAATTTTTAAGTAGTATTTTTTTTTTTCATAAAGTCTGTTGTCTGATTCAAAGTATAATATTTCCATTTCATCATTATAGCCTTTTCCCAATATGTTGGTATCGGCTTCTAGTCAAACCGGATGCAGCTGAATACCAGTATTTTACATGGAGCGACTGCCTGTGTGAACTCTTCACCCCAGTTACTGGGTAATACCCCCTTGGCAAGACTGGTTGTCAGACTTTCGGGCTTCTGGCGATCAGTAATGACTGTTAAAGAACCACGAATGACAACCGGGATCAACGGCTTAAGGTGAGCGTCCACTGGTCTGCGCCGGTCGCAACGCACGCACGGCATGCAAAGGATTTCTGTTTGCTTTGTATGAATTCATATAGCACTGCGTCCACTACTGGTACCGCCCGCATTATCATTTCTTCATACAAACAAACCAAAATCCGTTGCGTGCCGTGCGTGCATTGCGGCCGGCGCTGACCAGTGGACGCTCAGTTATAACATGCTTTCCGAGGTACGGAGGGGTCTTGATATGTAAAGATGGTCACCCATCTACGGACCAAGCGTGGCAAGCGTAGCTTAACCTGATCAATAGACCCGCGTGGCTGTTATTACTTAGCCACAAGCCCCACAAGTAAAAAAAAAAGTATTACCAATTCAAATGGTTTTTTTTTTTGCCAGGATGATAGTTAATTTAGAAAGTGATGAGAAAGAGTTAATTATAATCCAAAGTAAGTAATCATTTTGTCTTTTCCTTGTGAATAAATTAATAATTATTGTCGCCAGTAGAGTGCCATAAACTTATCTGACCGGTAACGGCGGCGATGTCGGTGAACAAAATATGACAAGCCTTGTCACTTTTCGTAGTGATTTCGTTAGTTCCAATTAAAGCCACCGGGTCAGATAAGTTTGTGGCTCTTTAGGTATATTTTCAAGACTAAGTACCTAAGAACATACAATATTCAATTATTTATTATACATTATAATATATTACAACGTCATCGTTGTATGGTGCAATATCATAGTAGCATATTTTCAAGATAGATGTTTCAGAATTCAATCTACAATCTTAACTTCTTCAGGCTACATAACGAGCATTCTCCCAGAATATATTTAAATAATATTCGGAGTTGAATAAATATTATAATTACCTTTGAATTTATTAAATTAATTTTTAAAGAAGAAAAGAATTTTTCACATAATATAAATTGTACCATTTGTTGTTACTACAAGTTCTGGGTTCCTAACAGTTATCCCTAATAGCTGAGGTATCACAAACCCGTGGCGATTGGATATTTTGGCATGCAATAAAACCCTTGACACATTTTCAGATCCAACACCTCAAATTCTACACACAAAATAAAGCTTTGTTTCCTTCTGAAACAGTCCAAAATTGCTTGTCTTTTCAGTAACCAAATTCCAAACACGAATGTGCTAGCTTTTTTCGTTAATTTTGTACGTTTGTGGTGTTCGAAAACAGGATCATATCTGGCTTTTAGCCGTTTTACATCTGATGTTTTATTGTGAATATTGTTGAAACATATGATAATATTTGTGTAAACAGCCGTTTTATTTGTTGGTGTTATGTTGGTGTTAAAAAATATATTTCCTGACATGGTGAGGTAATTTTACAATGTCAATTTTCGGTGAAATTGGTAGTACTAACACAACTTAGATATAGCATCGGCAAAATTCGTAAAATTGATCACGATCCGAACTGAGTGCGCCTACAAAATCACCAATCTTTATTACTACTTTAGGCGAAAATAAACTTTACACAAACGCAATCTTGTAAAGTCATATAGCCAAACACATTCGTAAAATTGAAATGAATTAATGCAAATTTTCAAATCTATACTACATTTAAGTTGTGTCGTACTGTAGCATTATCTGTTAGTATTAAATTATGTAGTTGTCGGTGCTTGTCGAATGGGCTGGTTATCATTGGTAAACAAACAGACTGGATACACGAGTACTTATCTAATATTTCGATGCCTTAGTTCACAATTGCACTAACTACAGAATTGACAATTTTGAGGAGAGAGTTTTAAAGTTTTTTAAAGTTTAGACATGAACAGTACGAAAACTAAGTAAACAGACCTTTAACTCCATCATATCTCAATAAGTTAGTTTTAAATGTTATGCTTATATTAATATTACAAAATTAATATTACAATATTAATATAACCATAACATTTAAAACATAGCTAAATAAACACACAACTCCCCATTTAATACACAAAATTATTCAGCTTTACCAGCCTGGTAAAGCTGAATACTGAATACTGGTTGAATAACCAAGAAGAAAAATAATAATATGTATGGGTATTGCATTAAATAAAAAAAAAAAATAAACCACTACTAAAAAGATATTGCAGATGTATTTAATACGTTTGACCGTTTTTGTTTTGAAAATCTCTGCAGATGAGTAACTTGAGTTAAAGTTGGTATAAATCTTGTTTGGATTTACAAAAACTTTTTTACAAAAAAATACAACCGACTTCCAAAAACAACACTACAAAGTGAAAAATAACTTTAATTTCGGAAGTCGGTGTCTAGTTAAATGTATTTTCGTTTTTGACACCGACTTCCGAAATTAAAGTTATTTTTCACTTTGTAGTGTTGTTTGGTCCCGGATTAAGAATATGGCCACCCCGTCTCATCCCGTGGGTGTCGTAGGAGGCGACTAAGGGAACTGGATACCTAGTGCATACCACAGAAGCACCTTGGATCACCCGCACGGTGGCGGGCAAACCACCAACAAAAGCATTCCCAAGGAGGGTTGGTGTCAGGCTGGCGGCCGACTGTAAAACTTTGCCAAAACCAACATGCAACATGAGTGGAAATAATATGATGCGTGATAGGGCTAGGGCGTACCCCACAGGCGACGCGCAGGGGCAGCACCCGGCTTCTGTGGGAAATGGACAAGGGTTGTCGCACCAGAACGGGCGGGTGCGACGTAAGACGCAAGCCCGAAGTGTGAGAGAATTAAGATTGAGGTGCGCTAGCTGGAATGTAGGTACGATGACTGGAAGAGGAAGGGAATTAGCAGGGGTTTTAAAAAGACGACAACTGAACATAGTGTGTCTGCAAGAGACAAAGTGGAAGGGTGCGAAAGCTAGAGAGATAGGAGAAGGATATAAGTTTTATTTCGTGAGGAAAGTTTTGAGTATGAATGTCGATGGCTATAAGAGTAGGGGAAGACCAAAGAAACGATGGATGGATTGTGTGAAAGATGACATGGCTAGAAAGGGGGTGACTACCGAGATGACGAATAATAGAGAAGTATGGAAAAAAAGGACATGTTGCGCCGACCCCAAATAGATTGGGATAAGGGCAGGAGAATGATGAAATGAGTGTTGTTTTTGGAATTCGGTTGTATTTTTTTGTAAAAAAGTTTTTATTTTTCACTTTTTAGTTGTGGTACCTACCCCACATAAATTCTAATACCACTACCTGCAGAACAAACTAGAACATAATCCATATTAAAGTAAGGAAAAAATACGTATTATTGATACGTATTATTGTACAGTACAATAACGCATTCAGGGTGCTGATGGGGCTGCCGCGCTACTGCAGTGCTTCGGGCATGTTTGCAGAAGCGGGAATAGATGGGTTTCCTGCACTCATGCGTAAGCGCTGCGCATCCATCATGAGCCGGATTCGCGCCAGCCCCAACAGCATTCTGAGGGTTATTGCGGACAGGTGGGACAGCCCCATGCTGGGGCATTGGATACGCCTACATGCCACTGAGTGTATGTAGATGTATAAATTAAAACAATTACTTCTGGTAGATTTAAGTACTAACATTAGTTTATAAGTTGTTTGTATACTAACCCAAATGGACTAATTAATGGTCTGAATTAAAAGATTTTTATTTATTTATTTATTATTGAAGCTAACTCAAAAACTACCAAAGCAAAGTTAATCAATTTTATATGGGACCAATTGTGATGACCCTCTCGAATAAAACAAAAAAATCCAAATCGGTCTAGCCATCTTCGAGTAATCGGGGAACATACATAAAAAAAAAATTAAAAAAAAAAGGTTCCGACGAATTGAGAACCTCCTCCTTTTTGAAGTCGGTTAAAAATAAAGGTAATCAATATAAATAAAAAGAGAAGTCCTGACTAACTGAGTCATTAACGCCCAGCCCGAACCCTTGAACCTAGAAAGTTGAAATTTTGCACAGAGGTTCCCTTTATAATGTAGACAAGGAACAAAGAAGGATTTCCCGGTAGGACGTTTCCGTGGGATATTTTCCGACATCCACGCGAGCGAAGCCGCGGGCAAAAGCTAGTTGGTATAATATAACATTCACAGAACTTATTTTAATACATCTGTCAACTACGTTTTTGGACGAAAGAGACGGATCAACAATATTTCAATAAGCCCAAACAAAAGAGCATGACATTAATTGTATTTGGAACTAATCAAAATGAAAATTAAAAAAATTGTAGTTAGTACAATTGTGACTAAGGCATCCATTTATTGACGACACCTAGACAGTGCAAAGATGTGACCTAGTTTATTTGGAGATAAGCTCTCAAAGATGTTAAAAATATGAACTAATTCGATTCCATAAAAGCTATTTTCAGGCACATTCTGCGAAGCAGTAAATGCTCGCGAAGGAGAAGGCGGAACGCGTGAGGGATAGGCAACAGCCGCGCCCTCGCGCCCCTATCCGCCGCAGGAGACGCCCTGGGCGGCGGGAATCTATCGCCGATTCCCGGCCACCGTAGGTGCGGGCTTGCGGACGACGAGTAATGGGCAGCTCGCCGTCCGGTAAGGACCAGGCCCGGGTCGACGGCGCGTTGTGTTCCACGCGCGCCTCAAAGAGATGTCAGCAGTGACGGGGTCCAATAGGGCCGATGCCGGCGGGGTCGCGGGAAGTTCGAAAGAGAAACCGTGGCCCTGGCACGGGCAACTGAAGGAAACCGGAGGGGTTTTAGTCAGTAAAAGTCTGACACGCCCCCCTGCTCTGCCCAGAGCGGGAGAAGTCATTTGATGACTTCCCATCCACAAAAAAAAAAAAAGGCACACCAGAATTAGTATTCTTCACCGTCTCCGAAAAAAATAGCTATTTTATTACAAAAATCTTAACGTACGCCTGAAAATGAGGATCTTACCCCAAACTGTATCACACAGGGAATATTATAATAATTATGCTATAAATCTAAGTAGGCCCTGATAGTACTGTCGCAAAGATACCTCATTATGTATATGCTTAGAGTCTGTGAAACGTGGAACTTTAATATGAAATGTGGAGATAGGGTTGGTACGAGTAGCATAGAAGGAATTTCTGAACAAGTAAGTAATTTGAATAAAGGTGTAGAACTAGGCAATGATGTTAGTATTAACTGAGGTTCATTTTAATTGGTCGATAGGGCTCGTATACGGGGTGCTAGAGATTTCTGTAAAGCATGCCATAGGGCCCGTATTCGGGAAACCGTTTCCATTAGTCGATAGGGAACGATAGCGGTAAACGGAGAACCTGCACCGCACGTTTGGCAGTTGCTTTGAAGGCTCATCTTCAAAGCAACTGCCAAACGTGCGGTGCAGGTTTTCACTGGTCATTTTCATTGGGTGTGAGTCTCCGCACTCTTTTTATCGACCGATGAATTTCATTGATCGCTACGCCCGCTACAAGGATTCCCCGCAGACGGTGGTGTACCGACCGCGTTATTGACTTATGACCAGGGCTCGGAAACCGGTGAATTTTCCAAACCGGTTTAGGTCATTGACCCCGAACCAGAAGCGATTGCGGTTTAGGTTTCGGTTACCGGTATTTTAGCTGATTAATGGGAGAAACTGTCTTTATACTAATTCCGATTCTGTTGAGCGAAATTAACCGGTTAATTTGAGGTTCGACGGTTTAAGCGTGTTCTACCTACTACGCTATCTCTCTTATACACGGTACGTGTATGAATGATCCAAACTCAATTTTCTCTGCGGCGAACGACGAAAGAAAACAAACAGTAAGCGCGTGAGAATGTAACAAACGGCGGCGACGGGCGTGTCTCTGAGTAAAACCGGTTTATTTCGGTGTTAGTATCGATTAGCGCGAGTTTTAAAATTCGATTCTCTGTAACAAAACAAAACAAACAAAAAACAAAACAAACACACAAATAAAACAAAACAAAACAAACAAAATAAAAACAAACAAAACAAAACTAAACAAATAAACAAACTAAACAATTTTTTTTAGATTTAGTCGAAACCATTTTTGTAATTAACCGGTTAATCAATGAACGGAATTATAACGGTTTCACGGACCATATTAACCAGTAATTCAAAACCGGTTCCAGGCCCTGCTTATGACTTTCATTAGTTATTAACCTGCCTGTGGCGAGTACCCGCATGCCGTATATCGACCGAGTAATCGACTAATGAAAATGAGCCATAAGTAACCTTGGATTTAGTGTGGATGAAACAGTAAGTAACAACATTAATAAAACATGCTATACTACCACGCTTCATGTAACAAATTCTCGTAATGCAAATCTCGTTACGAGTATTTGCAATGAGGTATTAAATCGAAATGTCCTATAGTCCACAAGGAGAACCACAAACATCAAACCTATAAATGTTATTAGAACAGAACCTATAATTGTAATACCATCTACGAGTATCTATATAAATCTCGCTCATGAGTTTCGCAGACGCAGACTAGAATATTCAATTCAATTACATTCCGTAAGATACAGATAAACTTAATTAATTATGGATGTCCCAACAAGTTTCCATCTTATAATCATGCATAAAAGATATCCAAAAAATAACACCTCCTTTTGCCTTTTTCGTACAAAATTTCGACGGAGTGTTCAATTTTTCACGCTTTATTAGACAGCCCTAGTCTGACCCTTCTAATTTGGTACCCGTTGCTACCCTCTTTTATACATTTAGAACTAGTTTCTCAGTTCTCACACGTAATTCAACCCGCACTGCTATTTACTTAGTCATTCGTGCGTTAAAATTAAGTTCTTGTAGGTAAGTTTTCTTTTTATCTTCTGAGTCAATGTTTGCTTAAAATTATTTATACTTGTATTTATTTCATGAATTATTTAGTTGGATTTAAGTCGCACATTTTATGTACCTAGGATCTAGAGTTACCTAGGACCTAAGCTTACTTATTTATTTATTTTTAATCAAGACCTCACTGTCTAATTAGCCAATTTGTATTCATGAAAACTTTAGCGCATATACCGAGCAAAAGAGATAGTCTACTATGAAGTTTTTTGACGGTTTTTCTCTTCCCATAGAAAATGACATGTTCAGACTTCTCTTGAGTGTCTATAAACCTACATTCCTATAACATTATACCTATTTAATATTGGTTTACAAAATCAAAATTATGATGTTTTGATTTCTTATTCTTGAATAGAACATATTATTTTGCTGAAGATTGAAGGTTTCTTTGAATATTCTGTCAATAAAACCTAAAATTTATCCATGTTTTGTCAACATTGTATCATTTTCTTTACAAGTCGTAAAAGCGGTTTAATAATAAATTGTGTTAGATTTACGGATAAATTCATCCCCTAAGTAAACAAATAAATAATATCAGTCATTTCAAAAGTATATCCGGGTTTTCCCGTTAATACTCATAAGGAAAACTCAATCTCCATTAATGTTATTATGGTTATTCAGAAATACTCTATTGATGGATGTTTGACCCCGAGTATGAAACTCATGATTAGTAATGGGTGATTCATTTGGAGTTACTTTTTCCAAAACTAAAAAAAATACGAATACAACAAATTTATCAGGTAATCTTTATTATAATACAAAAGAACCATTCCTTACATTTACTTTTTAAGGATTATTTCTTTCAAATGTTGTCCGTAATTATCGGTCACCATTGACAGACTGTCAATGGTGACCGTTATCGTACCATGATAACGGACTATTTGTTTCCTGAAATTGAAGCCCGTGATCTTCAGAACTTTTGGTACCAACAAGACGGCGCCACACAGCACGTGAAACCATGGCTTTGTTGCGAGAAAAATTTGGTGAACAGTTCATTTCGTGTTTCGGACCAGTCAGTTGGCCGCCTAGATCCTGTGATATCACACCCTTAGACTTTTTTCTGTGGGGTTATGTAAAGTCCAAAGTTTATATGGATAAGCCGCGTACGATTGATCAACTGGAAGCCAATATTACTCGCGTTATTTGCCAAATACCACTGGAAATGCTCGGTCGGGTCATCGAAAACTGGAACTCCAGAATGGACCACCTTAATCGCAGTTACGGACAACATTTGAAAGAAATAATCCTTAAAAAGTAAATGTAAGGAATGGTTCTTTTGTATTATAATAAAGATTACCTGATAAATTTGTTGTATTCGTATTTTTTTTAGTTTTGGAAAAAGTAACTCCAAATGAATCACCCATTATTAGTTCGTGAACGGGCGGCGTCAGTTGAGACTGGTCATTTCTTAACTGCCTTAGCTTATTTTTAATCTTATAGTTTGAATTGTTCTTAATTTTTTTAGGGTCCCGTACCTTAAAAGGAAAAAACGGAACCCTTATAGGATCACTCGTGTGTTTGTCTGTCTGTCCGTCTGTCACAGCCAATTTGCTCCGTATCTAATAGACCCAGTGGCGTGCACTCCATACATGCAAATAAGCTCTGCATACCCTGTAGTCCCATACATACATGCCCCTCGAAATGATAAATAACTTTAACGCAAGAAAAATCATGGTAATAACTATATTAATCTAACTTATTCGCTATCTCACTGTTTATAACGCAATTTACGCGCCATCTATTACTTTTATTTGAAACTAATTTCTTGAAGCGAGCGGCGACAACCGCGCAGGCAGCGCTCCCGGTGAGCATAAGCAGAACAACGCCGTGCTTATTTTTCATACAACGCAACCCGTGTAGTACACAGCAATAGTGTGACTGTGTGCGTGAAAATGTATGCGTGTGTTTAAGTTCTGGAAGCACAGCTTATTTTGCAACCCGTCCAAATTAAGAAGCCGTAAAAGCACCGCTTAGTTGTTGATTACAGAGGGTTGACTTTTTTAGTCGGATTGACCAAGATTAGTTCGTATTATTTTGTAATTGTAAAGTTTTTACACGCTTTTATTCAACTTGCAATGTTTGTTTGTTTTTTCGCCATATTGTTTTGATTTGATTGTTTTTCTTGGCGCAAGTGATTGACTGTATATTATTATGTAATTATTTTAATCATTTGTAAAAAATTGAAAATTATACCTGTGATACCTGTGCTGCCGAAGTGTGTTAAATAAATTAAAATCTGCCGCTTTTCGACGTTATATTTTAAGGAAAAAGTTAAATTCATTGTAAACGGAAGGTGTGAACCCGGGTTTTATTTAGCTCAAAAAAAAAGGTAATGCCTCTCGTTATATTCATAGAAAAGTTTTGTGATACCTAATTATTACCTACTGGCAAACATGTTGTGTATAACACAAACACATTGTATTTTATCCCTTGCTTTTTGTTTACGAATCAAGATAAAAATAATATTTGGACCTTTATCGGATATTCAGATTAAAATATTTTAGATATTCGTTGTGGTCGCAAACAAACATCATGCGAAGCCAATGGCGCCGTGCGGTAAGAGTCAGTGTAAGATTAGGGTTATGGTAGGTGAGGTCGGGTAAAACAAACGGTCGGGAAAAAAAAAACTTAGGTACTAGTTTCAGCTTGTTAAAGTTTTGTTTTTTAATTTTTATTTTAGACGTGCATACCCTGTCTGAAATCTCTGTGCACGCCACTGAATAGACCGATTAAATTGAAATTTGGTGCACATATGAATTTCTGGACGCACAGACTGCGTCCTGCCCCTGCCTGCGTTATGACATACGGTGCTGAAACGTGGACACTGACGGTCGGGCTGGTCCACAAATTCAAGGTCGCTCAGCGCGCTATGGAGCGGGCTATGCTCGGAATTTCTTTGAAGGATAAAATCAGGAATGAAGTTATTCGGAAAAGAACCGGTCATAGCTTTCAAAGTAAGCAAACTGAAGTGGCAGTGGGCTGGCCATGTTTTTCAAAGGACCGATGGCCGGTGGAGCAGACGAGTCCTAGAGTGGAGACCGCGTACCGGTAAGCGTAGTGTGGGACGCCCCCTAGCTAGATGGACTGATGACCTGAAGAAAGTGGCTGGGGCAGACTGGATGCGGAAGGCGGAGGACAGGGTGTTGTGGCGCAACCTTGGAGAGGCCTATGTCCAGCAGTGGACTGCGATTGGCTGAGTTGATTGATTGATTGATGAATTTCTGTGACTCAAACACTTATGGTTAAAGTAAATAAATGAATTTTGAATATGGGGGTCACTTTTGGGAGGCAAATAGGAAAATTTAAAAAAAGTTTTATTATTATTATATTTGAAACTCTCATAATCCTTTCATTTAATATAAAAAAAATAATAATAAAAAAATTAATAAAAAAATGAAAATATATATTAATAATAAAATTAACAATTAATTATAAATGAAAGGATTATGAGGGTTTCAAATGTATTTTTTTTATAATTGTAAAGTAAAATATTATTGTAAAGTAAAATATTTAAAAGTTATTTATGAAAATAGACAAAAATTGACTATTAATAGTTTCGGAGATAAGAGGGGCGGGGAGGCCTTATCTCCGAAACTATTAAGCTTGAAATTTTGAAAAAAATGCAGAAAATAATTCTTTACTTGTAATTTTTCTTGTAATTCTTTACAGAAAAACCTATAAGCAGTCTGTGGTCTCAAAATAACATGGTTGATCTCTCAATATTGTGAGTACAATCTTACATTTACAGTTGGAATATATGGGAGAACATGTTTTTCAACTACAATGTTAAGTTGGTTCTTGGGATAAATTCATCCCAACTACGGAACCCTTCATTGTGCGTGGTCCAACACGCACTTGGCCGGTTTTTTTTTTTACATTTTCTCACATTTAGAAGCAACCAGAATAATGTACAGAGGATTTTATAATATATTGATTTAAAAGAATCTCCTTGCAGTTTCTTGGCCGTTCTTCTCCTTAGAGATCTACGTTTTGGATTAGGCAACTACTCGAAGCTTCAACTTTCTGACTAACGGACCGACTCTTTGACAATTCAAATAAGCCTGTAATTGGTATAATTGAAATAAATGCTTTGAGTTTGAGTTTGAAATTATCTTTTTGAATTCTCTGGGCACGTAATAATAGGTTTTATCTAGGTTAGCATTTACCACCATTAATAACGTCACTTCTTATCATCAGGGGAGATTATGTCAAATGGAAAAATAACATTGAAAAAAAATTACTTTGCCGATATTTGATTTATCCCCGAGTTATAATATACTAGCTGACCTGACAGACGTTGTACTGTCCAAATTTCAATAATTCATACAAAACTCCCATAGAAAATGTACTTTCACTTTTCCAAAATTTTCAAATTTTACCGGCAACTTTTCCAATTTTTCTCTTCTTAAGAACCTTCCTCTTGAATGACTCTATCTATTGCTGAAAATTACATTAAAATCCGTCTAGTAGTTTGAAAGATCTAAGCGGACAGACAGCGGAAGCGACTTCATTTTATACTATGTAAAGATATATAGTACCTTTATGTTAAGGTTAATTAAAATAATGTAAACAAAAATACAATACATGCAGATAGTGAACAATTTCCCATCAACGTACAAATCGTGTGATAATACAGTTAAAGGCAAACGAAATTTATACGACATCCAGCAAACACTCCGAATATACAACATCCCTTGACGGAGCGTAATCAACTCTTCCTAAATTAATATTGACAGGAGTATTACAGAACTCTAGAGGATTCGTCGACATTGTACCTAAGGGATCGTTGTATAATTGTTTACACAATTATATGCGTAATAATTGAGTTTTTCTTCCCGGTTCTCTGTTAGTTCGGAATTTGCTAATTCTATATTGATTAATATTAATAACGATTTGTGTACTTTATCTGAAGTTTCATTAGGTTGTTATGTAGTGTTAACTTGAGATATTGTATCTACGGGAAACTAATTATGCGATCTTGAATTTAATATAATGGTTAATCAGGTAATATACATAAATCATTTCGGATATACTGTCAAATAGAACAAACTACTTGATATTAATACAGCAGACGTTGATTCAGTAGCTGGAATAGGTTAAAATATCATCAATACTATATTAGACAAAAAAACAAGTCACAGTTGAGTTACACAAAGCAAAAGATAACCCTAATAATCAACAAAAACAGTTCGAAGATCAAGAAGATAGTTTCAACTCTAAAAGAAAAACCAGAATGCTTTAATGGCTTTAAACTAACTCAAGTTGTAGAAGTCAACTGTGCGGATTAAGAGACAAATGTACCTTCAACGTCTTTGTGAGATCGTAAATTCGCTGGTGACTTAATACTGACCAACTTAGCTAGTATATTTTTTAACTGTATGTGGTTAAGCGGTTGAATCGTGCAACAGACTATGACACTATTAAAAGTTATAAGGAAAGTGGTGTTAGAGTTGAAAGGTGGCGTGTGTGTTGGATTATTAAGTTCCCTTCAAAATGTTTGAGTTAATTGGTGCTGATCCATGCGTCATTTGCGTGAACCAGCGCCGTCAGTTGGGACTGGTTGTCTCTTAGCTGCCACGGCTTATTTTTAATTAAGTTTTTTTAGTTTTTATCTTTTTATTACGGACGATTTTTAACGCGCATGTTTTTCTACATTGTTCTCACATGTATATTTTCAACATGAACGATGTAACCAATATTTTGTAAAAATATTTTGATTTAAAAGAGAAAATCCGTGAGTTTCTTGCCCGTTCTTCTCCATAGAGACCTACTACGCTTTGGAATGGGCAATTAGCTTCATATTTCTTACTGACCGCGACCCATTGACAGTTCAAAAGTGCCTGTAATTGGTTTATTTGAAATAAATGCTTTGAGTTTGAGTTTGAAACATGTGGTTCTGAATAGAAAAGTATTTGTTATCAAATGTAGGTAATGAAAGAATGGGACGTTTATTTTGCTAAGTAGTAATTTAGAGGCATGAGGAACACGGTATAAGTTCACTCATTCTCTATTGACAAGGGAGGATCCTCCGACCAAACGGGTGTTATTTCTGGAGAGAAACTTCCCAACGGTTGATGTCAGGATGTTGATATATGCTAGTCGAGCGATAAACTCTGATTGCGCGATGCAGGATTTTATGTGACGTCAGTGTGATGCGTAGTTCACATGTGGTGATGTAGATGCCGCCACAGTAACAAAAAACGATAATGATATTAATGCTGAAGAGCTGAACTCCAAAAATAACCCATTAGGAGTGATCCATGGAAGACAGATCAGAACAAACATTTACATTACGTAATCCAAAAGTTCAAGAAGGGTTGTTGAGTAAAAGCTTGTGACGACGCACCAATTACTAAACAAATACATTACAAAGGCAGCACAGGGGTTGTTTTTGGAATCTATCCTTCTTTCAATTAAGCTAATTGGTCGGAAAACAGAGGATAATTTAGAAGTGGTTGGGAACAGATTAATTTATTTAAGGGCTCGAATTTTTATCTAAATACAGCACAGGAAAGAATATAAATGAATGTGAGAAATTTTTGTCCGATTGTAATTTAAGGCGAATGTATCGTAACGGTATTTGGAGCATTGGTATGGCCAATCAGAGCAAAGAATTTTAAAAATACTTTTTAATGTTCTATAAGCTCTGTTACATTGAAATAAACCCATATTACCCTTATGTTTTTAATGGTGAACGTGTAAACGAAATTTGATTGAAATTGCTTTAATTACAATCAAATAAAAAGTATTTTCTCATAAAACATGCAAATTTTAAGGAAACTGTATTTTTGTATCGAGCTAAATTGTGTCAATCGTGTTTTGGCCATAATTTACAAAAGAAAATCTTAATTTTTTAAAATCCTGAAACTGTAGTTTTTGAGGACTAAAATTGATTTTGCGTGCAGCCGAAATGCGTCAAAATATTTTGTTTGGGACCCATTTCATCTTAACATTAATTATATTTCAAAAAAATAAAAAATAATGGCCAAGTCAAGAAAAAATTGTTAAAGCATGGAAATGAAACTTCTTAAAAAATAATAGTAATTGAATTGACTCGGAAATAAAATCCAATATTATTAAATTGTTCTCGTAATAGCTGTTATGCATGTGGCGGTATGACTTCCATTAAAATAAAATACTTCTCATTCCTGGATAAAACGCCGATTGAAAAATCCAAACCTTTTCTTTTTTTGTACGAGCTCAAGACTCTTTGCCTTTGTGCTTCCACTTTGTCCCATTTTTTCATAAACTGGTCCCTCAGCTTTCACTAAAACCCTGTTTTACATCTCAGTTAGACCTTGATAAATCATCTTAAATTAACCGCCCAAGATCGCCTTTGTTGAAATTCGTATCCTGATGATTATCTCTTAGAAAATTATTCCCAGTCTTTTTACGCCTAGAACGAATTACAACAGGATAATATTCATTCAGCGCTTTATACGAAACTTCTAACAATATATTCTCAACTTCGTTAAAATGAAAGTAATTTAAGGAAACTTTGTTCACTATGTTATCGGCTAAGGAGTTGGGGACAGAATTTATACAATCATTGTTAATACTTCTACAAGCAAAAGTAACGTTTGTGACAAAGGGCATCCTGTTTGTTTGGGAAATTTGGAGGGAGTTTTATGGCCAAACGAAACGGACGTTTTTCTTGAGGGGTATTGCTTGTCAAATTATTTTTTTGCAAAGAAGACCGTTGGGACCCGGATTGAGCCAAACAAAGTTAATGAAGTTCTTCGAAATTTTATGGACATCGTTTCAATATTAATGTGGCGATGAATGCAAGTTTCGTCGAGTGAATCGTAAAATTTTAATTTCAACTGAGGGTAATGGTTGATTCTGGTGCTCGTAAACAAGTAGCTACGACTCACTCAGTACTCAACTGTTTATCGCATTCTTTATCGAGATATACAGAAGTGAAGTAATTATACATCATAAATAGGTACTATAAAACATTGACGTCTTTTGATCAGAAATGAATCTAACAACTTTAAAAAGCAACTTCATTTTGAAACAATTATACTTTTCAACTGCATAAACCTTCAAAGATAATAACAATTTCCGTATTGTTATATAACATTGTGCGTGACTCGTGATAGTATCGCCAAGAAAGATAAATAGGTCAGTATTTTTCTCAGTAGTACACTGACACTATTCTTTCCTAGACAGCTGAGTATAAACACGACTATTCTGCAAGATTTATTTGACAGAACAAGCACACACAAAAACTATAGCACTAGATAAGACTTCGACTTTAATTAAAAGATTACTCCACGATTATGGCCAACTCAACTACCAAACAACTCCGGTGTAAATCTACGTCAACTCGACGTACTCTTGTCAAAACAAAAATGTTATTTTCGTCGAGAATTTTCTTGTTTTCGACCAAGTTGGTTTGTTATATGTGTTTGTTTTGCTGTTTGCTGTAATTTATTTGAACAACGCTGCAGTAACACGTAGTAATGACGTATAACGCACACTTCAGATATAGTAGAGATGGACTAATAAAAGGAATATATAGCCTTCTCACCGCTGTAAAAGGTTTATGCCTGGTTTTATTCTGTTTTGATATAGAAAATGAGCGTAATATTATAGTGATAGAGTAGGGTAATATTATTTTGTGGTAGTTTTAGTGTAGTGATTTGTGTTTTTATAACCTTTTTAGTTTAAATTATTACTAACTTTTTGAAATGTTTCTTGGGACTCATTTGAAATGAATCGAAGAGAGGAGTCCTATGTCCCAGCAGTGGGAACATTATAGGCTGATATAATACGAAGATAGTTTATTTATTATAAACAAAACTGAGAACGGCTCTTCTCGATATATTCCTGGTACCTGTTTACCTCGTAAAAAGGAATATCGCGAGAAGACCCGTTCTCAGTTTTGTTTATAACGTGTACAAATCGCGAAAGTTTAAAAAGTTTAATAGTTTATTTGTCTGTAAAACCTAAAGAATCACTGAAGGCAATACTAATTGTAAACTTTGAAACAACCGCAACACCAGTTTCATAAAGCTTGAAATCTTCTCCGCCATCTTTGTATTTTACTAGCTTATTCGAAGAAACTATCAGCTAATATACATATTACTCCAACGTATACAACACACAATTATAATTACTCAGATAACAGTACGCAACCATACATTATTAACAGCCCATTGTTGTACGCACAACAAAATTCCCGAAAGCATATTCCATTACATATCTACAATCAAATTCAAGTCGAAAACGTTTAAAATTAATTCTACCTTATCTGTATACTGTGAAGTAAAGGCGATTTCACACGTTCCACAACCACACCACACCACACCACACTACAACGTTAGTTATGTAGGTAGGTACGTGGGCGGGCGCAAGGTATGAAAATGCATCTTGTTTTTCACAAAGACCACATTTTGCTATCCAACTGCGTGGACGATAGCAATCAAATCGCAGCCACAATGCAACCACCAGCGACACAAAGCCCTAACAGTAATTATACTGATTATCTATTGATCTATATAAATAAAAAGAGAAGTCCTGACTGACTCATCAGCGCTCAGCCCCATTGGACCTAGAAAGCTGAAATTTTGCACAAAGGTTTCCTTTATAATAATTGTACGTTCTCGTGGGATATTTTCCGACATAAACGCGAGCGAAGCCACTGGCAATAGCTAGTTATGTATATAATCACAGATAATAAATTCAACTTCCATCGCCACTGACTCAACTTCCTACTTTAGTTCTATGCGTTCTGTCCATTTGTAATAAAAAGGCCCTACATTTGTTTGCAATGTCTTGAATTTAAACTTATATTTTTTTTTTATCATTATTCGTCTCAACCAAAGCATCGGCCATCTAATCTCTGCACCACCCTTGGTTGACTGGTGGAGAATGAATCGGAATTCAAATATAGCAACTATATCGCAAAGCCAAGTTTTTGCAGTTACCACAACGCAACTACAAGATGCTGCAGCGAGACTTATATGCTGCGATGTGGTGTGGACCACAGTCACGTGTGAATGGGTCTTAAGCACGTACGTCATTAAAACGACAATACCAGGCCCAAACTTACAAACAACTTGCTTGTTACGATTCTCGTTTACCAGTCATGTTATCTCTCCTTGAAGAGTAATCCTTTACAAGTTAAATTGTGCTCTCATATCTGAGATGGCTCAGTTTTGAGTCTTCTTGAATAATTGTGTAAGTTTCGATATCACTGTTTTGTTTAAGTGAAACAAGTTCAGAACTATTGCAATCTCTGGATGTTCTGTTATATATTTGATGTCTGCTGTGGGGAGATTTGGTTGCTAGTTTAGCTTAGTTGGTTTGGTTTTGATACTTATGTCTGTGTTTAAGTTAAACGCTGCTCATTTAAATGGTCGGCGAGGCAACTTTTAACGCTACTAATTGATACAGAAGACATAAAGGATATTCAAATATATTTAATAATGACTCATAGATATCTAAAAAATAAACTTAATAGATGTCAACGACTAGAGTGAATTTGATACTAAAATAATACGATAGTAGCCCATAAACCACTCCATAACATAATCGACTTTATAATACCTATTTGAAGTGATATATTAGTTATACATAAATAATACAATACAATACAGTTTTCAAACTGATATTTATGTAGCAGACAAACTATGTACCAGACAATATTATTTGTAATTTTCTCCAATTCCATATTTTTTTTACAAACACAATACTTAATAATAATAATTTTGTAGGTTCTTATTTAACCTAATTGCGATTTCAGAGTTATGTAATATCTTGACTAAACATTTTGTAAATTAACATGTCCTATCTAAAAGAGCCGGGTGATCAGACCCAGAAGACTCAGGGCCCTCCTACTTCAGACACCTTTCTCTATTTAAGATTGTGCATTTACTATCTAGTGCCTGTAATACTGATGTTGAGATTAATAAAGATGTATTTTTATGAATTCCTTTATTTCATTAATATATACATACAAATTACATTTTTAAATATTAGAATATAAAAATATAAAAACATTTAAAAATATAAAACATAGTAGCCCACCGGTATCGGGAACAAGGTCCAAGCTACCGGCGGTCAGGGCTCCAGAGACAGGAACCTCCTAACAATGCGCGCTGTGTCCAGAAGTACCGCATTCTGAACCACGCCCTTAATTCAGCCACCCAGCTAGAGCCTCCTTAGATGTTGGTCGAGGCTCTTGGCAATTAAGCCATTGGCTGATACGACTATCGGCACAATGATTGCTGAGTCCACATCCCACATGTCGACAACCTCGCGAGCCAAGTCAAGATATTTGATTTGTTTATCTTTCTCGGCTTTCACGAGGTTCCCGTCATGTGGGACCGTTATGTCAATAATCACTGTGCGCCGCTCTATTCAATCCACCACCACTATATCAGGCTTATTGGCAACAATAGTCCTGTCAGTGATGATGGATCGATCCCAGTACAATGTGATATTTCCATTTTCGAGAACTGGATCGGGCACTTACCTATAGTATGGCACTTCCGATTCCGCAAGGCTGTATTTCAGCGCAAGTTGCTGATGGATAATCCTCGGGTCCATGTAGGGCCCGGAAAAAGCGTCCGTGAAGCTCCTTACTCTGCCATACATCCCTGAGATCGTTAATGTCAAGCACTACAGGTTTGCGTCAGTTCTCTTTAGCCAAGGAGAGCGGAGTGAGGCCCTTGTCCACCGCGACCACATCTCGATGATGATTATTATTAATAAATTAATAAACATTTATTTCAGAATCACTTCCATATTTGTTAGTAACAATTGTAAACGTATAAACTAGTGTTAGTAACATCTTCGAAGTTTTTGTGTTAAATTACTATCGTTGAGTTGCACGAAACTAACATTAGTTTAAAGGACTCTTTAAATTCATGGCATCCCTTACATTTTTTTTTATCAAAAAGAAAGTGACAGCATCAATTTAAAGTCTTCGTTAAACTAATGTTGGTTTCGTGTAACTCACCGTGAGTACAAAGAAAAATCTGTTACCAAGAGCCTTGTCACTTCTTAAAATAAACAAAACAAGATCAATTCTTGGAAAATATCTAAAGGAAACAACCCTCTCAATAGAATCAATACTTAAACCACGAAAAAAAAAACGTTATTTGGTAACAAACAACATTCAATATTTATGTACCAAGAAAGCTCCGTATTTCAAAACGGCGAAGGAAAACATTGAAGACATGTGTCATCCATTAACTTGCACTCCTTACGTGTCGACTGCACCCCATGTATGCATAAGGAAAAATCTTTTATATAATAGGTATATAAGCTTATATAAAAACGAAACGTCATGGAGTAGTTTGGGAACTCTTTTTGGAGTACTTTGGGAATAACCCACGTAAAAACGTAAAAAAACATCATCCGATGGGAAAAAATCATCATCAGTAGTTGTGGATTTATGGGGTTCGCAACTAACCCCCCCCCCCCCTAAATTAGTACATAATAAACATTTAAAGGGAGGAAGCCTGTGTCCCAGCAGTGGGAACATTATAGGCTGTTCATGCTTATGCTTCAGCAATTGAGGCCACAATAATATTGGGTGGGGATGTCAATACGACAGTAAATATATACTAAAATAATTGCCTGCCTAGCCTTTTCCCAACTATGTTGGGGTCAGCTTCCCGGCTAACCAGGTGCAGCTGAATACCAGTATTTTACATGGAGCGACTGCCTATCTGACCTCCACAAGCCAGTTACTGGGTAATACGATATCCCTTGGTAAGACTGGTTGTCAGACTTTTGGGCTTCTGACTACCCGTAACGACTGTCAGAGATCTACAAATGCCAGCCGGGACCAATGGCTTAACGTGCTTTCTGAGGCACTGAGGGGTCTTGGTATGTAGAGATGCTCACCCATCCACCAATCAACCGCAGCAAGCGTAGCTTAACCTGAACGATCAACCCGTGTGGCTGTTATTACTTAGCCACAAGCCAATCCAAATAATCTGTATAGCTAGTTGGCTGATTGGCAAATATGGATTAAACAAACTAAATAGTAATGACTGGCTGACTATGGAGTCAGCCAGTCATTACTATTTAGTTTGTTTAAAAAAATAATTCATTTAATTTCGACGTTTGGATTTAAATATTTGATGAAGGAGCTCGTGTAACAGCCGCACGGAAGTTACGCTTACCGCGCTTGATCCATGTATGGGTGACCATCTTTACATACCGAGACTCCTCCGTGCCTCGGAAAGCACGTTAAGCCGTTGGTCCCAGCTGTCATTCGTGGATCTTTGACAGTCGTTTTGGGTCGTCGCCCGTCGGAAGCCCGAAAGTCTGATAATTAGTCTTACCAAGGGGTATCGTATTACTCCGTAACTGGGTTGTGGAGGTCAGATAGGCAGTCGCTCATGTAAAATACTGGTGTTCAGCTGCATCCGGTTAGACTGGAAGCCGACCCCAACATAGTTGGGAAAAGGCTAGGAAGATTAGTTGGATTTAAGTATTTGATGGTTTCAAAAAACTCAATATAGTATTGCTGTTTTCATTTATTTTCATACTATCGTCTCCACATTGTTTAGTCTGGATTGATGAAGCTAAAAATAACTTTCCTCGAAATTAAGCTATTAAAAACATTACCCCGGGACTGCTTGCGAGTCCCTTTCATAGGGTAGCCAAATATAAGGTCTGTAAGTAAAATTATACAAAATTAAATTTAGTTTATACTGGCTAAAAAGGGCAACCTAAACAAACTTACCGATGGTGTATGGAGTGTAGTATGAGTAAAAGCGAGAGGAAGTCAAACTATCATACTAGATTTTTTTTTGCTGAAGTTATAACTTTTTAGAGATACTTTCCATGAAGAGAATCTCTAAAAAAAAAAAAAAAATATTAAAAAAGATTTAGGTTGTGTAGTCAACAAGGAACCCTTATAGTTTCGCCATGTTCGTCTGACTGTCTGTCTGTCCGCGGTAGCTCAGAGACTCTTAGCACTAGAAAGCTGTAACTGGGCAAGGGTAGTTGAAAAATACACCGAAGTGGTAAAATTAAATTTTTTAGGGTAAAAATATCTCCCCACTTTACGTGCAAGGGAGGTACTTGCACGTAAAGTGGGGAGATATTTTTATTCTCGTCTATCCTATGATGTGAGGTATTGTTGGATAGGCCATTTAAAATTATTACGGGTCTGTGAAATTCAATTTTCGATTCAGGGATCCATTTGCGTAATAATAAGCTTTAAAGTACAAATTTTTGAGTCAAGTGTCCTCCCCACCTGCCAGTTAAATGGTTGTGTTTGGCTATATGAAAAAAATCACGTCAGTAGTATATAAAGCGAAGATAAAAAGAAAACTATCACAGCTAAGTTGGCTTTACAAGTTAAGGAAGAGGGAGAACATGTTTTTGAACTACAATATTAAGTTTCTTCTTGGAATAAGTTCATCCCAACTACGGAACCCTTCACTGACACGAAATAGTAAGACAGCTATCTCCTGCATTCACATTGCAAAAACTACACTACATTTTTATTGGTGTCGAAAGCCATGACATCTAACTGACGTATGGCTTTAAATGGGTGCAATATCGATATTATAAACTCTCTCAATTATCTTTATTATTACTTCCCCTTTGTTGCATCATTAATATCATTCGTAACGAATACATCCATATTTACACGAACATTCTCAAAAGCTTTCAGTATCACTCATTTCTCACATTGTCTAAATTGAGTTTACGCCAAAACTTTGCACGCGTTGATATATATCTTTGAATTAACTTTAATGTCTTCCGGCGTATATAGGGGGGTTATGAAACTCGCATAAAGTAGGAATAGAAGATTGGCTCCATACAAAGACCGCAAAAAGGCTCACGCACACTTAGACGCGCACCTACGGTGATCACAAACAAATGATAGTCGCAACTGTTGCAAGTACGCTTGCACTCGCTGTATGAGATCCGTGTCTATGTGTGCGTGCGTTTTCACGCGTTGTACAACGCCGGCCTTCTGTACCTACCTATTTTATGACTCGTTTGGTTAAAATGTCTTCCCTTAAACAAAGAGTACATCTTTGTCATAAAACACACACACACACACACACACACACACCCACACACACAAACAAACCATGATCAGACACAACTACAGTCACACAAACACATACCCACAATTGCAAAATACATAGAGCTGCTAATTATTATTATTATTATTACTTTTTTTTTTTCTAAATTAGTTCAATTAGCTTTATTAGTTTTATTTTAATTGTTACAGAGTCTCAATAGTGTATAGTTAACAATTAAGGGAAAGAGCGAGACAACCCCAACACAAGTATTATTAATTACTTACTGGGGCTGTCTCAATCACATCTGCAAATGTAACTGTTTGAGACCCAATAAACAATTTTTTTTTTTTTTTTTTTGTTAATTACAGGTTTGAATTATTATCGGATGTTTTCTTCGCATAACTTAAAGGGCCCTTGGAGTACGTGAATCATGTTTTTGACGCCTGCTCTTTAAGGGATTTTGCTTTGAAAGGAGAATATTAAGCTGTATTAAGTAAGGATTTGCTGTTTCGTTTGAAGTTTGAAACGAAAAATGTTTACGTGTTGAAAGTATTTGTTATAATAAATTCTACTTACCTATGAACCGTTTAGTGCTCTATTTTGTTTCTATGTTTATAAAACTAAAGCCATAGTAACAGCTCGGTCTTCAACAGTTGATAAGTACCTGAAATCAAAACAAAAATTAATTTGAAAGACAAACTTTATAATACAATTAGGAAAATTTAGAACCAAGTTTTGGGTTTCGAACTCCGCACTGATTGGCCCAATTTTTTGGAAATGATCTTTTCTTCTCCGTCATTTTTTTAACGACTCTTTATAATTTTTCATGTAACGAGCCCAATCAAGATTTCTAGAAAATTCTAGATTGTTAAAATCTGTATTTTCTGTAACCTTCGAAATAATGAAACTACCAAAATTTTCCTTTCTTATAATGTCGTTTAGAACAATCCAGATTGTTGAAAACTTTTCACCTTCTCCAATATTTTCATAGAAAATTCGAGAATATCGAAAAACTGTTCATGTTTTAATGGTTATCATACCCAAAGTTTGGGATCGCTGATGCTTATCGCTTAACTCGAACCAAACTCGAAGTTCCTAACGCAACTTTATTAAATTACCCGACTTGGGAAGTGTATAAATTGTCGAATTTATCGCTTGGGTTCTCAGTGTGTAGGTTAGGGGCGATGACGCCGGTCGACGGTCATTGCTTAGTGTAGGTTTGGTTGACCACATTACGGTCGTCTGGGCGTTATTGTTGGCATCGCCCAAAATAGAAATTGGTTTTTGTTTAAGACTTGGCTTTTTATCATGTAACTTAGGGCGAATTCGACCAAACTTTTATATAACCAGCATAGGTCTTATTCTGCGGATAAATTTTAAATTACTGACGATTTTTCCGTACAAAAACTGACAGATTTCAAGTATTTATTGGCAGGATTCGCCCTTAGGCACAAAGGAAGTTGAAAATTACACTGACAGCTTTAGAAAAAATGGCAAATTCCGACATAATAGGTGGCAATCAAGTCAGTCTACTTTTTTATTTCCAATGTATTTAATTAGCAGATGATACCGCCTAAAACCCAATTCACGACAAATTTCATAGACACCAAACAAATTAGCAATCTATGCTAATAAAATAAAGCTGAAGAGTTTGTTTGTTTGAAAGCGCTAATCTCTCGAACTACCTACCTGGAACTACTAGTCGCTTTTGAAAACATATTTTTGCGATAGATAGCCCAATTTTTGAGGAAGGTTATAGGATATTTACCATCACGCTACGACCCTTAGGAGCCGAGCAAAAAGAATAAAAAGGCAGAAAGGCCGAAGTAATATTGCGGGCGGGTGATACGATATGACGCGGTGGGTCGGGGAGCAAGACATTACACGCGGACGAAATCGCGGGCAGAAGGTAGTACCAGTATAATAGCCCTCCACATTTCAAAGTCCAACAAAATCCCACGTTCCAATGTCACTTAGCCCAAGCTCTATACCGAGTTTCGCAAACACGGGAGGTTAACCGATCGTGGTATTTCGGAAAATAGCACTAATGTGTAGAGGAGTTCTGAAACAAAGCCTAGCTTCGGGCTGAAAGGAAAACCACTAGCGTTGCTTGATGTGTGACATGGCATAGGTCATTATCGTCGTCAGCATGTCACTGTTCGACGCTAAATGTGGCCTCGGAACTGCGACAATGTATGGTTTGGGAGCCTACGTATATCAATTTCTGAACTGGCTCTTTACTGAGAATTTCCTTACCTTCCTCTTTATGGCAGCTTGCAGTTTCAAATAATTACACACAGTTTTTTTTTTTTACTCAATATTTAAAAAGAAACAAGCGAGCAATTACTGTAGTAATCGTTTAAGATGTGTAACATCTGACATCTCACCTTGGTAAAAGTACTTTTTAATATAGTTCCATACCAAATAAGCAATATTTGAAGGTACGGTAACATTTTAAACCAAAGTAAAATACTGGTATTCATCTGCATCCGGTTAGACTGGAAGCCAACCCCAAGATAGTTGGGAAAAGGCTTGGCAGATTGATTGGTAACATTTCGGACCATCACTCAAAACTTTTAGAAAAATATTTTCACTCCCTGTACCACTTCCGTCCGTAGACACTTCCATCTCTTTTCACGAAAACACTCCCCCAGATTCGAGAGAAAAGATGTTACACATCAAAAAAATATTTTGGATGCATATGTTCCTATACCAAAATCAAAGATATCGAGAATATTAATTAAATTATCTTAACGGAGGACCTCTTCTCATATGTATTGCGAAGGAACGAGAAATTGATCACCTTTTTTGCGGGTTGGCAATTTAAAATTCGGATCAATTTTCCTCACGATGTTTTCCTTGACCATAAGATAGTGTGTTTTAGATAAATAACTTAAAAATTGAAAAACTCTCATTGGTATTATAAAATAAATAAATAAAAATAATATCAGCCTATTGATGTTCCACTGTATGGCAATACAATTTCAGACTAATATCACACTAATATTACAAAGGCGAAAGTTTGTGTTTGTGTGTTTATATGTTTGTTACTTCTTCACGCTCAAACGGCTGCATCGATTTGCATAAAATTTGATATGTAGATAGCTTATACCCTGGGTTAATACATATGCTACTTTTTATCCAGGTCTACGTGGGTGAAACCGCGGGGCGCAGCTGGTTAATTATAAAGCCAGGTTTCCTTACGATGTTTCCCTTCACCGATGTCACTCATATCCAAGATAAACTTATAACGATTGGACAGACTCATTGGTTAATGCCAATGAGTCTGTCTGTCTGTCTGCTGTCTGTCTGTCTTCATTAAAAAAAAAAAAAAAAAAACAACCGACTCCCAAAAAAAAACACTACAAAGTGAAAAATAACTTTAATTTCGAAAGTCGGTGTCTTTGATTTTTTTGTTTCATTTTTTGTCACCCACTTCCGAAATTAAAGTTATTTTTCACTTTGTAGTGTTTTTTTTGGGAGTCGGTTGTTTTTTTTTTTCTAAAAAGTTTTTATTTTTCACTTTTTAGTGATGCCTATCCCACACAAATTCGAATACCACTCGAAAAAATAAATTAGAGCATCATTCACATAGACTAGGTGGGAAAAATACGTATTAAATTATTGAAGCTAACTCAAAAGCCACTTATCAGAACTTGAAGATATTTACCATTAAAATCATTTAAGTATAGCCAGAGTGCACCTCATAACAATTCCAATAAGCCCAAACACGGCTAGAATACATTGTTTTATTACTGAGTTCCGGTGCCTACCTTCCGGCTTCTTCATCAGATCGGTTCAATGGTACCATTTTCATCAGAACCATTTATTTAAAGCTTCGTCACTGTCGCTTAACCATCTTAATAGAGATATCTTATCGCCACCCGTGAAATACTTATTATCGTTAAGAAGTTCCCGTGGGTTCCACTTCACCAGATGCTACTTTCTGAATGCAAATGCTTGATTTTTCGATGAAAATACTAAAATCGCTATATGCGCAAAATGCGTATAATTTTTGAGGAGCTCCCTCAATTCCTCATGGATCCCATCATCAAAACTGGATTTTGATAAAAATGGGAGCAATCTGGAAATATATCCTTTCAAATAAAAAAAGAATTTTCCAAATCGGTTTATAAATGACGGAGTTCTGAGGTAACAAACAAAAAAAAATGCAACCGAATTGAGAACCTCCTCCTTTTCCTCTTTTTTTTCATTAAATCGGTTAAAAATTAAACAGCCAATATTTCAACTGTCATACCGTTTGTTTTTTTTAAACACATCTTTGTAGGAATGACCCTCACTCGCTAAAGGCACAGTCCATACATCATACAGTCGTCCGACGAAGCCCGAGCTGCATACGAAGTTCGGCGAACTACGTAAGCAGCTCGGGCTCTCGTCGGACGACTGTATGATGTATAGACTATGCTTAGGGTGAGTGTAGTCGTCGACCCATAGTCCCATACAGTCGTCGCACGGACCCGCTAGCGAATATTTATAAAATTCCGCTGTTAAAGTTGCGTTAAAATTTATTATTATTTTGAAATAAAAAATGCACAGTGATAAGTGATTTACCAATATTATCGTCGCTAAGCCATGAAAATATCACTTGTAGCAAGCAGTAGCGAATTAAAGTTGAAAACAACCTCATTTCAATATTTTTTTCGCATGTTATTTAATGTATACGTACATACATATCAAAGTACGTACCTATACATTAAATACCATGCGAAAAAATGTCAAAGTTTTATATTGTATATTTTCTGGAATTTTCTGTAGGCTCACTTAAAAGTATTAGGCTCTCAAAAACGACCATTTCACGATTATTATATACTCGCCTTAAAACCAAGGCGATAGCTTTTAGATGGCAGTAAATATAAAAGGGAAACATGAGCCTCTATCGCTTGCCAAGTGGGGCAAGCTACTAGCCAAGTTTCGTGAACAGCTGATATTAGTTCACTCCATATTTTTTGTTGTAATCCTTTCGCGTTGGTGGACAAAATATTTCATTGGTGCGGCTTGATTTGTAGGTATCTCTGTTTTGTGAGTTGTGACTATTCAACGGGTAGGGTTCATGGCTGTCTGCTATAGTACTGTAGTACAAACATCCCCCGGACACAGTTAATTGTGTCGGGGGGATGTTTGACAGACACAATTAATAGTGTCTGGGAGATTGATCTGGATTTAACCGCTACGATTGATCTGGCTGCTTACAAATAGTATTTAAATAGTTCCCCGAGTATCAAAGACTAAGCGCCTATTTTACGATGTCCGAATAGCCATTATACTAAATTCACGCAAATAAGTGGTACTCGTAGTCCTAATTTCGTGATAGTGTTTCGTTAAGTTAACAAAGGTTTCGATTATTAGCTATAAGTCTTAAAATAGTAGTCCTAAGTAAGTTCACTATCCTAATTATTGTAAAAAAAAAGACTGCTTTATATTCTTAATTGAAATAAAAAAGAAGATTTTAATAAGTATTGAAGTTTTATTACATAATTTGTTTTACCACGAAATTGGATGAGTTCGCCGTTACCGAATAAATTCAAAAATGGAACGGAATTTCTATGAAATTATCTACCTAGTAAAATAATAGGAACTTAATCGTAGGTGGTGAACCAGGCCCTTAGTATAAGTAAAATGACGTCATTTTTTGCGAGCTTCAAAGCGTCTGCCGGACAAAACCGCCGACGAGAAGTGTCTGACAGTATCGATTATTAATTATTAGCAAAATTCTGTAAAACATACACGAAAATCAGCAGTACTTTAAGAAAAGTGAGTAATATTTTTACGTAACTTTGGTAGGTAACTGATACTTGATAATTGGCCGCCGGCCCAAGCTAGCAGGTGTGTATACGTTCAGAGTACATACTCAAAATCAAAATCAAAATATTTTATTTCACATAAACCTACATGGGCACTGTCTTATGAAACGTCAGAAGCTAGGTGCACGGTTCCAAATTGGTCGTTTCCTATGGAAAAGAGCCGGCAAGAAACTCCATGGTTAATCTTTTAAAAATAATTGGCTTTTACAATATTTTCAAATAACATTGTTAATAGGTATGGGAGGACAATGTAGGCCTTTCAACAAGTACCAGGTACTTAACAATAAATTTACTTTAAAAAAAGTAAAAACCGGCTTCAAAAACCTTAACAGCTTCTGAAGTCGGTGTCTTCAATTCTTCAATGCAAGGTGCAGAAGCTGTTAAGTTGTTTATGAAAGTTATTTTATTCGTTTTTGGTTTTTGAAGACGGTTTTTACTTTTTTTAAAGTAAATTTTTCGTTATAATTCTTTCGCATCGGTAGGCGTAATATTTCGTTGGCCGACTTGATTTGTAGGTATATCTTTTTGTGAGTTGTGGCTGATGACTGTGAGGGTTCAGGATTGTCTGCTAAAGTACTATTAGTATTAGTCTTACGTAGGAATTTTTCAGAAGCAACCCGGAGTCTGGATTTCTGCCCGGTTAAGTCAGGCAAAAAACTTGTCCCCTATTACATTCTATACACATCCAAATAACATTGACACCTTGACAACTTTCTTATTTCTAAATAAAGGTATTTAAACACAACAGCTATAGTTATTTTGGTTACACAACAACAATTTACACAAATACAATAACAATTTATACTTAAATACATCTACAATATTCCACTATCACCGTAGCTAAATATTTAAGGCAATACAACGATGATTTTGTGTTTTTAAAATTCCTATTAAACCAAATGTTATTTGGATTAAATCATTTGGAGTTCCTATATGTATTTTTTACTATAATATAGTCTATATAGTCAACTGTTGTACTAAAACATCCAAAGTAGTACTATCTATTTTCGGTTTTATACGATTATACGTAAACAGTTTCTTATTATGCAGTAAAATTTGCTTTAAATCGAAGGTATCTAAATATGTTAAGAACTTACAAAGACATTGATTACATTACCCCTTTAGATGTAAATTATGTACTAATTTATGAACCCAAAACCCTAGGGGGAGGAGGGGGGGGGGGGGGGGTTAGTTGCGAACCCCATAGGTTCACAACTACTGATGATGATTTTTTCCATCGCATGATGTTTTTTTACGTTTATATATATGTGATATAAGCTTATATACCTATTATATAAAGGATTTCCCTTATGCACACCCATGTGTGCAGTCGACACGTAAGGAGTTAAATTGATTTAAGTATAGAATTTTGTCATAAATCTACATTTAAACGAAGCACGTTTAGTTCCAGTGCGCGTGAAAGTCTTCTATCTCTCTCGCGTCAATATAGACAGCCATAACGCCATTTCACTAACACACCGAGCTAAACCACGCTTCACAATATATCCTTTTAAACCTTCTTTTGTTGAGACAAAGGTGAAATTGTTCCTAGGTCAATAAACGTCGAACAATAAAAAAGTTGCTAATGCGTACAAGTTGTTTCTGTAATGGTAGCAAGATATTTAGTTGTTGCGACAAGAAATTTCTGACAAAGCTTTTATTGTTGATTTGTTTGACAATTGTTTTTCTCAGTGTTACTGCCGAAATGTACAATAGGTACTAGCAGCCCGGAGTTTTACATGGACGGCTTGTGTTGGTAGTTAATTAGTTAAAGTGTGGGACGCAACGTGTGTCGATACTCTTGCGCCATCCCATCTTCCTGGCTCTGCGTGCTGTGCTGGCACTGCTGCTGCCGCTGCGGAAAACCTCAAGCAGCGGAAGTATAATAACCTTATCGGTAATTATATTTTCGAGCCATTTGGGGTTGAAAACCTTGGGCCGTGGGGTCCGAGTGCTCATGGTTTGTTCAACGAAATCTCCAAACGGCTGGTTGACTCTTCCCGTGACCCAAGGGCTGGCTTTTACCTTGGCCAGCGGCTTAGCATTTCCATACAACGTGGCAATGCCGCCAGTCTCTTGGGTACTTTACCAGTGGACGGCGATGCGGAGGAATTTTTCGACGCCATATTTTAGTTTTTTAATAGTTTTAGTTATGTTAGTATATAATTTTGTTATTTTAAGGTTATGTTTATTGTTGTGTTAAAGTAATGATCTATCTTATATTATTAAAAAAAATATATATATAAGGTCCCATTAAAATAGATGGACAAACTTTTAAAAATAATTCAGACCACCAAAATAATGACAAGGGTAAAAAAAATAATAAAAAAACCGGCCAATTGCGTGTCGGACCACGCATAATGAAGGGTTCCGTAGTTGGTTGACTACTCGTAAACTTGAAAAGCCTACTAAACTTAGTTGTGATAGTTTTCCTTTTAATTTCGGTGTATATACTACTACCGTGAATTTTTTCACACATCCAAAACTAACCGTTTAGCTGGCAGGGGGACACACACACACACACACACACTTGACTCTAACAAAAATGAGCACTTTAAAGCACAATATTTCAGAAACGGATCCTTATATCGAAATATTATTTTCACAAACCCGCAAAAACATCCCCAATTTACGCCTAAAAAATTTTTTTTTCATGATTTTTTTACCACTTTGTTGGCGTGATGAATATGTACGAGTATATCCACGCCAAATTATAGCTTTCTTGTACTCTAGTAAGAGTCTCTGAGCTAAGCTGCGGACGGACAGACAGACAGACGGACAAACGGACGGACATAGCGAAACTGTAAGGTCCTTGTTGACTACGGAACCCTAATAGCGCATTAGATACTTAAAAGGTTGCCACTGTTTACACTTACACCCTGTATACAGAAAAAGTATTAAGCAATGCGCAAATTTTTACAGGGTGTTTTACCCATGAATATTAACAATTTTCACTATGGAACTAACTCTGAAATCACGGAAAGAAATCTGCTGTTTCATACAAAAGTTCAATAGGTACTCGACCAAAATGTATGAAAATCAAATGTCTCGCTGATGGTGGCGTGTGTGTTGGATCATTAAGTTCCCTTCAAAATGGTTGAGCTAATTGGTGCTGATCCATGCGTCATGTTCGTGAACGGGCGCCGTCAGTTGGGACTGGTCGTCTCTTAGCTGCCATGGCTTATTTTTAATTTTAATATTTAATTTAGTTGTTTTAGTTTTTATCTTTTTATTACGGACGCTTTTTAACGTGCACGTCTTTCTACATTGTTCTCACATATATATTTTCAACAAGAACGATGTTACCAATATTTTGTAAAAATATTATGATTTAAAAGAGTGTCCGTGGAGTTTCTTGCCTGTTCTTCTCCATAGGGATCTACTACGCTTTGGAATGGGCAACTAGCTTCATCTTTCTGACTGACCGACCCATTGACAATTCAAAAGTGCCTGTAATTGGTTTATTTGAAATAAATGCTTTGAGTTTGAGTTTTGAGTTTGAAACAGCAGATTTTTTTTCGTGATTTCAGAGTTGATTCCATAGTGAAAGACGTTCATATTCAAGGGTAGAACACTGTGAAATTTTGCGCACTGCTTAAAAACTTTTCCTTTTTAATTTGATAAACAATTTATGTCCTTGACGTTACGTTGTACTCAGGACTTATCCAAACCAAAAAAGAATGAATATCAGCATTGTACATGAAGCAACTGCCATCTAAAATCCATAACCCGATTACTGGCTACTACCTATATTCTGAGGTTAGATTCAGTTGTCAAACTCCGAACTTACGACCACCCGTAACGTTTATCATAGATATTTGATTGAAAACTGGAACCGAGAGGGCTTTGTTTTTTCTTTTTTTTTTTTTTTTTGTGGATGGGATATCATCAAATGACTTCTCCCGCTCCGGGCAGAGCGGGAGGGCGTGTCAGACTTTTACTGACTAAAACCCACCCGTGTTCCTTCAGTTGCCCGTGCCAGGGCCACGGTATCTCTTTCGAACTACCCGCGACCCCGGCGGCATCGGCCCTATTGGACCCCGTCACTGCTGACATCTCTTTGAGGCGCGCGTGGAACATAACGTGGGCTTAAAGTGACTTTCGAATTACGGAATGATAGCGGCTAGGGCAGTTTAATTTCGTTAATTGATGTTATTTAGCAACACACTCTTCAAGTGTCTTTATTATCCTTTAAACCACTCTGTGTCTTAGTTTGTCCGTAGTGAATAATGCTTCATTCACCTACATCCATTTAGAACCATTTCATATTTGCAGCAAAATCGCATATTCTAAAAATGTGACTTTTTTCAAGAATAGTTATATTTGAAAACTCTTCTAGCGTACCCCAGCCGTTAATAGTGTAACCAGTCATAATATATCTCGAAAGATGTCATAACTTTCTGCAAAGCCAGAGTTATTGTAATAGAGCATACTCTAAATTCTACCTACGAAGCCTTTGACCTCTTGTTATAATGTTACTTTGAAAATATTATAAGAAATAGTACAAATGGAACGTATTCTTTTGTTTTTGGTTTCTTTCTCGAATTGTAATGTGTATTTCCCGAAGGTATTCCTTCACAACTTCCAAGACGTGTACTATTGATGTAACTGTCTCATATATCATGAAAATCTATAAAAGCAAAAATGATAAAAGGACTTGCTTGACATTGATTGCTCAAGAGGTTGATAAAAATATGTGTAGATACACTCTGCATGCATTTCTGATATGTAATTAACTTACTGATCTGTAAAACTATGTTTTTTTACTAGCCATAACTGTCCCACTGCTGGGCAAAGGCCTCCCTACTCTCTTTCCGCCTCTCTCTGTCCAGAGCTGCCAAGGTTCAATCTTTATTAAAGGAGTCCAGCTCATCCCGCCATCTCCGTCTGGGCGCGATGTCGTTTGCCATTAAGCGGGACCATAGAAATATAAAAACAATCCATGAGCGGGACCCACTGGGTCATAAGTTTGGCCCATTGATCGTCTGACACGCGGCAGTTGTGTCCAGCCTAATTCCATTTAAGCGTGGCAGCTTTCCGAGTGACATCAGTTATTTTAGTGATGGAGCTTAAAAATTAAAAAAAACTTGTATACTCTATCCAATCATTTATTTTACTTTAGACATAAGCACGCATATGAAGTTCCTTATTTATTGTCAGGCCACCATGGACGAAAAATGCAATATTCTATGGATCTAATTTTTCTTTACATTTTTCTTTAAAATAAAATAACAATGTGCTAGATCGATTAAAACTTCTTAATAAATAAAGTTGATTGTTATAAGAAATCGAATCGGTAACGCATTACCACATCACTAATTGATTAGTTTTCGAGCTGTCAAAAGTAAAATAAATGGTTGGAAAACTATACCTACATACAATCAATCTGTCTAGCCTTTTCCCAACTATGTTGGGGTCGGATTCCAATCTAACCGGATGCAGCTGAATACGAGTATTTTATATGGAGCGACTGCCTAGCTGACCTCCATAACCCAGTAACTGGGTAATACGATGCCCCTTGGTAAGACTAGTTGTCAGAATTTCGGGCTTCTGACGACCCGTAACAACTGTCAAAAATCCACGAATGACAGCCGAGACCAACGGCTTGACGTGCTTTCCCAAGCACAGAGGGGTCTTGGTATGCAAAGGTGGTCACCTATCCACGGACCAACCACGACAAGCGTAGCTTAGCCTGATCAATCGACCCGTGCGGCTGTTATTATTTAGCCACAAGCCCCTCTCTCTCAAGAAAAGTGTCTATGCGGTCAAAATCACTCATCACATACACACATTTGGTTACCTTTTGGTCCTAAGTTTAATTAAGTAATTATGCTGAAACCGTTGCATTTGTTAAAATATCTTCTGAAATTCATATTGTCGTCGAAAGAGACTAGATCCTGCGACACAGGGTATCCTAGTGCGGAATCCAGTGTCACACCAATTTTGTAAACATGTTTTATGTTATCAATAAACTTTTTTACTTTTTTTTTTTTAAATGTATGGAACAGTTTTTTTTTAAAATAACCAACAAAAAAATTTCAACGCAGACGGTTTCAGAATCATGTACCTACTGAATTTATGGTAACAGTTTGCTCGTCGATGTCCCTGCCACCCTGTATAATATCATAATGAAGTTATACATATAAATTTATCAGAAACGTTAGCTATTGTTACATCACGACTATCCCTGAAGGATATGTACAGATGTGTACCTATAGTACACCCACGTTCGCCATTTAAGTTTAAGTCCAATGTAATAGGGGACGAGCCTATTGCCACCAATTGAGCACAAATCCAGACTCCGGGCTGCTACTGAGAGCAATTGCTTGCAATTGGGCAGGAGGATGATGAATTCATCATTCTCTTGCCCTTATCCCAGTTTATTTGGGGTCGGCGCAACATATCCTTTTCTTCCATACTTCTCTATTAGTAGAGGAGCTCGTGGCTAAGTAATAACAGCCGCACGGGTCGATCCATCAGGTTAAGCTACGCTTGCCGGGGTTGGTCCGTGGATGGGTCACCATCTTTACATACCGGGTGTCTTCCGTGCCTCGGAAAGCACGTTAAGCCGTTGGTCCCGGCTGTCATTCGTGGATCGTTCGTGGACAGTCGTTATGGGTCGTCGCCCGTCGGAAGCCCGATGTCTGACAACCACTCTTACCAAGAGGTATCGTATTACCCAGTTACTGGGTTGTGGAGGTCAGATAGGCAGTCGCTCCATGTAAAATACTGGTATTCAGCTGCATCCGGTTAGACTGGAAGCTGACCCCAACATAGTTGGGAAAAGGCTAGGCGGATTGATTTGACTTCTCTATTAGTCGTCAACTCGGTAGTCACACCCTTTTTTAGCCATATCATCTTTCACACAGTCCATCCTTCGTTTCTTTGGTCTTCCCCTACTTGTATAGCCATCCACACTACCATCCACTGCTACTGAACAATTCCAGATGGAAAAATCCAGTAATACTTTGCCCGACCCGAGCATCGAACCCAGTACCTTATGCTTATCAGTAGCGCTTGCAATCACTAGATCAACGAGGCAAATAAAATATTACGTAACAGATTAGGATATAAAACCGAACACAATTCAACCTACATTTGGCATTTGAGCCTCCGTTTACCTACCTGATGAAGCAATTGATCCTATAACTGATTTAAGTCATTTGTCAAACCATCTAGTATAATTGAGAATATATTAATAGTAATACTGTGTTGCGTAGATCATTAATTTGGATAATTACGGTGTTATGTAGAAGATGAAGGAGTATAATTATAGAGTAATTGCGGTAAATCGTCAAATGAATTAAATATGACAGCAGTATCCAATATGATTTATGAATTATAAACGATAGGATAATGTCTTGAATAGTTGATTCCAGTTGTTTTGATATCTTTAGACATGGCGCACACTATGCGACATGCAATTGCGACAACTCTGCGACCACTTTTCATTTAATATTTTGTTCAAACTTCCGAAAGTCGCAACGACCGGCTAGAGGAGTCACCCGCTCTGGCTACTTGTCGCATCGTCTAAGATGCACGGCGCACGCGCACACCCGATGACAGCAACAGGTCTTGTCGAGCAGTCGTAGGTGTTTTACTGTTTATGATTTTTTTTTAGTGTCTTACTAAGCTTTTTTTTTACTTTTTGATCTGCCTCAATCGTAGTGAGTTTTTTTTATTCCCCACTATTTTCATATTTTCCTGTACAGCCAACAATCTATAAGAAAATTATCAGCAACAAGACTGCTATTAAAAAGTAACAAAATGTTTGTTGTTTTATTGCTTATTACATTAAAGTTTATTTTATAAATTTTTAAGATCTTTAATATCAACTGCCAACCATATTAAAGTAGCATATAGCATATTAAAGTAGCATATCTGTTAAAATTTATACTGGTGTTTGTCCTGCATTTTCTGCCTTAACAAAGCCCCTTTTAATCGGGCATGCCATAGTCCCTTAGTTATTTCTACCATCTCCTTAAATATATCCCAATATATACGCAGAAATTCCTTTCCCTATCTCTATAATCATACATGGAACCGCCTCTTTGTAGTTAGAGAGACAAAAACAAATTTATTGCACGTTCACAATGATTTTGACGTGGGTTCCTGATAGGGGTTTCGTAAACACCCTTTTATTAATTGATGTAATTTATATGTGTACAACATTGGGGCTTGGGCCAACGTTATTGCTTCGTTTAAACTGTTTCTACCTTGTTTTGCGTACGATTTTGAAGATTTTGGAGTGAGAAGGATTTAACAGTTAGTTTAGTTAGTTCTTTTAGTTGTTTGTTTGTAACTATCAATATTACCATAATATAATCACATCATCATCTACATCCTGAATTAAGAATGAATGAAATGCACCGATCCCAGCGTGGTTTGCCCATACTCGATTACTCGAATGAACTCAAAGATTCACACT
This sequence comes from Cosmia pyralina, assembly GCA_946251885.1. Lineage (NCBI taxonomy): Eukaryota > Metazoa > Arthropoda > Insecta > Lepidoptera > Noctuidae > Cosmia > Cosmia pyralina. The sequence continues at coordinate 10,123,600 of OX276365.1, forward strand.
AGCGCCTGCAGCTTCATGCTTCATTGTGCAGCAGAAACCAATGCATATCAAGGAGTAGACCTTGAGGCGCGATAATGTTAGGGAAGATGTGCCCTTAGGATAAGGAAGGATTGTTATTGCCGTACTGGATATGCATCCTACAATAGGCAATGGAATTGTGGAGAGACGGGTGACATTTATTTAGGAATGGTGTACGGTCTCAACGCCGTACATTTTTCTACTTACTTTGTAACCTATAGTCCGCGCGCGAGCTCCGAGGAATCGGAGGCTGCGGCAGCGGGCGGTTTTCAAGGATAGTGTCCTCATAGAATGATTTCATAATTTTATTAATAAATGCGCGCGCACGTAGGAAAAAGATGTTTTATAATTCTATGAGGATAGCATATACATATGTTCTTGAAAACCGCTCGCTTCCTCAGCCTCCGATTCCTCGGAGCTCGCGCGCGGACTATACTTTAGGCCAACGATGCGCGTCATAATTTAGTATTATAAAATAACATGACTAATGAATTTAAATATAGTGAATTTATAACTGTGTAGCTATCAACAACTGAGAGAAATAATCGCCTACCACTCTAGTCCTACTCTTAACTTAAATAAACTTCTACTTAGTGCATCTTACTGGAACGTGTTTCTCTATACAAGTGAACAATCTTCACGACAAATCGGTGTACGGAGTTAACTACTACAACCCGTACAAATGGGCATATTTTAATGACGTCGCCGCCAGGTTGGTTCAGGTCCACCTTCACCTGTTAATCTTATGGAGGGGTTAAACTGCTTTCTCGATTCTTTTCTTCTTCGTTCCGATGAGTTGTCATTGTTTCTGTCGAGCTGTTTACCTAAGGTTAACGCTATTGCAGATCACGTAAGAGCCACCACTAAAAATATATTCAGCATAAACTCAGACATACAACTTTAAAACAAAAAATCACCTTCCAATAACTAGGCGTAGGCCTCTGTTTGACTGTGTCAGTTTCTACGCTTTTGCGCCAGTATAATATCAATTCTTCTTGCAGAAAATAGCTACCGTAGTGAAACGACAAGCTTCATCAAAAAGTCTCATAAGTACCACACTTATACCCAGGAAATTATTCACGAGGACCTCTACTAGTAGGTAATGCTGTGTTATGAAATTTCCGATCACCAAAAAACAGGAAAGAACATAAAATATATGAATGACGTAACCATTCAAACCCACACCAATCCTAAACATTAAACTGCCGTTACTTCACAAATTCTTGCCTAGCCTTATGTATGAACCACCTAATTTAATTATTCATGCAAAGTTTAATGGACCAACTTAGCTTTAAAACAAAGAACTAAAAAGAGATTAACATAAAATTAACTTCAAAAATATTCATTGTAATAATGACCGAAAAATAATGAAGGCACGCAGAGACTTACAGCAATCAAAATCTGGTTAACCACTGAATAAAAACAAAGAATTTTGCAAACCGACAAAGCTAGGCCATTAATCAACAAAACTACTCCACAGTTTAATAAATCATGAAAGAAAGAAATGAAAATGTAAATCACGTACCACCATTTAGGGTATAATAATTAAAAGAGGTTATAAACCCTGCCTACGCTTTTCAATCTATCGCTTTAATATAATTTTTGCAATTTATATCTAGTGTAAATGGCTTTTTGTGATTCAGAAATTTTCGTGGGTGTGTAATTTATATGCCGTAAACCCGGGTATACATTTTCAATAAAATTAACAGCTCATACGATTTTAAGACTGATCGTAAGAATGAAACCTGATGATTTCAATTTAACAGTAAAATATGTGTTTTGTGATATACAGTGTACTCTTTATAACGATACTCAAGGGATCGAGCATTTTTTTTTCGATATTTTACAGTTTTCGTTATTTGGAATGAAAAAAGAGAAACGACCATAATTAAATACTATAAGTAATCACAATATTTACATAGTACAAAAGATGTGCCTAGTGTGCTCAGTGACTGTGGCCAAAATTCCTAAAGACAATGCAATGCAAGAGTAAGTTAGTAATGCCACACGTGTTTTAAGCAATTAACAATAACAAAAGTAAGGCCAGGGCAAGGGCTAACTACCTTAGGTGTCTTTCTTAGAAATTTCGGTACCTCAAAGATTTAGTCGGAGCCATTTGTAAACTGGTAACAGAAACAGTAATACTGATAAAATACATATATTTACTGATGTCTAAGTTATGAATGTATTCGTAATAGAGAACGGCTGTTGTATAGAGGGTACTAATGTATAGGTTTTAAGATAAACCAACCAAATTGAACAAATTTCTACGTTACAGGAAATTTTACTTTACCTATATCGAAAGGCGTTATAAAGAGTAGTAGCTTATAACTGCTTATAAATGAAACTAGAGCAGCCGTGTGATTCTGTAAGACCTCATTCTAAACTTCGAATCTGAATCCGCTGTGAGTTCCTTGATTGGCATTCTAAAAACTCGATTGATAATTCGAATTTACACTAGCGCTACCCTTGCGAGCGTGACAGCGAGTTGAACTAAATTGACCGTAAGATTCAGCATTCAGTAAGGTGATTCCCCTGTCACTTCGACGCTCACTTCGCACTCGAACCCGATTCAAAGTGTCAAATAAAAAGCATCTATTTTACGAGTGAGAGTGAATAGCGATGTGAGATGCGAGGTGTTGTTTGAATTTTACAGTATCGACGTACTGGTTATCGTAAACTTGACCTCAAACATAAATCAATTGCCAGTCATTGAACTAATAGCTTCAGCGTTCCCAAAACCAGCAATATTTCAGATCCGTACTTAACATTTACCTCAAAAGGCTATAACTAGTTGCAAGAAGTAAGTCTATAATAAAGACGACAAATCCAAAGGCTGTAGGTAGCAGAGGTTTGGATGCTTGCCAAATCATTTCGCTACATTTTCCCTGTGTAACATTGCGTGGTGTAAGTTAAGAGTTCTTGTAGGAATATCTTCATTTCAACATAAAATTATATACTTTTTTGTAAGTAATAAAGTCAACTACAAGGTGTAAGTGTAAACAGTGGCAATGTAATAAGGGGTAATGACCCCTTAAAAATAAAAAATAAAATGTAGGGAACATCGGATTTTTTACAATGACAATGGTCATTGTAAAAAATCAGATGTTCCCTACATTTTGACGAATTATGCGAACATAAAATGTACTGAACAGCTGAGTTTTTTTTCGCGATTTCAGGTTTTGTCCCATAGTAAAAGTTGTCCATAATGATGAGTACTTAGTCTTCTTCATTTTCTACTTTGTAAACTGTCAGTTTAGCTGTAATCAATTTGATCTATTCGATTCCATTTTTCACTAGCGACCCACCCCTGCGTTGTATGGTTTTTACTACTTGATAAAACAGCGAGATACCTTTATTTTAAGTAAGTTTAATATAAATGTTTTATACAATATAAAACATAAACTTATTTTTTTTTGTTTCCTTCTGGAATAATGTTGGTGAAAACCGCACCAAAATTCGTTGCGTAGTTTGGAAGAAGACCGTGGTCACCCAGACATACACAAAAAGCAACTTGAATTTGTAATTCATAGATATACAGGGTTAGTTTTCATTGACTAGCCAAATTTTCACAGAGCGTTCTACCCGTGAATATGAACAACTTTTACTATGGGACCAACTTTAAAATCACGAAAAAAAAACAGCTGTTTCATACAAAAGTTCAATACCTACTCGACCAAAATGTATGAAACAGCAGATTTTTTTTTCGTGATTTCAAAGTTGGTCCCATAGTGAAAGTTGTTCATAATCATGGGTAGAACACCCTGTGAAAATTTGGCTGGTCATTGAAAACTAACCCTGTATTAAGTGGTTTATCGATTAGCATTTACATTTTTAAGAATTTAATCTTTAACAATGGATCTTTGGATTTTTTACCGTCTACTTCTTTCAAAGTGAATTTGATCGCAATCTTCAATGTCTGACTTGTCCCAGCCATCTATACAGGCACGTGCCAAATCAAATCAATCGTCCTCTTAAACCCATGTTCGACCCCTGTCCTCGTAAGCCAATGTTCGCTCCCACGAGAGTCGCCCTCTGCTGCAAACAACTCTCAATGCATTTTTAGTTTGAGCTGATTGGCTTTTCTATGGACTAATGATAGAAATAAGTCTACAGATAATACTAGCCTGTTTTATATTATATTGAATTTCATATACCGTCAACATTAAGGAGGATGCGCTGTGGTAGCCCGCGAAATTCATTTTTTTTTTTGGGTTTTTTGCAATTTGCAGGTACGTATCAAGTTGTATCTTGATCAAAATATGATACGCGGCAATAAAACATATACATAGTTATATTTACATAAATTAAACCATAAAAATCATCAATACATCTTTCCAAGTTAGATTTCGTTCGTTCGACGAATCTGCACGAAATCTAACTTAGAAAGATGTATTGATAATTTTTATACTCGTAGTTAAAATTATGTAAATGGTTTTAACCCCGCGTATCATATTTTGATCAAGATACAACCTGCAAAATTTGAATTTCGCGGGCTACCACAGCACATCCCCCTTAAAGAAGGGTACAGGGGCAAAACAAGGAATTTCACAAGAAATTCAAATATAAGTTAGGTATAAGTTAGGTATGGCAACACTTAAATTTTCGTGCGTATTTTTATGTAGCATTAACAAGCATAGTCCTTTATGATATCTTCTTCAATATTTCAAAAAACTGTACAGGTGCAAAAGAGGAAATGTCCCTAGTGTAACGGAACGTAACAAGGATTGGGTTGCAAAAGAGGAAATATCCCTAGTGTATCGAAACGTAACAAGGATTGGGTTGCAAAAGAGGAAATGTCCCTAGTGTAACGGAACGTAACAAGGATTGGGTTGCAAAAGAGGAAATGTGCCTAGTGTAACGGAACGTAACAAGGATAGGGTTGCAAAAGAGGGAATATCCCTAGTGTATCGAAACGTAACAAGGATTGGGTTGCAAAAGAGGAAATGTCCCTAGTGTAACGGAACGTAACAAGGATTGGGTTGCAAAAGAGGAAATATCCCTAGTGTATCGAAACGTAACAAGGATTGGGTTGCAAAAGAGGAAATGTCCCTAGTGTAACGGAACGTAACAAGGATTGGGTTGCAAAAGAGGAAATGTCCCTAGTGTAATGGAACGTAACAAGGATTGGGTTGCAAAAGAGCGAATGTCCCTATTGTATCGAAACGTAATAAGGATTGGGTTGCAAAAGAGGGAATGTCCCTATTGTATCGAAGCGTAACAATTCCCTATTTTGCACCCATTGGGGTGCAAAAGAGGGAATTGTTGTGTATTGCATTGATGTATTGCATTACAATTTGTTATCTACACAAAACCCGGTTTTAGTGAATTTCCTTGTTTTGCCCCTGTACCCTTTTAATGTCTACTAAACCCCTTCAATTCATAAAAACAAACGCATAACAAATCTACTTTAGTTTAAATAGTTTTTTGCCTTCTTTTTTCAAACTCAAAACATAATTCGAAAGAAATTGACAAAACACTATTCTAATTTAAATATGTTTGTGGAGGATTAATGGAGTTAGCGTGTACTACACACCCGGCGAAAAAAATGCATGCAACATGATGTTATTGTCATCTTTTCGAATCTTTATTTTTGTCATTTGTATTTGTGGTGTACGAAAAAATATTGTCCTATGCACGTTGTAAGCCTAAACCTTTATCTACAGGTGCTTACCCTTCTCATGACATAACTGTCACCTTAACTATAGGAAATAAGTCAAGATGTGAATCAAAAAATGTTTTTAATGCATCGACCGTGTTGGGACCAATTTTAAATACCTAGCTATTATTATGCTGTGGTAAACCATCACATCTTACTATTTATACCACACAAACCATGAAATTGGATGAAAGTAGGAATAAAATAAGAAGATTTTAATATCAGAAACTTTAATTAACTTGAAAAATATTTCGCACTGGCTTTGATTGTTTAAAAACTCTTTCAAAGTTATAATAAGAAAATTTTGAACAAATTAAGGGTTACAAGCGAAGGCGCTTTGATAAAAATCCAAGATAATAAATTGTGAGATGTCCTATGTTATATTTGTAAGAAGGTAACAAATATAATAGATCAGGGAAGCCTGCTGCAAAAAGGAGGAGTGGGTGAAACAAGGCTGACAAGTATAATGAAACAAATTGAAAGCGGATTCCCACAATTCTAAGAAAAATTCAAGACCAAAAATAAACATTTTTCAAGGGTCTTGAATTACAAGAATAGGCTACAGATGAACCCAGATGAGCCCAAAATAGATCGCTAAAGCAAAATGGGGTCGGTGAATCAAATTTATTGGGATGACAAAAATAATGGATCATTACTCTAAATGTGAGCGCAGCCTTTAAACGTAGGCGGGTTATAAGGACTTTCAAACTTCGAATTTAGACTCACGAGTTTCTTCCTCGTCTTTCTAAATATATATTATACTAATGTCTGCCTGCGGCTTCGCCCGCGTGGAAGACTGTCTAAAATCGCTCTCTAGCAGTACCACCATATATGCCGTGGAATTTTGGTGGCTCTTAATATCTTTGATACTTTGATTTAGTGCTTCGATTATACTTTTGTAGGAAATCGTACATTTTCCCAAACCAACAGTTTACATTGCTTTTACATTCGGTCCCGCTCGCTGTTTTTACTAACGTTACTTTAATTTTAAACTTGGTAAGCAACTTGGTAAGTAACTTGGTATTATATACTTTGCAAATTCAGTGACAGCTTGTAGAGATCGCTCAGAGTGTAGACGTAGGGGCACAAGTGCACAACGAGCAGAGCAAGAAGACGGACATTACATAGTCTGGGGGTCAGTTTCATCCAATAGCCCAACTTCCAACAATCCATATAAAAGTTAATTTTTACTACATAAAGATGGCTTTCTCTATTAAATCTGAACAAATTGAAATTAGTGTCTCAACACTGAGAAGGATTATCAGTCTAGTCCACCTAACGCAAGATACACACGCAAAAGATAAAAACAGCCGACCACACATTAGGGCTATGACTGGGAGAATTTACGCGATCAATAATGACAACGCAAAAACGATGCCCTTATTAATACCGCAGAACAAAAGACGGTAGGGGGGTAGATATAGGTACAAAATAGATAGACACAGAAGGCCAGCTCCATACAACGGACAAAAACGCACACGCACATAGACACGCTTCACGTACAGCGAGTGCAAGCGCACATGCGACTGGCATTTGTTTGAGATTGCCGCGCGCCGTATGTATTCTACGTGTCTATGTGTGCGCGCGTTTTCGCTCGTTGTATGGAGCAGGCCTTCTGTAGGCCTATCTATTTTGTGGTAGATACAAGAATAATAATAACGTATAGATCGGCTGTTTTGGTCCATTGATTGCCTTAGCCTTTGTTGGTAGAAGAGGTACCTCTGACGCCATTGAAATTCAAATTTGAAGCTCGTGACGCTGTTGGTTATTTGTAACTTTAAACTATGATATTTTGGTGCGTCTGTTAGACGCGGGTTGGGAATTTTTGATTATTGTTACATCTAGATTTAATAGATTAAAACTATAAATAGTTACAGTTGGCATATGGGTAGATCTCGGAGTTAAAACTCAAAAACCTGTGAAACAGACCTAAAACGTATTATTTCCAATAAAATTCAAGACATTATAATAATAAGATATAGGTACTATTTAATTAGTGTATCATTATGTCTACACGAGAGAAGATTACTATCTAATCATGCATGACGAATCTATCTTAGTAATACAACTATTATAGAAATATTGATTCGTGCCTTTTTGTTTCGATGACAATATATTTATTGGAACAAACTTTTTTTGCGTTAAATAAGTTTGTTCCAATAAATATATTGTCATCAAGTTTACTCATACCGCAAGCCGCGTGGCTTGCGGTATGAGTAAACTGGTAGAAATCGTCACATAACGGAAAAGCGTTATGTGCCCGCCATGCCACTTCCTCTCTCTGCTGTCTCTTTCTATTACACATATAATAGAAAGAGGCAGAGAGAGAGAAATTGTGAATTTGGTCAAAATTAAAATCCAAGATGGCGGTTGCGAAAATTTGGTTTCTGTTTTATATCATACGAGTACGAGAGAAGAAACTTCAATGCTGACGGGGGCGGGGGTCGCTCGACCGCACACGTTTTTAGGCAGCTACGAGTATGACTTGATTCTATACAGCCAGCATTGTCAACAAACGATGAAACTTTCTCGGTGAGTTGCACAAAACCACATTAGGTTAATAGAGAATTTAAATTCATGCCATCCCTTATATTATGTATCAAAAAGAAAGTGACAGCATCAATTTAAAGTCTCCATTAAACTAATGTGGTTTTGTTCAACTCACCGTCTAACAGATTGTTACTTGAGATCTTATCTTAATGGTGTAACTACTGTAGCATTTAAATAAATTCTGTTCATTGTAATGCTGGTCCTGCTCCACAACCACAACTAATTAATTAACATTTGAAGATACTGTTGGAGCTGCTGAAGATTGTAAGACTATCATTGCATTGTATAGACTCAATCTCCTTTGTATTATATAATTGCATAGCACATGTGTGAGTACTATGTACATACTCTAAAGCTACCATTTACTGGGTACGTCTTTATTTGACTTGAATGTGCCCTGGCGGCTGAGAGTATGTCATGCTCACTCTAATGTGTCGCTGATGGTGGCGCGTGTTGGATCATTTAGCTAATCCATGCGTCAGGTTCGTGAACAAGCGCTGTCAGTGAAGGCTGGTCATACGTTAGCGGCCACGGCTTATTTTAATTTAATTTAAATATTTGGATTGTTTTTTTTTTAGGACGCTTTTAACGTTCTGCATCGTTCCCACATGTAAAATTTCAACATGAATGATGTAACCATTATTTTGTAACCATATCTTGATTTAAAAGAGTGTCCGTGGAGTTTCTTGCCCGTTCTTCTCCATAGGTACCTACTACGCTTTGGAATGGGCGCCTAGCTTCATCTTTCCGACTGACCGACCCCTTGACAATTCAAAAGTGCCTGTAATTGGTTTAATTGAAATAAATGCTTTGAGTTTGAGTTTGAGTATGTGATGGTAAACAGAAGTATTTTTGTTAAATTATCATCTTTACTAATATTGTAAAGAGGTACGTGCCTATGTGAGTTTGTATGTAGGGGGTAATCTTCAGAATTACTGATATGACTCGAAAATTCTTTCCCTAATAGGCAACTAACAGTATTGTCGAGAGTCAGAATATACAGGGTGGCAGAGACATCGACGCGCTACGAGATTCTGAACCCCGTTGTGTTGAAAGTTTTCATCGGTGGATGTCGGAAATTCTGATTGCCAAATTTCATCCAAGTCCGTTCAGCCGTTTTTGCGTGATTGAGTAACAAACATCCAAACATCTTCACAAACTTTCACATTTATAATATTAGTAGGAAGTACGATAGGAGGATTATTTAGTGCAATGCAAAATCACATTTCACTGATTCCTGTTTCCGTTACGTCTTGTTTTTATTTGCCAGCGCTATCATACATTTTTACCGTGTAGGAATTGTACTTTTCTATGAAATAGCAATTTTTTTTTTTTGGTAACCGACGGACAATTTCTACGCGGGGTCTAGAATCTTGTGCTGAATTCATGGTTAAAGTTTGCACATCGATGCCACCCTATATTTTAAGTTAAAACAAGAAATTTCACTGGGATGAGCGAAGTCGCGGGCAGAAGCTAGCTTTATTAATAAATTGCTAGTTCGTTAAACCAACAATTATTCTGAAAAGGTTTTTACGTCTCGAATCCCAATGATGAAAAGATTCTTCTTGGAAGTCAATTCCAGCTAATAATGTTATTGCCAAAAATTACATAACGATAATTGGTCTAACTTCTAAGAAATAGGCCTGAATGAAAATTGATGGAAAGGGTTTGGCAAAATGTCAAAAGTATACGAAAATATATTGAATTATTTATTTATATTGAGGAAGCAAGAAATATTATAGTCATTAATTTCTTTTTCCAATGAATCGAGAGGCTGGCCTTTGTATGTTTTGTAGTGTTAAAGTTATTTTGCTACGTATTTTCTGGTGTACAATAAAGTATATATACATATATATATAAATAAATAAATAAATCGAGCAAAATTTTATTGGTATTTCTTTCTTTTAAGATAATAATAATACCTATCAAAATTATATTGTCAAATTTATTTTCATTCATTAAACTTCGTGTTTCTTCACGATGTTTTCCTTAATTTTTAGTTTTTGATGTCTTGGGTTTCAAGAGAAAGTATACCTGTACACCTAATGTATAGTATATAGATAGAAATGAGTAAACAAAATAAAACAAGAGAGGTACCGGTGATCTAGGACACCCCCTTAATAAGTGTTTAATAATACGTCCACAGTATCATTTAGTCTGACATAAACCCTTTGTCCTTCCAAAATGATGGGTATCCATGAACCTCCACATTATAAAAAGGGTATTTAATTCTCTCTGTTTTTATTCCACCCACAAGCTAAAGCTTTTAATCTTAGGCCTCTATGAAACTGGGCTAGAAAACATACAATCAAAGTAATAAATTGCAGGTTATTGAAATTATTACGCTATTTAGGCAAATATTTAGGGGAATAACGATATTATTGGGTAGTATTTTATGTGTATAATTGTATGTATGTCATATGAATAGCTACTAAGGCATATAGGTAATAAGATAAATATAATAATATTAGATAGTAGGTTATTTGGAGAACTAATGAGAAAGTGAGACCAACTAATGAGAAGAACTAGTGAGAAATAATGGTATTTAGCTGCATCCGGTTATACTGGAAGCCGACCTCAACATAGTTGGGAAAAGGCTAGGCAGATTTGATTAAGGTTATTTGGAGAACAGACGTTGTTACCTATATGTATCGTTTTACTGTGTCCATAGTTTTTCTGGGTTCTGGTTAATTTTATTTTCCCTCGGAAAATCACTTCTCTATTATAAAATTCAAGCCCCGAATTACGATTTCTAGGTCGTGAAAACATCGTGAGGAAACCGGCATGTCCTAGAACCAAACAATTCGAAGACATGGTGACATCCACCAACCCGAACAGGGCCCGTATAGTGGATTATGGCTCATTGTCTCTCACAGAGAGAAGGCCTATGTCCCAGTTGTAGAAAAATTATAGGCTGATTATGTAACACTGAGAATAAAATGGGAAAGTTCTTCTAAATACTAGAATTGACATTCTGATCTCTACAACCAGAAATGGAGATCTATGTATTTTGGTAAGTTGTATGTAACACAAAACTGTTGCTTAAGCGTGTAATTCCTAAACCAAACGTGTTACAAACACTTTTAAAAGTGACAAAATAAAAATCTAAATTTAAAATCTTGAAACACTCTACCATCGGAATTCCGTTTACACCATAAGGAAAAAGCGTCCAAAATACTCTTTCCCAACTAAATCTTTTATGTAAATTTCTATTGCTTTTCGCACCAAAATCTTTCCCTAGAGAATACCTTCCGTTTAGTTAGAGTTTTTCGACAAACATTAATCCAGTTTTTATTACAATTCGTAGACCTATCAACGGCAGAAGATTAAATTGCTTGTGTGACGACTAGCAAGTTTATTGGCCAATAAATTTCGGCGCAGATATTTTATTAAGAGCGCAAATATTAAAGAGATTACCTCGTAGGTTGTAAACATAAATTGGTTTGAAAATAAGTTTTTTCCAATAGAATCTTCTCGTATCTGGTTGTGACACTTCTTTTGTTATTGATTCGATTATATTGGAGATCAAAGCCGTCATTTTAAGGACTTCTTTGTAATTTTATCGGGATTTTTTTTCGTTTCATCTTAAATTATGAGTTTCAAAACAGTGTTTTTGTTCTTTGTTTTATTTGGAAGTTTGATGTTCTTTGTTTTATTTGGAAGACAAAACATGGAAATTAAAAATATTTTTACTTATGTTCAAAGCGTAAACAGATTAACAAAAACGAAATCGATGTGTGCAATTGCGAGAAGTTATATGCGGTAATTTTAAAATGTCACCTGTCACTGACATTGTAATAATTATTATAAGCTAGCTGACGCCCGCGGCTTCGCTACCATCATCCCATGAAATGTTTCGATTTTAAAAAAAAATATATCATACAAACCTTTTCCTGACAATTTCAAACACAACAACGGCAATAGAATTTTATTTATATGATTATTTAAAACGCAATTCCACTCTCTGAAAAACTATTCCATTTTATCCATCGATTTTATTGACTCTTTATAACTAATCACAGCTCAGCTCACACATAAGATTTTACAGCACATTTCACTGAACAGAGAACAGGGTTTCTAAATCCAGATGGTGCTGTATACAAAATCAATCAGTGCATCTTCTTAATACAGACACGGCGTGAGAACTACTACAGTGAATTCATTGAACTGGGTATAATTAGCGAAATAGGGCACTAACATTGGAAACTAGGTGTTATGATACGACTACGTAATAGGTACGTCTGATTAGCTTATGCATCCTTTATCTACTACTAGCTGCGCCCTGCGGTTTCACCTGCGTAGACCAAAGCCAGGGTATAATCTATCTACGTACAAAATTTCGTCCAAATCGGTCCAGCCGTTTGAGCGTGAAGAAGTAATAAACATACAAACACACACACACTCACTCACACTAGTGTGATTATCATACTGAAAAAAAAAGATAGATAGATTGTGTGAGAACGATATGAAAGAAAAGGGAGTGAATGATAGCGTGACGGTTGACAGGGGAGAATGGAAGAAGAAAACGTGTTGCGCCGACCCCACGTAACATGGTACACAGGCAGGAAAATGCATACGTACTATATGCAATTTGCAAAAAACGTGGGTTTTTAATTTCGCGGTCTACCTTGACAGATCCCCCTTTGTATCATCTTTTACACCTACATTGTGGAACGCAAATAAATTAACTCCTACCCCTTATGTCATAGTGACATCAACGCTGCCATCCGATTCCATATAGAAGTGGTGAAGTTTTGGGGTCAACTAAATTTTATTCACTGTGCTGTTGACACGACAAAGTAGAAGAGCGCGATTACACTTGACTACAGGCTTGATTCTGGATTTGTGCCTGGTTGACGGCAATATGCTCGCCTCTTTTAACATGAAACATCTGGCGAAATATGTGTGTATACTTACACGGTACAAGTTTTTACTAGCATACCATAAAATTGAAGGGCAATTTACTGGCACCGTCTAAACATTACGTACAATAAAGTTGCACGATACGGACAAGTTAGTTTCCGTTCAAAGCTGGTACAGGCGTAAACAGCTCGTACAATAAAATCGCACATACAATAAAATTGCATTCAATTATCTGGCGTGAAAATTTTCTACTTCTAACTATATTCTAACGAAACAAGACGTTCAATAAAATTGAATTAAATATTTGGCAGCGCAGATACGGGTAATACTTGAACCAATTGTACAAGGACGTGCAACTCTGTGTTTAAACGAGGTAAAACTTGCATGCAATAATCGCCTGGCAATTTCTTTGCATTGGTGTATGTCGCATGTGGTTTTATTGAATGGCAAAACTTGCATTTAATTATTAGGTATATGGTACGCGTGTAAATACTTGCATGCAATTCTTGAATGGCAATAAAATTGAATTGCATGCGATTATTGCTCTTGAACGTTCCAGATACTTGCATAGTGTAAATGGGGCAGGCAGATAATGCATGTGATGTGTGACGATGGGTTTGTAATGGTGTGGCAGGGATCTGCCTAAGTTGTCGGAGAATACAGGCGCGCGTGATGCTATGCTATGTGATCTTAATGGAACTACTTTAGTAGCGTGGTCACGTCTTGAGGTGAACACTGCACGATCGCTTTCAATCGTTTTCAGTCTGAATAAAGTTTTGTCCAAATTACTTTTAAAATGTTTTTGGCACATAAATGTGAAAATGAAATTCTACTTATTATAAAAAAAAACCTTTCAAAGGAAACAGCTTTTTGTTGGAAATTGCAAAAATGTGCAGCCGTTTATCCAACATTTTAAGATTCTAGAAGTAAAACAAAACACTCTTTTCTTGCTAACACACCACACCACCGGCGGTGGCGGCTGACCGCGCCACACAGCGTTGTACAGGTACGCGGACAACTGTACTACTTCACAATCAAACAAGGACTGACTTTGCACTAATTTTACCATATAAAAATGACCCAGAAATAACGATAATATCATAACCGTAATTTCCAAAGCAAAATAAAACATTCGGTTGCCTTAACAAAAAAAAAAAAAAAAAATCTAAGTTTGTTGCAATATTAACAGTTTGTACTTTGACAGTGTTAATTTTTTAAAATTAGTTTTAAGAAATGACGACAGAAGTATTTCACTGATTAGAATTGGCTACTTCTGCTGATATTTTAACAACCCATACCTATTTTTACGAAGACATCACCCCAAAAATTAATAACAGCCTCAGAATTATAATTGCTGAATAAATAACCAACAATCTCTGTGGTATCAGTCGCTCATTTATTACAAAGTACTTCAAAAAGCTAATAATCTTTGACAAAGGAACTGAATGAGATGGGTTTGTCAAAGGTGCTGTTCTGATATTTATATAATGTCTACAGAATTGTGTTTTGTTACGTTGAATTTATTTCATCTTGATATATCGTCAAGTCGTTAAATTTTAAGGAGCTAGTCTGTGACTGATTTCTGGGAAAAGGTTATCATTTTAAAGCGTAAAGCAGAACTAATTTGATACCTGATGAAATAGAATATTCATCATTTTAATTTGATGGAAACGCTGTTTGGAACCGTGTATACTCTGCATCTTTATTATTGTGTTTATGTAATGGTATAAGTAAAAATTATTCATTTAATTTGTACTTATCATGGATATACGTCATTATTACATGTATAGTTCCTTGCTCTTGTTTCATGTTTATTATTGCATATATATATATATAAATTTATTAATGTATGTATATGTTTTATATGTATATGGTACACCACGGACTACCTACAGAATTGTCTCTCCTTGTCCCCATACTCCATCCAAAGGTTGTCTGTAAAAGATCGCTTTTAGCGATAAGACCGCCCATTGTGTCACTCTATGTAAAATTTCAACATTGTAACATTGTAATTGTGAATCTGGCGTTTTTGTAAGGTATTTATGCTCGTGACTCCTAACATTTTACAAGTTCCATCCAATAAGGGGTGAGGCTATATTGCCAATCCGGGCTAGGCTGCTACTGAGAATTTTGTTTCTATAAAATATGTAGGTATATAGTTAAGATGGTTGAAAGTCTGACAACCAGTCTTACCAAGGGGTATCGTATTACTAGTAGAAGTAACTGGGTTGTGATGTCAGATAGGCAGTCGCTCTATATAAAATACTGGTATTCTGCTGCATCCGGTTAGACTGGAAGCCGACCCCAACATTGTTGGGAAAAGGCTAGGCAGATGATGATAGATAATATGGTTGAAGCCGTTATAATGGTGGTATAGTTATATCCCTAGGGATTTAGCTATATACCGTAATATAGTTACGAGTATATGAAAGCGGTTGGTTACTGTGGGAGTGCCCTAATTTTGTTACTGCGACTAATTTTATGTTTTATACAATGTATGTATGTGTATGTGGGTTTTTTTATGTTTTATACAATTTAGCCAATAATATCCAATTATATAAATAATTAGCGCTTATTACTATGTAAGTTAGCTTTTTGATTCTTTGAATTGTGAATGTGGTGTTTGCCTTTAAGTAATTGTTGCACTTTAAGACTGTTTTAAACATGTAATTTTTGTTACAACTAGGTGTAAACAATTGTTGATCAACCTAATAAAATAAAATAAATTTTGACGTAGCGCTCGCTCGGCTCGCGCGTAGTTGTTCACAGTTCTAAGCTAGCCTATTTGGTTGGAGTGCCCTAATAATTATATTACTAGATCGTGCTCTTATCATACTTTTATTCCTAGTAACACATAAGAACCGCTTTCATTTAATTTGATGAAAGCGGTAGCGGAATATAGTTATGTATAATATTACGGTATAAGGCTTTATCCTTAAATATCCCTAGGGATATAACCTATATTCGGCTTCAACCATCTTACTACGACATACACAAAGCCAATACGTTTGCATTGAAAATGGCTCAATCCCCCACTAGGCTTTATACCACATACTATACAGCATACATATATACAATTCAAAAGCACAAACATTCAGATTTGGAACAACTGTTTGTAGGTTAAACAAATGTTTGTTCCGGTGTGCCAATTGAGTAGTCAAATGATGAACTGAAACTAGGCCAGGAGTAAGCTTGAGATTAGAGTCTGTTAAAATTCAAAACTTACCGAGATATTGGCTCTGTATAATGTTGCGTTTTCACTGAGGCGGGAGCGAGCGGAGCGAACAGACAATCATGCAGCACACATTGGAAGCGGAGGGAGCCCTCCAGAGGCGCAGCTGTGCTGCTGGGTAGTTTGTTGGGCCACTTCTTCTTTTCAGCTATAACACTGGAAAGCGGTGAACGGCGGGAGTTTTGGGGAACTATCTTATGTAGTTTTAACATTCATAACGTGCTGATTTAGACAAATTTTTATTTTTTTATTTTTATTTTGCAGAGACGAGAAGTACTGTATCAAGTATGGCACGTGGAGTAGCACGGAGCGAAGTTAAGCGTAGCGTAGCGTGATATAGCTTTACATATTATTATCCATTCGTCGCCGCTTGATTGGAAACACCCAGCTCTTTTCACAGCTCCGCTCAGCTCATTTTGCCACGGTGGAATCGCGCCCTAATGGTTTTAAATAACTCTCGATGTGAACGTCGTATTGAGTTTAAATATGTGTCCGGTTGGGATATTTATGTTTGTTAAGATGCACAAACTTATTTGACCCGGTGGCTTTAATTGGGACTAACCAAATCACAATGAAAAGTGACAAGGGGTGTGTTAACCGATATTGCCGCCGATATCGGGTCAGATAAGTTTGTGGCACTATGATAGATTCAGCACGTCATAATAAGTTGTTGTCATCAGCTTTGATTGACTTTGTTTAGTGTGATTGAACATTCTATATTTTTGAATTTATAACTCTAAAAAGTTTGATTATAATATTTACCATTCAATTGATGGATACCCGTAAATAAGTTATGTAACAAACATACAGCACCATCTAGTGTAATTTATGCAATTCACTACGATGAGCGGCTTCATAGACTCGAAGACCACAACTACAGACGACTACGTGTAGATATTGCACACACATGTCAACTGTCCGCCTTCATAAGCAGAGCTGTCTTTGAACAAATGGTCATTCACTAGCTAGAGGTTCAGAGTTCGGTAGCCCCGCAGCCTTCTCTGTTTCCTACGTAAAACTAGTTCCTGTTCGATAGCCCCGCAGTCTTCAGCAACTAGTCAGCTAGGGAAGGTTTGATTGGCGATAGCCCCGCAGTCCCTTTCATTCCTTCACTTAGGGTTGCCACTTGGTAAATCAATATTGTAACGTGTAACATAATTTAAGTTAAAGTTGCCAATAAATTATCATCAAGTTCAATGGGGCTTTATCTTCACAACCTGCAACCCTACAGTTTTTTTCTTCTGTTATTCTACATTACATCTAGTATTATGATATCATATATAAGATAATCATTTTAATATAAAAAAAAATATTTATTCAGGTTTGTATATTCAGAATACTTAGTCTAGGCACTCAAATTTTATGCAAAAAAATACAGATGGAAAGAAACCGGTTTATACCGGCTTGGCACTGGCCAAGCCGGTATAAACCGGTTTCTTTCCGTCTGTATTTTTTAACGCTCAGGGCTGCGCGTACGCGTCGTGCGTCACGTCGTGTTTGTTTACGTTTCACATTTTGGTTTAATAATTAGCACATGAGTAAAGAATATAGTGTTATTAATTATGATTTGAAATACGTAGGTAATAGCAACCGATATACTCGTATGAATGATTGAATAATTAATAGGTCTTTACCTATGAAATTGCCGTTTTGTATGAAAAAATTTAAACGAATTTTTTTCATGCATTTTTTATTTGTATTAATCGAAGTAATCACCCATGCAATCAATGCATCTTTGCCAACGTAGTGACAGTTTATTGATGCCCTTCTTAAAGAAATCAGCTGGACGGGAGGCAACAAATTCTTCAAAGGCATTTCGTACTGCCTCTCGGGTATTGAATTTTTTTCCCGCCAAGAAGTTATCCAAATTCTGGAAAAAGTAGTAGTCTGTAGGCGCAAGGTCTGGTGAGTAGGGCGGATGACGGAGAGCTTCCAACCCCAGTTCTTGCAACTTGGAGACCGTCTGCTGTGCAGTATGAGGTCGCGCGTTGTCGTGCAGGAGCAGCGGAGACGAGCGATTGACCAATGCTGGTTGGAGATGTGCCAGCTTCTCCATCATTGTGTTCAGTTCTTCACAGTACACACCTGAAGTAATGCTCACCCCGTTTGGTAAGAAGCTGTGATGAATCACACCGGCGCTAGACCGCCAAACAGTGACCATCACTTTTCTAGGGTAAGTTTTCGTTTAGGGCATTGTTTAGGTGCTGAACCAGGATCCAACCAACTTGCTGAGCGCTTGCGGTTATCAAACAGAATCCATTTTTCATCGCAGGTAACAATGCGGTTCAAAATTCCTTTATTTGTGTGTCTGTTGAGCAATGCAAGACACGTCTCGACGCGTACTTCATGCTGGCGATCATTGAGTTCGTGGGGCACCCATTTGTCAAGCTTTTTTACCTTGCCAATTTGACGCAAATGGACCAATATTGTTTTGACGCTAACGTCGAATGCTGCTGCTAATTCAGCCGTAGATTGTGTATCATCAGCTTCCACAATCGCCTTTAATTCGTCATTGTCGACCAAAGTCTTCGGACGACCGCGAGGTTCATTTTTCAGGTCGAAATTTCCAGAACGGAAGTGAGCAAACCAATAACAAGTGGTGCGTTGGTTTGTAGTGTTAGCTCCGTAAACGTCGTTGATGTTGCGTGCCGCTTGTGCCGCGTTGCTGCCACGACGGTACTCATATTCCATAATTACTCGAATTTTTAACGTATCCATGATGACGAAAAAAATTGAAATGCGATGAAAATGTAACACTAATCAATAAACAAATGACTACTTTTGGAAAAAAAAATCCATGTTTTTTAAATAAAATTAATTTGAAATTAGAATTCTTAGCCAAACAAAAATTATTTTGATTTGAAATGGCCAGTACTGCAGAACGGCAATTTCATAGGTAAAGACCTAATATAATTTGAAACACGTAAGTTGTTTTCCTTGTTTATCCTCCTGTGCCAACCCTACCAAAATAGGTATACATTTTTAACGCTCTTCAGGAGCTTTGCCTCTGTTCCGTTTCTTTGCTCTGTGGCAATAGGTTGTGTAAGCCCATCAGTTCATTACTTATGTCAAAGTTTATCAAAGTTTCTTAGTTCGCCTCTTGTTCCTGATAGTTTTCCTCTGTAGTCTGTTAAACTTATAGATTATGAGATATTTTTGTCTAGCTTCATTTTGTGATTTTATATGACTTAGAATTTTAGATTCCTCAGTCCTAGATGTTGTTTTGACGTAATGTCTTACTGTTTTATTGTGATCGTAAATAATGTCGTAAACTAAAGTTGGGCGAGTTATTACTTACGCTTTTGAGTGAACAACAAATTCTGTGTTATCACAAAGAGACGAGTCGTGATCAGTCTTATTTATTTCTTTATTTTGTTTACCTAATAGGTACATAATATTTTACATTTTATTCTTTTTATATACTGTCAGCACCTAAGATCGCAATCAATCTTGCTTACTGCCTAATCTTTCCACGGCATGAGCTTTCATCATCATCTGCCTAGCCATTTCCCTATTATGTTGTGGTCGGCTTCCAGTCTTTTATCAGTATTTCACATAGAACGACTGCCTATCTGTCTTCCACCACCCAGTAACTGGGTAATACGATACCCCTTGGCTTAGACTGGTTGTCAGACTTTCACTCTTCTGACGACCCGTAACGACTGTCAAAGATCCACGAATAGCAGCCGGGATCCCCGGCGTAACGAGCTTTTCGAGGCACGGAGGGGGCCCTCATCCATGGACCAACTGCGGCAAGCGTAGTTTAATCTGACCGGTCAACCCGTGCGGCTGTTATTACTTAGCCACAGGCCCGTCTTCTCATTCATTCTCATTCTCAAAGCTTGGTGCGGTATGGTAATATTAGTAATTTTAGTTATCCATCGCATTTTATAATCAATAAACTCAAAAAAAAATATTTAAATTGAACCTTTTTACAGGCACTTTTGAATTGCCAAAGAGTCGCTCAGTCAGAAAGTTGAAGTTAGTTCCTAAATGCAGACTGATCACTATAGAGAAGTACGGGCAAGAAACTCCATGGACACGTTTTAAAATCAAGTTATTACAAAGATCTGATGGTCTGGTCATCAATAGTCATAGTAGATTGTAATCGTCTACCTAGAAAATGGAGTGCATCAAAATTATAACAATGAACCATCTATGTAATAGTATCTCATTAAAGGTGAACGTCCACTGGTCCGCACCAGCCGCACCGCACGCTTGGCACGCAATAGATTTTGGTTTGCTTTGTATGAATACATGTAGGATGCGTCCACTATCGGTACCGCCGGCATTGTCATTTCTTCATACAAACAAACCAAAATCCATTGCGTGCTATGCGTGCGTTGCGGCCGGTACGGACCAGTGGACGCTCAGCTTTAAACAATCGCAAGATAAGTTGGGAAAAATGCAATCTGATACCTGCTTCCTATCGTCTTGATTCATGAAAACAACAATCATATTTATAAAAACAGCGTCCTGTTTATTCGAATGACTATTTCTTCTACTAAAAATGCTCAGATATTTACTTAGATATGCATACGAAAAGTTTTACGAGAATTCTTTTTGTTGATAAAGCGAACATGGACTAACTTCCATGTTGACTCGGAAGTCGGATGTTAAAAGGCAGGAAATGTATCAGACTATCTATTTATCATTTGCGCATTGCGTAAAAGTCCGTTCGGGTGTTTTGTTTAGAACATAATGGGGGATAGGGTGACAGACGGATACATATCAGTATGACCCTAGATTGTTTTTGAAAATGTCTACATATCGATATTTTTTTTCTAAAGAGACAATTTATTAAATGTCAGACATGGTCAAATGTGTTTAAGGCTCAATTTCCATTTGTTCAAATTTAAGGGTGTGGCACAGACCATCAAACTGAACAACTTTCTCCATGGGACCAACATCGTAATCGCGAAAAAAAATATCAACTTTCCCATCAAAACTTCAATACCTACTCAACGCAAATGTATAGGACGGGTGATTATTGTTTCGCGTTTACGATGTTGGTCCCATGGAAAAAGTTGTTCAGTTTAATGGTCAGTAAAACTCCCTTAAATACCACTCCTTTCTGGTACACCCTGTATATTTTAATAAAAATCGTAACGTATCATCAACTTGAAAACCATCTAAAAATTTTTTTCCTCTACGTTTTTCATCACTATTTGTAATGCGTGCCACGAAAGATGAGACTTGACGAGCGCAGTATCGCGCCTCCCGCGCTCTTTTCGCCGCCCCGATGACGCCCGATCCCTTCCCGTCTCAGACCTCATACCGCTAAAGAGACCTTTAACTCACAATAATCAGAATCAGAGAATTATAATTTTCTTCGCAAGTCTAACTACTCGTGGCTAAGGAGGAGCTTGTGGCTAAGTAACAACAGCCGCACGGGTCGATCAATCAGGTTAAGCTACGCTTGCGCGGTTGGTCCGTGGATGGGTGACCATCTTTACATACCGAGACTCCTCCGTGCCTCGGAAAGCACGTTAAGCCGTTGGTCTCGGCTGTCATTAATGGATCTTTGACAGTCGTAACGGGTCGTCAGAAGCTCGATAGTCTGATAAGCAGTCTTACCAAGGGGTATCGTATTACCCAGGCACTGGCTTGTGGAGGTCAGATAGGCAGTAGCTCCATGTAAAAGTCTTACCAAGGGGTATCGTATTACTCAGCTCAACCAGGTTTCAGACTAGCTAAAGTAGACACGTCGTTCATGGGATACTGTTTAAAATGTTACAATAAAATACCTCCACACATACTTCAACTCAATGAGACTAAATTCAAAACTTGTATAAAACGCACACTATGCAGGCAGGCATATTATAAGTTTGGGGATTACATAACCGATAAAAATGCTTGGCTCAATGCTGGTCCTGCTCCACAACCACAACTAATTAATTAACATTTGAAGATACTGTTGGAGATGCTGAAGATTGTAAGACTATCATTGCATTGTATAGACTCAATCTCCTTTGTATTATATAATTGCATAGCACATGTGTGAGTACTATGTACATACTCTAAAGCTACCATTTACTGGGTACGTCTTTGTTTGACTTGAATGTGCCCTGGCGACTGAGAGTATGTGACGCTCACACTAATGTCTCGCTGATGGTGGCGCGTGTTGGATCATTTAGCCAATCCATGCGTCAGGTTCGTGAATAAGCGCTGTCAGTGAAGGCTGGGCATACCTTAGCGGTCAGGGCTTATTTTAATTTAATTTAAATATTTGAATTGTTTTTTTTTAAGGACGCTGTTAACGTTCTGCATCGTTCTCACATATGAAATTTCAACATGAATGATGTAACCATTATTTTGTAACCATATCTTGATTTAAAAGAGTGTCCGTGGAGTTTCTTGCCCGTTCTTCTCCATAGGTACCTACTATGCTTTGGAATGGGCGCCTAGCTTCATCTTTCTGACTGACCGACCCCTTGACAATTCAAAAGTGCCTGTAATTGGTTTAATTGAAATAAATGCTTTGAGTTTGAGTTTGAGTTTGAGTTTCAGTTGCTGGGTTGTGGAGGTCAGATAGGCAGTCGCTCCATGTAAAATACTGGTATTCAGCTGCATCCGGTTAGACTGGAAGCCAACCCCAACATAGTTGGGAAAAGGCTAGGCAGATTGATTGCGCAACTCAAACTACGTGGTGTGTCAAGTCTCATCTTTCGTGGCACGCATTGTACAATGCTGTTTGATTTAGTAAATATTCCAATTTATTAGTAATTCCAATGTGATCCAACATGGGAGTATTAAGCCTTTAACAAAGGTATAATCCAAATTAATTTCCTACTAATCCCGACAAAACAAATCATCTGCTGGCAGCTAATTTAATATTCGCATCATGATCTGATCAATGTCCACCACAGTAACATATTCTGCGGTTTATTTTTTACTCCTTTTTGGGATAAAAAGTATCCTATGTCATAATACAGGTCATGGTTTACCCATGTGCTAAATTTCATCCAAATCCGTTCAGCCATTTTAGCGTGAAAGCGTAGCAAACAAACTCACTTTCCCATTTATAATATAACTATAGCTTTTGAACATGGCTTCACTCGCGTTAATTTAGAATTTGACGATCAATTCGGGTGTACTCTGCTTGTAATAATATAGGTAATTAAATTATGATGCGAAAGACATGTGGCGTCTTCTATTATCATAAGAACGTTATTGTTGTTTTCCTCGGGCTAGGAGCTCGTGGCTAAGTTATAACAGCCGCACGGGTTGATCCATCAGGTTAAGCTACGCTTGCCGGGGTCGGTCCGTGGATGGGTGACCATCTTTACATACCGAGTGTCATCCGTGCCTCGGAAAGCACGTTAAGCCGTTGGTCCCGGCTGTCATTCGTGGATCTTAGACAGTCGTTACGGGTCGTCAGAAGCCCGAAAGTCTGACAACCAGCCTTACCAAGGGGTATCGTATTACCCAGTTAATGGGTTGTGGAGGTCAGATAGGCAGTCGCTCCATGTAAAATACTGGTAGTCAGCTGCATCTGGTTAGACTGGAAGCCGAACCCAACATAATTGGGAAAAGGCTAGGCAGATGATTTTTGTTGTTTTCATCGGGAACAGTTTTTTTCGGGATGAAAGGTACCCTTGTCCGTTTCTATACAGCTGACAACATATATGCAAAATTTCAGGATGATCGATTCTGTGGTTTATGCGTGAAAAGGTAACAAACAAACAAACTTAGGTACTTTCGCATTTTGAATGTTAGTTAGGATAGGATAGGATAGGATATGTTAGTTAGATAAAACTGTTTTTTATATTTCTATGGATATTACAAATATTGTATGTTACATTACATTTTATTATATGGTAAGATAAGATAGGATGTCATCTAGCTTTTCTATACTATTTAAAGGTCCATTAATCTATACTCGTACTAATATTATAAAGAGGAAAGATTTTTTTGTTTGTTTGTTTGTTTGTACCGAATAGGCTCCGAAACTAATGGACCGATTGTAACCATTTTTTCACCAGTAGAAAGCTAATTTATTAAGAAGTTATATAGGCTATAATTTATTTTCAAAAAATTTAGAGATCCTTAAGAAAATCACATTAATGTAGTCTAGTTCTAGTTCTAGTTAGAGGGTATGGTTTCCGCACTACTTTGGGTTACATTAATGTAACCCAAAGTAGCAAAATTTTGCCTATAAAATTCATTATTTGGCGTGCGCTGAGAAAACTATTGATGCTACATCATGATTCAAGTACTCATTATTACCTTCAAAAAAGTCCCCTAGGCGATATATCTAACTATCATACTCATAGTTAAGTCACAATAGCAGCTTTTGTGTTCTAAAATTTAATTAGATCGCCGGTAGAAACAAAAGTTGGTTACATTCGTAGCGTTGTATTAATTTTTATTCAAATAAATACTTTTATCATCAAGGGTATTTATGAAGCAGTAAAATACTTTTTAATTCATTCGAATCGGACATTTATTTTCGAAGTTATCACGATTATAAAAATGCCATACGCGTTCCGTTCGACGACGCGCAAATTTTCAGAGGAGGATTTTACTGCGGGGCTTGATTAACTCTAAAATTAATAAAAATAATCTTGCAGTCAAGGGAAACATCCGAAACGATATTTTAAAATTCCACTCCTGTAGGCATGAAAACAGGGAATACAGTTTATATGAAAAATCTTATTAATTTGGTTAATTAACTTGAAACCTGGCACAAAAACTTGCCTAAGCAAGTAATTGGTACTGTTCACCCATTATATCTATCTGATCATGATACTGCTCAAATATTATTAGAATTTACAGGAAACTATAAAAAAATTGAACGATATTGGTCAGTACCAAAAACAAGATTTTAGTAAAGAAAATATAGAAAAATTTACATATTATTTATCACAACTATCCTGGCAAAAAGTCTACACAGAACCTGATATAAATAAAGCGTTCAATTATTTTCATCAAGAACTCATATTATTCTACAAACTGTGTTTTCCTTATTACAAAGTTAAAATGACTTCAAATTTACAATCTCCAAAATGGCTTACCAAAGGACTAAGAAAATCTAGTACAAATGGAAGACATTTGAGATTTTCATATTACAAATATAAAACAAAAGAGACACACAAAGATATAATAATTATGAAAAATCACTTAAAAAATGCATTGTATGATCAAAGAAAAATATTAATAAAGAATTGATTATATTAATATGATGAAGCTGAGATGTCATAATAAATCACATAAAATGCTAACTAAACATACAAACATACAACTAAACATAACAAACATAAAGAAAGAAAAGAAAGATATTTATTTTATTTGGGACACGCACAGGAAATACAGTTAAGAAGGAGCATAAATAAAAGTAACTAAATAGACATACCAACTAGACCACCAACCACCAACCAGACCAACCAACCAGAGATGTGCTATGCAGCTATGCTGTGAGGATGTGAAAGCTAAGCTACGAAACTAAGTGACCGTTTCTACTGAGACCGCTTTGTATCAAAGCGAGTAAGATGTGCTATGAAGATGCGCAGCTCCAGCTATGCGATACATCGACAGTAGGGAAGGCACTGGGAGCGGCAGCTACACCACTCGCACATTCATAGCTCTCATCCATAGCACGCATTCTTCCATATAAGAAACATAGCTTAGTTGAACCCGTTTCCACCAGTGCTCTGCTATGTGGACCAATGAATATGATTAGTGAATATCAAACGCATTCATAGCAACGTTGCATACCAGAGGGGCAATTCCCGTATTTTTATAACAACGTTCGCAATCTCATCTCAGTCTCAATCTGTCAAAATTGTATAGAGTTTGCCTACATTTTTGACATTTGATTGTCGCTGGCTGACATTGCGACTTGGAATTTGAACGTTTTTAATTACGAGAATTGGCCCTCTGATCTCTGGTGGAAAAGCAGCCTAAGCCTCTGACACATGGAACGGTTGTGCAAGCGGTGCGTATCGTCAGCAGGTTTATGCAAATTGTATCGGGACCCGATCGTAGAATCGACCAGTGACTACATCAACTATTATCGTCAAAATGCATATCATTTGTCTATTATTTTACGTCCATTGATTCCTCAACTGATTTTGCATCACAAATTTTTGGCCTCATCCTTACAATTTGAATGTTCTACGTTACTTTAACTTCAGTTTTTGAGTTATTTCAAGATTTCATAAAAACTGTAATCCCCGGAACGATCGATTGCAATTGATCAATTATTGCCATCAATTTCTGTTGTAGTAATACTGTTAATCGCTTCAATTGCATTTGGTAGACGATCTATTTGCGCATCAATGTGTACCTATCCACTAGTACGAAAGCGGCTCTACACAAAAAAAACAGTCCATCGTACAGTCATGCGTACGCGCACCGTGACGTCAGCCGGCACTTCGCACGTGTTTACAAACAATGCAGAAGTGACGAAGATTCTTGGAATCTTGTAACGCTCGAATGTTTTTATGGATACCAGAGAACTGGACTCTATCGTAGTTTATGTTTCGTTTGAATATATGATCGTATAAAATTCACAAAAATAGGTATGTAAAGAGCAAACACAGTTAGTTTCAGATTTCTAGATTCTAGATTTCTAGATTTTCTACAAAGAAAACACAAGCGATGACCTATATTTTTTATAGTTTAAAATGCATGCTCTATCAATCACGTAAAATTGACAATTGCAATTGATCAGTTCGGGGACCCTTAACAAAGGATGGAAAACCAATAAAAGAACAAAGCCTAATTAACATACCTTACCTAACAAATAAATAGCAATTTACGAAGAGGCGCAAATGCCAATTTGGGGCAATAATAATCAGCTTATAGCTACTGTTGGGACACATGCCTCCTCTCTGTGAGAGAAGTGGGCTATAATCCACCACGCGGGCTCTGTGTGGGTTGGTGGTTTAGGCCGGTTACCTCACGATTTTCCCTTCACCATCCTGAGAGCAGTGGTGATGAAATAAATTACACAAAGTAAAGTACCTCGGTTGGAGCAATTAATTTGGGGTAATAACTGGCTGATATTATGGCACAAGTACTATGGACAAAACTTAAGCATACTCACTTAAGAAAATATTCCTGTGAGAGCGCAGCTAGTGACAAACGAACATTGTGCGATCGAGTCGTGAGCCGTGCATGCGATTATCGCCTTTGAGGTGATCATGCGGCACGTTGGCCCATAGTACCTACAGTAAGAATCTACCATCAATACTAATCCGTGATACTAATACTATCTTAACTATCCTAACTAATAGTATAAATGCGAAAGTGAGTTTGTACGTTATGCTCGCGTCTTTGTTACGTTTTCACGCTAAAACGGCTGAACGGATTTCAATGAAATTTGGCACATAAGTAGACCATAGGACTGGAGGAGCTCGTGGCTAAGTAATAACAGCCGCACGGGTCGATCCATCAGGTTAAGCCACACTTGCCGGGGTTGATCAGTGGATGGGACCATATTTACATACAGAGAAGTCCGGGCTGTCATTCGTGGATCTTTGATAGTCCTTACGGGTCGTCAGAAGCCCGAAAGTCTGATAACTAAAAAAAAAAAAAAGGGTATCGTTTTACCCAGTTACTGGGTTGTGGAGGTCAGATAGGCAGTCGCTCCATGTAAGATACTGGTATTCAGCTGCATCTGGTTAGACTGGAAGCCGACCCCAACATAGTTGGGAAAACGCTAGGCAGATTGATTTTGAGTAGACCATAGGACATGGAATACTATTTTTATCCCGGTAGGTACGTTTAACGGCCTCAACGCGGGTGAAGCCGCTGGCGAAAGCTAGTATATCCTACTAATATTATAAATGTGAAAGTTTGTATGTTTGAATGTTTGGATGTTTGTTACTCAATCACGCTAAAACGGCTGAACGGATTTGGATGAAATTTGGTATACAGATAGTTTATAACCTGGATTAAGACATAGGATAAAATTCATCCCGGTAGAAGGTTCCCGTGGGATGATTTCTGACATACACACGGGCGAAGCCGCTGGCAAAAGCTAGTGACTTTATAAAGGCGAAATTAACTCTGTATGTCCGTCTGTCTTTTACCTTTTCACATCTAAACCACTGAACCCACCGATATGAAATTTGAAAGCTAGGTAGCCTGGAAACTGGAGAAGGATTTAGGATACTTTTTATCTCGGTAGTATGTTCCCGTGGGATAATTTCCGACCTCCACGCAACCTAGTCATAAATAAAAAACAAGCATGAAACATAACACCAGCATTATCTAGTATTACGATCGTCTGTCAGTACTAAAGTGGACGTTAGACGCTCTATCAAAATAATTAGGTGACCTCTTTAGGACGGCTTCCGGACGCTTGGGGCTAATTTGTCTTCTTAGCGAGAGACGAACATTCTGACAAGTTGCTCCGGGGACGGTTATCAGTTTGACTGGCATTGGCGTTGAAGACTAGTTCTGGGGATGTTCGTTTAATTTGTGAAAATTTTGAGAATTACTTGTACTTACATGCTTTTTCAAAAATAGTCAATTTTCCAAGCAGTAATCTTTTGCTTTCGTTTGGTGTACTATAAATGTAGGTACAACTCTGCCTAACCCTTCGGGGAATGCAGGAGTGATGTTATGTTATGTAGGTAATCATTTGATTAAAAAAGCATTTAAGTATCTGTTTAAATTCAACAATTAAACACTACCTGAAGTACTTGAATCGATTTCAACAAATATTGAATTCTACAACTCTAAATTATGCATTCGAAATACTTATTTTTGCATTTCTATTTGTGTTCATCAGAAATGTTCTAAAAATATATTTTTTTCTTGTCAGATAATCTATCTTCAATAACGTCAAATGGATGTTTCAAAATTAAATAATAATAAGTGTTGTACGGTCAGCAACAGAAGTTGGTTAACACTGCTACTTTTTGACATCTCTAAATTAACACAAAATGATTCGATAAACTGCTTTTTTTTTCGTTTAACTGGTAAGAAAAAAAAGTTCTTAAAATTTTAAGTAATTCTATTCCGATTTTAATTAAATATTTTGCTTAATAATTAAGATTAAAAAACTGCAAGTTTTAATCGACTTTTTTTGCTGACTGTACGAGTATTATGGAAATCGATTCACCTGTTCTATGTAACTAATCTATCAGTAGATTTGATTACCATTAAAAAAGTTATAGTGAGTCAACCTTAAAAGACAGACATATACTATTATTGACTTTTTTTTAGAACTTTTGAAGAGGAACAATTCCGTCAAACATGATTGTTGCGTAACTTTAACCGTTTACGCAGCGCACGCAACGGAAGCTCTCAAAAGGAGTACATTTTCCCCGTTTTTGCAATATTTTTCATTGATGCTCCGTTCCTATTGGTTGTAGCGTAATGTTATATAACCTATAGCCTTCCTCGATAAATCGGCTATCCAACACTAAAAGAATTTTTCAATTCAAACCCGTAATTCTTAAGATTAGCACGTTCAACCAAACAAATAAACATACTCTTCAGCCTTATATAGTATAAGATAGTATAGATTTACGCTACCCAAAAATAATAATTCTAAAATCAATTTCGATCAATGTCTAGCTTTGTAAACTTCACTAGAATATATCCAAGGAATCACAAAGAAGATAGAAATAGATTTTATCTTATTGACAGCACGTGAGCACGTTTCAATAAATATCATTGTGATACCGAAAAAAAAAATATCAATATGTTAGGTTAGTGCAAAGAAAAATAAATAAAGCTGTTTTTTATGACGTTATTTTGAAAAGAATTGCTTCTAAGAACGATGTTTATTATTTTTATTCTGAAAATTGTTATTTTGGGTCTTGTTTCGTTTAACCCTACTTAACATACTTTATTGGTATTCTATACTGAAGAATATTATGAAATCGTTTTTTAGGGTTCCGTACGTCCGAATGAAAAAACGGAACCCTTATAGGAGCACTCGTGTGCCTGTCCGTCTGTCACAGACGGACAGGCATACAGACTGAATCTACTGGATCGATTTGGTACACATGAATTTCTCCAAACACGAACGTGTAAATAAATGAATTTTGTATAATGAGGTTCACTTTTAGGGGAAAAAGTAGAAAATGGAAAGAAAAAGTTTTGCAAACTGTACATATCACATGTGACTTATGAGAATTTCAAATATAATTATTTTTTATAATTTAAAAATAAACAGTTTTAAAGTACGCATTTAGCTGGTTTTTTTTGCTTAATGTAAAAAGTTCTGTAAAAATATTTCAAAATAATGCGTCTTCGTAGGTCTGAAGGATTAAAATGCGTCTAGCACGAAACAAAGACAGAGTCGACGCATGCAGAAAAATATTCTCCAATATTGGTTTAGGATAATTTGCTCATAGACCTTTCTGTCAACGACTTTATATTGATTGACACCTTGTAGCGTATCGCGCCACGAAAGATGAGACTTGACGAGCGCTGTAGCTCACCTCCCGTACTGCGCGATGACGCCCGGTCCCTGCCGTTTTTACCTCATACCGCTAGAGACCTATAAATCGTCTACTGCGCAAGTCAAACCACGTAGTGAGTCAAGTCTCATTTTTAGTGGCACGTATTGAGAAAAGCAATTCCCGTCATTTTAAAAACGTTCGGAGTCTGATCTTAATCTGTCAAAAATAACTGTTATTTTCCCTAAATTTTTTACAGGCTTTCAGATTCTTTTAAAAATTAATTAAAAAAAATAATCAAACCATAAGGCACAAGGCATCTTACTTAATCTTACCACAAAATAAGAAAAAAAAACTTTTATCCGACACCTTTACGTAAATAAATAAGTGTATTAAATATTCTCTGTAATCTCATTTCTTGCTGCCGTAAAAACGTCAAGATAAAAACGTAAACTAAAGTCAACTTTATGGTATATTTTGTTAAATTTTTATATCTCAGCTTTACGTAACGGTCAATGATTGTTTTCATAGAATTTTTTTAATGCTCGTTTTTCTTTTTATGGCTCTCGTTACTTTTGAGTTGATCTTGTGGTGGTCATAACTCAAGAGACGATCGTGAAGTTATTTTATCGGGTTTAGCAATATGCTAGTATTTTTATGCTAGTATGCTAGTATTTTTGGTCTTCTTCTTCTTCGTGATATGGCACGACAGTGTTTTTTTTATGCTAGTATGCTAGTATTTTTGGTCTTCATCTTCTTCGTGTTATGGCACGACAGTGTTTTTTTTTATGCTAGTATGCTAGTATTTTTGGTCTTCTTCTTCTTCGTGTTATGGCACGACAGTATTTTTTTTATGCTAGTATGCTAGTATTTTTGGTCTTCTTCTTCTTCGTGTTATGGCACGACAGTGTTTTAATTTTGTTGGCCCAAAACTTCGCCACTTCCAAGGCATCATAGCCGAAGTAGCTATGGCTGCATTTTCTGGGGCACAGAGGGCAGAATAGGAGGTGGGACATATTTTCCACCATAACTTCACATCCACACCCCTCTACCGCATCGTCGATATACCCCCACTTTGGGAGGTTGTAGTTGCATCTTCCCACTTGGATTTGGAAGTGGTTTAAAGACTTTCAAGTTGGCCACGGAAGGGTTTTTTTGGTAGAACATACAAGTTGAAATAATATATGTAGGTAACTATAAATGGAACACACGGTGTGAATCACACTAATATTATACGGCGAAAGATTGTGAGTGTAAGTGTGTTTGTCTCTTCTTCACGCTCAAACGGCTTGACCGATTTGGATGAAATTTAGTATGTAGATAGCTTATATCCTGAATTAACGCATAGGCTACTTTTATTCCCGGTCTGTTTGGGTGAAACTGGGGGGCGCAGCTAGTGTATTCTAATTTTGTTCGTCCAAAAAGAAAAGTATAAATCAAATCTATTGTTTTGAATAATACAACAGTGTGATGGCATTACTTATTCGTAGTATGGCAAGAATTCAAACATTCATTTATTTCTCATTTATCAAAGAGATTTCAATTTCTGTTAAGATATTCACCTTATTATTTCAGCACCACCACTTATAAATAACTTAGCATTTATTTTCATTCATCAAAAAATAAATGAAATGAATGTGAAACCTAACTCAAATAATAATGGACTTTTTTAGGTCCGAAATAAGCCAAGAAACAAATAATTAATGCGTTTGATTTCAATGTACCTCATTTTTTAACCTAAACGTAATAAACTCACGCCTTCCTCCCATGGGGGTAGGCAGAAATTACAGAACGCCACCTGTTACGATCCTTACATCCTCTTTTTGCTTTGTATACGTTCATACATCTGGTCATACTCACGCCGGTTGCGAGTACCTACTACACTTTTAAAACCTTTCAAATTTTGTAGTAGTTTTCAACCTGCTTTGTGATTTTTAAAATCCTACCAAGAGCGAGTCCGAGTCGCGTACCGAGGGTTCCGTTCCGATTTCTGAAAACGTGTGCTATTTAGAGACATCGTTTTATTTTTCCTGTAATTTTTACATAAACTTCTATCACATGGAATAATTTCAGATTTTTCACTATGCAAACTTCGGTAACGGTATTTTTTTTACATTTTTCATCAAGTCGAAAAATGTGGGGCCTAAAAAAAGAAAACAATGGTTAAGAATGTGCAAACAACGCTCTTTCAAATGATACCCCACATGCCCTAGTAGCCCCACTTCGGTTTTTTAAGACCCACTTTCAGTCCCCGTTGCAAAAAAAATAATATATATTTTTATTTCTTTCTTATTTGCAAAATTGTTGGGCAAACGTCATCTAAAACTGTTCCAAATTTCAAATTGATAGCATTAGTAGTTCTTGAGATTCTTGAGGTATCTAGCTGTAACAGACGGACAGACAGACAGACTGAGTCACACCATAAGGGTTCTTTTTTACCATTTTGGTTCGGAACCTTAAAAGCGAAGCATATGTTCTGTACCTGTATAAACATTTCGCTTAAAATTAAAGACAAAACAAAAAGCTACTCATTACGTTTGAGTAGCAAGGACGTTTTGTTCCATCGAGAAAGACAAGCACTTTTTCAAGCTGGTTGCTTACAAAAGAATCATCGTGAATTAATAATAACTATTCATACATTAGCTGCTTGCTTCTCTAGCCTTTGAGCACAACAATAGATATTTACTTCATTTAACTCCTAATGCTTTTTAATGTACGGAGAAATGCCAATTAAAAATAATGGTGCATTATTCTTTATGATGTCCTAAGTGCTTTAGAGCTTACCTCTTGAATTTAAAAGCGTTTGTAAGTACATGTTTCTAACTAGTGCTAGAGTTCTATGTTCTATATCTTTGCGTCTATTCGCCATTTAACGTGCCATTGTACTCCTGAAAACCTCATAGACTTGGTACCAACGACGCACTGCGCCAAATTTATCTGAATTTCCTTTAAAACCTTTATCTTTAAAAAAAAAACGCCTGACGAAGGACTGATCTCATCATCATCTGCCTAACCTTTTCCCAACTATGTTGGGGACGGCTTCCAGTCTAACCGGATGCAGCTGAATACCAGTATTTTATATGGAGCGACTGCCTATCTGACCTCCACAACCCAGTTACTGGGTAATACGATACCCCTTGGTGAGACTGGTTGTCATACTTCCGGGCTTCTGCCGACCCGCAACGACTGTCAAAGATCCACAAATGATAGCTGGAACCAACAGCATATCGTGCGAATGACCATATATTAAAATTAATTCATGACCTTGGAGTGATTTTAAATGCAATTAATTTTTAATCTTGACTAGATAAATATCAGAAGTGGTAAGATTATTTTTATGAAATTATATAAAATTTTGGATAGAATTGTTCGTTTTGTTAACCAACGGCTTAACGTATTTTCCGAGGCACGGAGGTGTCTTTGTATGTAAAGATGGTCACCCACCAACGGACCTACCTATCGACCTATGCGGCTGTTATTACTTAGCCACAAGCCCCTCAAATCTTATTACAGAGCATATACATTAAAAAAAAAAAAGATTTATCCAGTCCTTTTTGCGAAGCAGACGACCTTGAAGACTGGATAAACGTTAACACAGCTAGACCCGACTTATGATTGGAAATGGCTTTCAATCGCGAAAAAACTGAAATTGTATGATCTCAGGCCGAAACGCGAACATTCCCGGGGGGTAGAAACTCATTTATATTTTTTACGATTTGCTAGGACATTGCTATATCTGGATCTATAATAATAATCTATAAATGTTTATAATGATAGATGTCTGATAATTTTATTGGATCTGAAAAGTTTCGGGTGGTATTGGAAATCTGTTTTTGTTCCTGAAGACTTATATTAGTCTTAGGTCGTTGCTATGTTATGCTGTTATGTTATCAATAAAAAAATATGATGATAAAAAAAAAATATATATGATCCATGATTTCTTGTAATTTTCAGTAATTTTTTTTTTTTTTTTTTTTGTAATTATTTAGAGTTTTCTGCCGGTGGAGCTTCAAAAATTCATATAATTTTTTGTCGTGTGTATTTTTCAGATATTTTTTTGTAAATTAACATTCAAGACGATAATGTAAAAAAAAAAAACTGAAAAATTCACACTACAAAAATTATATGAATTTTTGAAGCTCCACCGGCAGAAAACTGTAAACAATTACAAAAACAAAAATAACTCGGAATATATATGGGGTCTTTTCGAATACCCCTGGGTGTGAGGAATTCAGATTTTTTTTGACGTCACTATTTGGACCACCTAGTATTTCTAGGTTTCTACGAAAGCAAAAATAATTGGAGAAACAAACGCAGTATAAGCATCCAAAAATCTGTTTTTTTTTGCACAAATTTTACCTGAACTTTGGCCGTTAATGTACTCATATATTGTATAGAAACCTTGCACATGATATAATGGAAATTCTAAATGACAAATATTAATTTCACAAACTTGTAAGACTTACTCAAAAACACGTATTCCTTGGAACAAGTTTTATGAAATTTCCGCATACTATTTTTCGTTCAATGTTATCGCGTTCTCACTTGCTTGTTAGTCGTTCTCACTTGCGTTCGATGAAACCACAAGCTTTTCGACCATGCTCGCGTTGACGAAACACCGACCGGGAAGAGCCCTCTTAAACGTTTAATTAGCCACATCTAAGGCTTTAAATAAGTCACTTCCATGCTTAAAAATATATTATGACCAACGTAAAAATATTCTTTTTACATCAAAACTGCCTACCTACTTTGATATCTTTAAGTGGGGATGAGAACTGTCCTGACCCTTATATCCAATGTATGAGTGTTTTTCATTTATTTGTCCACTCAATCACTCCGGACAAGTTGACAGCTTGAATTGAGTGGCCGAGATCGTCCCCAATTTATTAAATTAAGTATGTAGTTTATTACGATAATGAATTCTGAAGGGATGCGAAGATTTTCAGTGTGGGAAGACTGATATTCTGAAGGAGATTATAAATTAACTATTAGGCTTATTATAGTGTTTTACTCTTACTATTTTGTGAGGAGCTCGTAGCTAAGTAATAACAGCCGCACGGGTTGATTCATCAGGTTAGGCTACGCCTGCCGGGGTTGGTCCGTGGATGGGTGACCATCTTTACACACCGAGACTCCTCTGTGCCTCGGAAAGCATGCTAATGAAAGTCTAGCAACCAGTCTTACCAAGGGGTATCGTGTTACCCAGTTACTGGGTGGTGGAGGTCAGACAGGCAGTCGCTCCATGTAAGATACTGGTATTCAGCTGCATCCGGTAAGACTGGAAGCCGACCCCAACTAGTTGGGAAAAGGCCAGGCAGATTGATTGATATAGTGTTTTACTCTTGTAGTCTTTGGACTAGCTTCAATCAAAAAGCTATTAATGCTCTTCGCGTTCAGTACAATAATGCATTTCTGGATGCTGTTGGGGCTGCCACGCTTTTGTAGTGCCTCAGTTATGTTCGCGGACGCGCAAACGGCTTCGCAGTGATCAGAAGCATACGTGCAGCATCCTTATTGCGTAGAGTGCGTGCCAGCTCCTATAGGCTCAAAGTTATCATTGCTTGCAAACTGGATTGCCCTGTCATTTTCTATTTAAGCCAGCTGCACATACCTGCTAAAAGGAACTTAGTTGTTTAAGCACATGGTTGTTGTTGGTTGTGTTGTTTTGTACATATTACTAACATAGTTTGTTAGTAAATTGTTACCAACGTTAAAGTCCGTGTAACTTAATAATAAATGTTTCATTATTAATAAAAGTCATACCGAATGACAAAGACAAAGATTGTGTGATATATTGTGTTTTTCTTGAATTGAAAGTGGCATGCAAAGTAAAGCCTTAAAAAGTAAAACTTGAAAAGAAAAGAAAAGTTTTTTGTAGTGTTAAAAATTAAACGTTTTACTTATTACGTTTAGTGTTATTTTATGAGATCACTTTTACATTTTATTCTTCTGCGTCACGGACATTTTTATTAAGAGTTAACCGATAGAAGACAGAAGTGGTGGCCCAGTGGTAACGGCCCCGACTAACAAGTTGTAGGTCATAGGTTCGAACTCAGCAGGCGCTTTACTTTGTGGACATAATTTCATCACTACTGCTCTCAAAACGGTGAGGTGAGGAAACCGGCATGTCCTAGAACCAAAACTTCGTAGACATCTACCAACCCGCAGTGGGCCCGCGTGGTGGATACAGCCCACTCCCTCTCACAGAGAGGAGCCCTGTGTCCCAGCAGTGAGAAGAGAACGCTGTAGGTTGATTATGCTAACCGATAGAAGAATGCTGCTAAACTCTTGATATTACTATTTTTCTTTATTACTACGCTTTTGAAGACACAATCTTTTCCACTTGTACCCGATTACTTTTAAATTCCGAATCACTTGGGTCATAAAAAAAGTTTTGGGCGATATTTCGTAAATTTTAAAGCATCTCCATTTTATATGTCAGTAAGTTCAGCCCGGTCCACCGTCGCGACGGCTTAGCCAAGATTTGGACCAAAGCTATAAACTAAATTTTATCCCGATCCTTTGAGAAATACGGCTTCCATTTCGCGGGTGAATTTCTTTATGTCCAATACATCTACCTTTTGGTGCTGTGGACTGGACTTAGCGAGTTAAGCTGTGCGAAAGGGGAAAACAGAGCAGTATTAGTGATCGTCTTTTGTTTTTGACGTAATATGTTTCGAAAAAAAACAGTGTTGTCTTTTAAAACGATTTATTATATTTCATTGAATTCTTTAAGTGGTTTGGAAAATCTATTAATTATTATTCCAAATTCTTAAAATAAATTGAAACTGCTTTATTACCTGGACGGGAAATCAATTACCTTTTTCAATAGGTAGACCTCAGGAGAAACAGACATTGGGTTTTTAAATGAATTGCGCAGAAACAACCATACTTTGAAAAATAACACACAAAGATTTATGGGCGAAAGCTGTACCTACCAATTTTTACACATTTTCGCCCATAGTCCTTATAACGCTTTTTATATATTATATTTTTATTTGCCATTATTTTCCCACTGCTGAACGATCCACAGTTACCAAAAACATAAACACAACTTAAAGACTTCTTTAAAAACTTTAAAAAACTAAAAAAAAACATGATTCAAACCCTATTCATTACCCCAAAGCTCTCAGGCGCACGCAACATTAAAGTTCAGTTTAAAAATTAAATGGTGTACATAATTCTAAAATCTCTGACTGCAGAACTAAATTTCCTGCCACTAAATCAAATTCTTGTTCCTAGCTGTGAACTTCATACATTTACATACATAGTATTTCCTTTTACGCCACTTTGAAATTTTGGCGTACCACCACGTCTTTCGTAATTGTTGTGGAAATTATGACAATTGCAGAACAGTAGTGTCTTTGGAGATACTTTGTCTCTTTCATTGTCAGGAGTGTTACGTCTAGTTAGGAAATATTGCTTGCATCCTAAAACATAGAAACATACCCGACAATTCGACAAACTCACTAAATAATTTTGTTGTGGGGAGTTGTAATGTACTTGTGGTTCCCGCGACTTCGTCTGTGATTCAGAATAAAAAGTAGCCTGTGTCCTTCTAAAAGTCATGGTCTACCCATGTGCCAAATATCACTCAAATCCGTTCCGCTGTTTTAGCGTGATTTGTCACTATCATTGTCAGGAGTGTTACGTCTAGTTAGGAAATATTGCTTTCATCCTAAAACATACAAACCTACCCAACAATTCGAAAAATTACGCAACACCTTTGTTGTGGGAAGTTGTAAAGTACTAGCTATTGGCCGCGACTTTGTCTGCGATCCAGGATGAAAAGTAACCAGTGTCCTTTTCCAAGTCATGGTCTACCTATGAGCCAAATATCATCCAAATCTGTTCAGCCATTTTAGCGTGATTTGTCTCTTTCATTGTCAGGAGTGTTCCGCCGCAGACACGCCCTGGGCGGCGGGAATCCGTAGCCGATTCCCGGCCACCGTAGGCGCGGGCTTGCGAACGGCGAGCAATTGGTAGCTCGCCGTCCGGTAAGGACCAGGTCCGGGTCGACTGCTCGTCGTGTTCCACGCGCGCCTCAAAGAGATGTCAGCAGTGATGGGGTCCGATAGGGTCGATGCCGCCGGGGTCGCGGGTTGTTCGAAAGAGATACCGTGGCCCTGGCACAGGCAACTGAAGGAACACGGGTGGGTTTTAGTCAGTAAAAGTCTGACACGCCCTCCCGCTCCGCCCAGAGCGGGAGAAATCATTTGATGATTTCCCATCCACAACAAAAAAACAAAAAAAGGAGTGTTACGTCTAGTTAGGAAATATTGCTTTCATCATAAAACATACAAAAATACCCGACAATTCAAAAAACTCACGTAACAATTTTCTTGAGGGAAGTTGTAAAGTGTTAACAATTTACTGAATATTACATAAATAGAACATTAAGCCTGTAATCCCGAAGGGTTACCAGAGGTGTGCCACTAGAACACCCAAATTTCGCCAGTTGTGTTTAAGGCCCATGTAATCTAGTCCTCTAGGGCGACCTATTGCCACCAACCGGGCATGAATCCAGACTCCGGGCTGCTACTGAGAAATTTACTGAATATTGATAAATAGATAATGTCAGACTGTCATACGAATAAACGAGCGATGTTAATCTTATTTTAGACAGTAATGTTCAATTATGTTTCACGTAGGAAGGTTACAATAGCTCTTACATCAGTAGCCGACCCTTTTTTTTTTGTGGATGGGAAATCATCAAATGACTGCTCGCGCTCTGAGCGGAGTGGGAGCACGTGTCAGACTTTTACTGACGAAAACCCACCCGTATTCCTTCAGTTGCCTGTGCCTTGTCGGACCCCATCACTGCTGACATGTCTTTGAGGCGCGCGTGGTACACAACGCGCCGTCAACCCGGGCTTGGTCCTTACCGGACGGCGAGCTGCCCATTGCCGACCCTGGCTTTAACTTTCAAGGTTTCCAACTATAAAGTAACATATAATACTACTAACATCCACATTTATGTTCAATGACCCCATTGTTTTAGCCCAAAGCAACCGTACATCCATTCGAATTGAAATTGAGTAGGTCCACTAACTCAAACTTCCAGCATTCGAACTGGTCACTAGCGAAATTCGAAGTAACATGCATTACTTAGTCAGCCACATTTTACGATGTCCGGGATTCCCAAGTGATGTAGTATTTCTGTGGGAACTAAAAGGCTTTCTTATTGAAGGAGAAAAACTATGTAAATTGTTGGTTCTTGATACATTAGGGATGTTTCCTGGGTAAAAAAAAAGAAATTCCATTTAGTCAGTCAGATATTAAAAAAATATTAGACACGTATAATATTGTTTATTTCATTTATTAATAAAAAAAATACTTAGATAAAACGCATTAAAGTGGGGGCTCGCTACGTCACAACTATGTTAAACAAACTAACTAGCAAGGAGTGACGTCATTACGGCAATCAAAGATTAGTGCCGCTATGACCTGCCATAACTTTCGTTCGGTGTCCAAATTGTAACCTTGTTTAAATATTTTTGGGGCAAAATATAACACGGTGTAAGAAATATTGAAATCGATTCAGTTATTTAATCTGAATATATTCCGGTTTCGCATATACTAAAAATAATGTTATATAAACTCTAGTGAACTAGATGGATGGTTTATTCCATTGCCCATTCATCTAAATTTCACCTTCATATTTCGGCTATTTTGTATTTCATTATCCAAAACATGCGAGCCATCACTTTAACCATTAAAAGATTCATAAATGTACAACCTTGGATTTTAATAAAGTTTCCAAAATTACCATGTAAAAGTAATTTTTCTCACCGACATTCAATTAAAACGAAAATGTATTTAATTTCCTTTCCCCATTTAACTTTCTCCCAAGAATTTCGGAAACGTTTTTGTTTTAAATTCAAGAGAAAACGAAGGAAGATGTTTATCATTTTCGGGGTGTAAAGGCCGATTCAGTTTTTATTGGCGCAGCGTTTCCTGGTACAAGAAAACAGGGTTTGTTTGTGTTACAAAATTTTGAAATAGCTCATTTTTGTTCAAAAGTCTACCGAAATTCATTAACTTTTTAGGTTATTCGATATTTACCTACTCCGAAATAGTAAAAACTAAATTATAAATGGCTTTTAGGTCTTAGTTCATGGGACTTCAAAATAACTAATCTACTGTAGTACTATAGATAAGTACACCTCTGCTTAATTCTTCTGGGAGAGCAGGCGTGATGTTATGTATTTGTACGATAAGCAGAGACTGTAAATGAAACCAATGAATAAACTGACTTCATTATAATATAATAACATGGTATATAAGGTGTCTATAATGACAGACAGACATAGTAGAACGAGACATGTAGGTAACAACGTCTGTTCTCCAAATAACCTCAATCAAATCTGCCTAGCCTTTTCCCAACTATGTTGGGGTCGGCTTCCAGTCTAACCGGATGCAGCTGAATACCAGTATTTTACATGGAGCGACTGCCTATCTGACCTCCACAACCCATTAACTGAGTAATACGATACCCCTTGGGAAGACTGGTTGTCAGACTTTCGGGCTTTTGACGACCCGTAACGACTGTCAAAGATCCACGAATGACAGCTGGGACCAACGGCTTAACGTGCTTTCCGAGGCACGGAGGAGTCTCGATATGTAAAGATGGTCACCCATCCACGGACCGAACCCGGCAAGCGTAGCTTAACCTGTTGGATCGACCCGTGCGGCTGTTATTATTTAGCCACAAGCTCCTCCTATATGTGTCTATGATGACAAAGGTTATAATTATGTAGAGGGGACCACATCCCCCATCATTCATCATCATCATCCATTATTTAGGGGGGGGGGGGGGGGGGGACTGAGATGACCCCATTTTTATGATTTTCCGAATATTTTCCACCAGTACGCGTGACTTAAACCATTAATTTGTTTCACATTCTTTGCCCATATACGGTACGGCGCCAGCCAGCGCTGACTGGGTGGTGTCAAATACGCGACGTTCGGATAGCAGATTCTTTGCGCAGGGTGGCCATGTACGGTAGGCAGAGACAGTAAATGAAACCAATGACTGCTGATAATATACTGACTTTATTTTAATAATAACAGGGGCTCGTGGCTAAGTAATAACAGCCGCACGGGTCGATCCATCAGGTTAAGCTACGCTTTACGCTTGCCTGAGTTGGTCCGTGGATGGGTGACCATCTTTACATACCGAGACTCCTCCGTGCCTCGGAAAGCACGTAAGCCGTTGGTCCCGGCTGTCATTCGTGGATCTTTGACAGTCGTTACGGGTCATCAGAAGCCCGAAAGTCTGACAATCAGTCTTACCAAGGGGTATCGTATTACCCAGTTACTGGGTTGTGGAGGTCAGATAGGCAGTCGCTCCATGTAAAATAATGGTATTCAACTGCATCCGGTTAGACTGGAAGCGGACCCCAACATAGTTGGGAAAAGGTTAGGCAGATTGATTGAACATGGTATTAAGGTGTCTATAATGACAAAGATTATAATTATGTAGAGGGGACTTTACAATGTAATATACATAACACACGAAGCCCCTGTTCCCACGGGCGTAAAAAAATCGCGGCGGGATTTTATCGCGCCCTGGATTCTCAACTCTCGTTGTTGAGCCGAGCGTTGAGAATCGAACTTAACAATAACAGAGTACATTCTAGCGCGTTGAAAAAACACACTGTTGGATTTTGCACTCTCGGCGCTAAGCAGAACGTTAAAAATCCAGTGCGCGAAAAAAATCGCCGCGATATTTAACCACACCATTTTTTTTTTTTTTTTTTATATTGTAACCAGTAATTTAAATGGTGTGCATAATAAAGAGTATTCTATTCTATTCTATTCTACTCTATTCTATTTTTCGTCCGTGCGACTAAATCGCGGCAGAATTCCCCAAAAGGTTAGGCAGACGTGTATGTATGTACACCCACATTTCCCCAGTTATGTTTAATGTAATGTATATGACTGTGTTATGTATGTAAATCTATACTTATTACTTTGATTATACGAGTTTATAGTACTTATTACTCGTATAAAATAAAGCCGCTTTTCGTGTCTGCTGTGTGGACGCGTTGTTCTTCTAAACTACGCAACGGATTTTGATGCCGTTTTCACAACATTTAGAGAATTTATTCTGAAAGGTTTATATGTATAATATATTAATATTAAATTTGTAATATAATAGGTTGGGGAAAAAGTTTCTTCGCATTTTTTAAGAAAATTCAAAACATTTTTTAATATACATTATTTACATTTATCTAAAGTATGTAGGTACCATTTTGTTCGATAACTTTTTGCCATCTTGTTGGTAGGGACATGATCCCATTGCTATAGAAATTTTGGGACTTCTGATCAAAATACCGCGACAAGTGGTTTTGGCAGTCCTCTGGTGATGTTAACCTGACACTGCCTAAAAAATTCTGAAGAGACCGAAACAGGTGGAAATCTGAAGGTGCAAGGTCAGGACTATACGGCGGATGCATTAACACCTCCCAGCCAAACTCTCTTAGTTTTTGCTGAGTGGCTAAAGATGTGTGAGGTCTAGCGTTATCATGATGAAAAACCACACCCCTTCTGTTGATTAATTCCGGCCACTTTCTCTCAACTTCTTGCTTTAATCTCATCAGTTGTTCGCAGTAGAGTTCAGAATCGATGGTCCTGCCTGGTGGTAACAGCTCATAATGAATACTGCCCTTCCAATCCCACCACACACACAGCATCACCTTGTTGCGAGTTAACCCGGGTTTCGCCACAGTCTGTGAAGCCTGACCGTCCTTTGACCATGACCTTTTTCGCACGTTCTTGTCGTACGTGATCCACTTTTCATCACCAGTTATCAGCTTCTTTAAAAATGGTTCGGTTTCATTACGTCGTAATAAAGAATCACAAATGAGTACACGGTTCATTAGGTTTCTTTCAGTGAGCTCGTGAGGTACCCAAATATCGAGCTTTTTTGTGTAACCAGTTTTTTTCAAATGCGCCAAAACTGTTTTATGGTCAATTCCTAGTTCTTCAGCTACGTCGTAATTACTGATATGCCGATCTTGCTCCGCTTTTTCAAAAATGGCATCCATTTTATCCGTAATAGGGCAACCAGAGCGACGTGCATCTTTGACATCAAAATTTCCGGATTGAAAGCGCTTACACCAAATTTGTGCTACTCTCACAGACACTGCACTGGGTCCATAAACATCGCAATTTTTTTTTTTGCGGCTTGCGTTGCATTTTTACCTTTTTTGTAGTAAAATTTTAAAATGTATCGAATTTCTTCATTAGATTCACTCATCTTGACAGTACGAAAAACAAATGAAAATCACACATTTTCCTAATTTGAATTTGGAATTATGTTCTTTAAAATTTAAACTTTCAATGATACCAAAACCAGCCAGATGCAAATAGTATAGCCAAAGAGATTTTATTTTAAGTTCATACATACTATAATGCGAAAAGACTTTTTCCCCAACCTAATATATATAACTAGTGACACGGAACTGCTTCGCACGGATTTTACGACTTGACAAAACATAAAGTTTTCTATATTATGAACTCATATTTTCTCAATGTCGATGGCTATAAGAGTAGGGGAAGACCAAAGAAACAATGGATGGATCGTGTGAAAGATGACATGGCTAGAAAGGGGGTGACTACTGAGATGACGAATAATAGAGAAGTATGGAAAAAAAACTTTTTTACAAAAAAATACAAACGACTTCCAAAAACAACACTACAAAGTGAAAAATAACTTTAATTTCGGAAGTCGGTGTCTAGTTAAATGTATTTTCGTTTTTTGCCACCGACTTCCGAAATTAAAGTTATTTTTCACTTTGTAGTGTTGTTTTTGGAAGTCGGTTGTATTTTTTTGTAAAAGTTTTTATTTGTCACTTTTTAGTTGTGGTACCTACCCCACACAAATTCTCATACCACTACCTGCAAAACAAACTAGAACATCATCCATATAAAAGTGGGGAAAAAATACGTATTATTGAAGCTAACTCAAAAACTATCAAAGAAAAGTTAATCAATTTTATATGGGACCAACTGTGATCACCCTTTCGAATAAAACAAAAAAAAATCCAAATCGGTCTAGCCATCTTCGAGTAATCGGGGAACATACAAAAAAAAAAAAAG
This sequence comes from Cosmia pyralina, assembly GCA_946251885.1. Classification (NCBI taxonomy): domain Eukaryota; kingdom Metazoa; phylum Arthropoda; class Insecta; order Lepidoptera; family Noctuidae; genus Cosmia; species Cosmia pyralina. The sequence continues at coordinate 10,168,391 of OX276365.1, forward strand.
TTTCCGACGAATTGAGAACCTCCTCCTTTTTGAAGTCGGTTAAAAAGGACATGTTGCGCGGACCCCAAATAGATTGGGATAAGGGCAGGAGAATGATTATGATGATGATTTTGTCAAGTCGTAAAAACCGTGCGAAGCTGGGCCCGGTCGCTAGTTACTTGTTATAAATAGCCTAAGTGCCTTGGTACCTTTTAAAATGTCATCTTGTCATTGTCACTGAAATTAATTTTCAATTACAATTTTCATTTTAATAATAACATGCCAAAAGTGATATTACAAAAACTCATTTTAAAGTGACTAAACATTTGAAGTCGTCCCTGAGAGTATTATTAATTTGTGCGGAATTTAATTAATTTTTGGACGTATTTATTTATAGGTGATGACTTGTTTATAAGTAAAATTGATATCTTTAGGGTTCCGTACCCAACGGGTAAAACGGGACCCTATTACTAAGACTCCGCTGTCCGTCCGTCCGTCTGTCACCAGGCTATATCTCATGAACCGTGATAGTTAGACAGTTGAAATTTTCACAGATGAAGTATTTCTGTTGCTGCTATAACAACAAACACTAAAAAACAGAATAAAATAAATATTTAAGGAGGCTCCCATACAACAGACATGTTTTTTGCCGTTTTTATAGATAATGGTACGGAACCCTTCGTGCTCGAGTCCGACTCGCATTTGGCTGGTTTAGATATTTATTAACTCAAGTCATCAAGTTATAATAATAGCACACTAGTGTATTGTAACAAATCAGATCCTAACCCCCAAACTAGGCCTGGACCTGTATTTTGGGGGTCAGCGTTCAGCCATGGGTTCTATTTCCAATCTAACAGCATTTAAGAGGAGTGTCAGTAGAAGTTAACAGCCAAGGTTATTGCTATTTGGTAACACATTAGGTACAGAAGAAGGTAAAACACATAAAATGGCAAAAAGAAAGTAAAAATGCAAAAAAATATTTGTGTTTGATGTCTGTGTGTGTAATTATGAGAGTTGATGAGCTTGTTGTTGAGCTTGCGGTGGAAGTTTATTGTGTGTGTGCAAGGGAGTGAGTGAGTGTCTGGTTTGGTTCGCAACTTTGAATGTGTGTAAGGACGGGAACAAGTAAGAATGGATGACAGTGTGTATGGGTTTTAGATATCATAATATTATGTTAGGAATATGAATAAACTTTCAGTTTCGTGATAGTCCATCTGTTACAACTTTAGAGGATGTACTGGTGGCAATCAAAGTAAAGATAAAACTCCGAAAATTAGCGAAATTAGGTTTAATATATTAATGAGAAGTTACACGTACAATGGCTGTCAGGCAAGCGAACGATGACATTGAATATTACTGATACGTGCCGCAACGTCTATGCAAATTTTATGTTTTACAACTTTTTGCTATTCATTTAGAACAGGCGTTTACGCCTGAACATATTCCGGGCCGTTGAAAGGTAGCTTTCAACCGTTTAAGTCTTCAGCTGATGGAAGTTTGCAGAGTCGCACAAAGGCGCGTCGCACGCAGCCCTTGGTGGTGAGGATGTCTGCTACTCTGGATATCCCGTCAGGTCCAGATATGAGGCGAAGTACGCGGCCCAGTTTCCAAGCGAGAGGGGGCGCGTTGTCGTCAGCTAGCAGCACCATATCTCCCACGTCTAGCTTTGACGTGTTTGTCCGCCATTTTGTCCTTTGCTGTAACTCAGAAAGGTATTCCTTCTGCCATCTTTTCCAGAAATGTTGCCTCAGCTTTTCAAGGCGCTCATATCGTCGCAATTGGCTTTCCTTCACGTCTTCCAGGTTTGGTGTTGGCAGAGCGATCAGCGGTCGGCCAATGATGAAATGTCCTGGGGAGAGGGAAAGGAGGTCGTTAGGATTGGATGAGAGAGGGCACAAGGGACGGCTATTGAGGATTGCCTCCACCTGTGCGAATAAAGTAGAAAGTTCTTCGAACGTCAAGTGACATTCGCCTAAAACTCGTCGTAATAAATGTTTTGCCGACTTAACCCCGGCTTCCCATATGCCACCAAAATGAGGAGAATAAGCCGGAATGAATTTAAAATTGATAGATTGCTGACTTGCAAAATCAACCAAAGGTTCATGGTTCTGTTTGATGAACGAGCCTATTTCTTTCGCGGCAGCTACAAAATTAGTACCATTGTCACTGAATATTTCAGTTGGCTTGCCACGACGAGATATAAATCGTTTTAATGACATTATAAATGCATCCTTGGTTAAGTCACTAACTGCTTCGAGGTGTATGCATTTGTAACCAAGGCAAACAAAAAGACATAAGTAACATTTTACAATGCGACAGCCGCGTCCTTTACGGTTTACTATGTAAAATGGGCCAGCAAAGTCAAGGCCAACGGATAAAAATGGATAGTCTGGCGTTATTCGTTGAGACGGTAAGTTACCCATTTTAGGTTGTAAAGTTGTACCCTTTAAACGCCTGCAGCGTACGCAGTTGTTTACTGTGCGCCTCGCCAGTATCCTACCATTAATTGGCCATATGGCTTCTCTGACAGTAGCCAATAGCATTTGAGGACCGGCATGCATGGTGTTAATGTGCTGTCTAATAAAATAAAGTTTTGTTAAAGTATGCGCTGAATGAAGTAATATTGGATGTTTCTTTTCGAATGAATAACTGGACGCATCGATTCGTCCACCGACACGAATTAACTTGTATTCATCTAAGAAAGGCGATAATGCTAATAACTTACTATTTTTATTTAATTGTTTACCAGTTACCAACAGGCCGTATTCAATAGGAAACGATTGACCTTGGGAGATAATACAAAGCGAGCGGAGTGACTCACGCAACTCATTAGCGGACAATGTGCCGACTCGTTTGTTATGTTTATTTTTTAAATTAAATATGAATCTAAGAACGTAAGCAAATGACCGTTCTAACCTAGATAGCGATGAGTATTTTTCAAAATCGATTATGGGTGACTTTATGACTATCGGATGCGCCTTTAATTCGGGTACTATTTCTAAGTCTTTTAGGTTGGATTTAGGCCATTCGGTTTCGTTATATATTAAAAAACAAGGCCCTGTCCACCAGAGTGATGTCGACGTTAGTCGCTTAGCATGCACTCCCCTTGATAATAAATCAGCGGGGTTTAAATCTGTAGGTACGTATCGCCACGCTGACGATGAAGTTAATTCTTTGATTTCCGTGATACGATTAGCCACAAATATTTTTAATTTACTGACGTTACTACGTATCCAGCACAACACTACGTTTGAATCACACCAGTGTATTAGTTTGTCTGGCTTGTACCTTAATGAATCTACCACTGATTTTACGAGTTGAGAAGCGAGTAAGGCGGCGCACAGTTCCAAACGTGGTATGGTAGTGGTTTTTAGTGGAGCTACTTTAGACTTTGCGCATAATAGTTTAACCGTGACGTCATCGTTAGCGCTGATCGTTCGCATATAAATACATGCGCCATACGCATAACTTGATGCATCACTAAACGAGTGTAATTCAATGACCTTTGGTGAGTCACCTAGAACTAACCTCGGTATGCGTAGATCGTGCAAGTATTTAATGCTTTCAGAGAAATCGATCCATTCTTCCTTTATATCTTGAGGGACAGGCTCGTCCCAGTCAAGTTTAAGTTGCCAAAGTTTTTGTAACATTATTTTTGGCCTTATTACAATGGGACCTAATATACCCAATGGGTCAAATATTTTGAACGCGTTTGACATAATGAATCGCTTAGATATAATATTATGATTAGTGTCGTGGGAAAATCCCTTTATAGGAAAGCTCAAGGTATCACTGGCTGGGGCCCAGCCCAAGCCTAGGGTGCTTGAAGACTCACTAAAAATGAGCTTGTCCTGCTCATTGATAGCAACATTATCAAATATGGACGGATGATTTGTTTTGTATTTTCTTAAATTAAAGCATCCTGACCTTAATGTCTCAGATAGAGCGTTTTGAATATATATTAATTGCTGTGGATCATTTGATCCAGTAATTAAATCATCGACATAAAAATCCCTTTGAATGATGGTGCGAATTAGTTCATCATTCTGTTCTTGACCTACCTGCCACAAGCAACGTGTGCTAAGGTAGCTTGCACTCGCTGTACCGTAAGTTAAAGTGTTAAGTTGAAGTGTCTGAATCGGTTTAGATTCCTCGTCTCTCCACAGAATGTGCTGCAACTGCCTATCATCTTTGTGTACGAGCACGTTTCGATAGAATTTTTCTATATCGCCCGTAAGTAGGTATTTGTATTGCCTAGAGCGTAACAAAATAGAAAAAAGAGTATCTTGTACTGTGGGGCCTACCATTAATATATCATTAAGGGAACAGCCAGAGGAAGATGGAGCAGACCCATCAAACACTACACGAAGTTTTGTGGATTCACTTTCCTGTTTTAAAACTGCGTGATGGCATAAATAATAATTAGGAACTAATATTTCATTATTTAACAAAGATAAATGACCTAGTTCGGCGTATTCTTTAATAAATTTATTATATTCTATTTTTAACATATTATTACGTTTAAATCTCTTTTCTATATTTAGGAATCGCCGCTTAGCTAACTTATAGGTATCACCTAAACAATCAACTGAATCCTTAAGGGGTAGTTTTACGCAAAACCTACCTGAGTTAGTTCTTGTGGTATGAGTAATGAAATGTTTTTCACAATAAATTTCACTTTCACTCATAATAGATTTTTTGGGTACTTCTTCTAATTCCCAAAATCTACCTAGCATTTTTTCAATACCCTGAGTACCATCGTTGTTTTTAGACACTACGCTATGGTTACAGTGTACGCTTTGATGCGGTGTTGTTGAGTTAATGGGACCGGATACTATCCAACCTAATTGCGAGTTTCGTAGCTTAGGATGATTGGTTCCCAAAGAAATCTGTTCGTTCCCTAAAATATCCCAAAATATGTCGGCACCTATCAAAACGTCTATGTCGGCAGGCTGATTGAACATAGGATCAGCCAATTGGATATTTTCTGGTAATTTTAGGGCACTAATATCGACGGGAATTCTCGGTAAACGACCCGTCAGTTCCTTTAAAACGAAGCACGAACAATTTATATTAAATTTATTATTTAATGATTGCAATATAATGTTGCAGCTTTCAGTGACATTATTTGCTTGTGTGTTGCCTATACCAATGACCTTTAGCGAGTCAATATGATGGGACTTTAAAGATAACCGTATCTTTAGGGATTCGGTTACAAAAGAAGACTGACTGCCACAGTCTAACAACGCACGAACTTTGACCTTTCGCTGGTCAAATGGGTTCCATACCTCGACCATGGCAGTAGATAATAAAAGATAACTGTTTTTATTGCAATAACTAGCTACTATCTCATCTGATTCCTCAACGTGCGCAGTCTGAGTTGTCAACGTTGGCGGACGGTGTAGCAAGCTATTATGCCTTTCGTTGCATTCAGGCTCTTGACATGACCTAAAGCGACAATTATTAACAGCATGACCTTGTCTGAGACAGTTAATGCACAGTTTATACCTTGTCACGTCTGACATTCGCTCATCAATGCCCTTAGCCTTGAAGGCTGGGCAATCGTAGATACGATGGCAGCCGTCACAAACAATGCATGTGAAACCCTTTGGTTCCTTATGCTTAACATTACTACTAGTGCTTGCAAAAGACTTAACCGTATTACTTGGAGGCTTATTTTGACTATGTTTATGTGTTTGGTTATTGTTGGGAGTAGAACGCTGAGGCGTCTTAGAGCCCATAATATTATCAACATGATTATTATTTCGGTGCGCTGACTCGAGCACATTAGCACGATCTGTGATGAATTTAAAGAAATGCTCTAATTTCGGTCTTCCGCTTACATTACTGGTACGATACTCTTCCCATTTTAATAGAGTGTGACCATCCAACTTTGCTGATAAAATGAATATAATCAAGACATCCCAATTATCCGTTGGCTGACCTAAACTAACCAACGCACGTAAATTCTTGGTGATGTGATCGACTAAGTATCTCAAAGAACGTTCTGACTCGCGTGGAAGCTGCTTTATATTCAATAAAGAATTGAGATGATGATTAATTAATATGTCATTATTATCGTAACGATTGCAAAGCAACTTCCATGCTTCACTGTAATTCTTAGATGAGATCTCGAGATTAGAAAGAACTCGAGCGGCATCGCCTTGTAAATATGAGTTTAAATAATAATATTTATTAATATCTGGAATACGATCATTATTGTGTATTAAACTTTCAAATGTATCTTTGAATTCAAGCCAGCGGAAATGATCACCATTAAATCGTTGAATTTGGATTTGCGGAAGCTTCAAACCTAAACTAGGATGATCTTCAGAACAGCATGTAGTATTATGAACGGAATGACGTCTTAATTCGATTTCAGCCAATCTAGAAAACTTGGATATTAAATTCTTAGCAGTGGCTATATTAATCACTATATCCTGTTCAATATTATTACGTTCGTCAATTTCAGCATCAATATTATCCGGATCCAGAACCTCTATTTCACTCTGCAAATCGTCAACCCTGACTGATAAAGCTTCAAACTTAGCAAGCTTTATGTTCAACTCTGTCAATTGAATTTCATTTAACTCGCTTTCGCTTGAAATACTACTGAGGTAATTTTTAAATTTAGTGATTTGTCCTTTGGCGGACGCCCTCTTCGTAAAAAGTTCTTTAAAACGCTTATTTTCAGCCATTGCAAATAAAGAAAAAAAAAAAAAAAAAATAAGATTGACTAAGTAATAAATGGAATGGGCTCACGTTCCTCGTTTCGGTGTCACCTGAGAAGCAGAGAAGCTGGGCGAGCACGCTCAGCCGCTAACGCTGCTAGTGAGCTGCGGAGGACTTTGACCCCGCAACCGACCCACGCGGTTAGATCTGAAATAATCGGCAAATCTCGCTTAACTTTCAGTAAAAACTAATGCTGTTCTAATGTTCCTATTTTTATTGTGTACGGAACGACAACGACACAATAAATTAAAGGAATTTATGAATTTTGTATATTTTTTTTTTTTTTAATTAAAGGGATAGATATTATTTGGAAACAATAGCATATAAATTTTAGGTATTATTAGAATCGTTTTAATTGATCTGATGCAACTTCTATACGATTTTATTTTTATTGACGGTACATGGAGAAAAAATAAAAAATAATAGTTCGGTATAACTTCGCAATTAACGGAATATTTAGAAAATTTGTAATACTTAATTTACTCGAATATACCTTGATTCACACAAATGGAATGCAATAGTCAATATTTCAAATAGGTAAGTAATAGGAAGGATAGACAAAGGATGGACACTCAACTTTGGTACGACACGTTGACGCTCCACACGAGGTGATGCTTTAGCGGCACCACTGGCTCGGAGGCTGGCTTCTTCAATTGTCCAGACAGCAATTCCCCACACGCTGGACTCTGTGGACTTTCGATCTTCCACAGCAGGCTTCAAATCTTGAGGTTGCTGCCGCGCACGCGTTGTCGCGATGCTCCAATCCAAGTCGTTATTTCGTAGATTTACATTAAATAGTCGCGATTTTTACTAGTTCCCCTCATGGGCCACCATGTTACAACTTTAGAGGATGTACTGGTGGCAATCAAAGTAAAGATAAAACTCCGAAAATTAGCGAAATTAGGTTTAATATATTAATGAGAAGTTACACGTACAATGGCTGTCAGGCAAGCGAACGATGACATTGAATATTACTGATACGTGCCGCAACGTCTATGCAAATTTTATGTTTTACAACTTTTTGCTATTCATTTAGAACAGGCGTTTACGCCTGAACACCATCTTTTAACATCATCATAGTCATAGTCATTTTTTAACTTGATCCCTAATCCCTTTTTATTTTCGTTGCTATGGTCTCCTACTGGTAACTTTTCTTTTGATAAGTAAAGTAGCTGTCAGTTTCAGGTTTGTATTAATCGTATACCAATACTGGCAAATTAGAAAAGTACAATGTGCAATCAACAAGACTGTTTGGAATCCCATCTTAGAGTTTCTCTAACTTCAACTGTCCAAGGATCGATTATATCTATCTGGGTCAGTAGTCTTGTTGTTAGGTACCAATGTAGTAGATAAAATGTCTGTCTTTTTTCTATACAAAAAACACTAGTTCTTTGACTACCTGACTGGCAGACAACGTGGTCCAAGCTACTGATAATATAAACGTGAAATTATTTAAGTTCCTTAGACGGTGTAGATTTATGAAAAAGATCTCACGGTGAGTTGAAGTTTGTATGCAAACGAAGTCACTGCTAGCAACAGCTGTATAAGCCATAATAAGAAAGTTAAACATAGAATCCTTAAACAAAGAAAACATATTATTACAGTCTGATTTGTAATTCGACGGAATTCTGACAGTTTTAATTTTTTTGACATTTCAGATATCATAAACCATTTCTGTTTTGTCCTTTTTATAAGTTATTTTATGACTAATTCTATAAAATTTTATAAAATAACAAAAAATATGAAAGAGAATGAGATCAAGTAAACTTTATGGCAATGTAAATAGTGTTTGTTCTGTGCATTCAATGCACACTAACTAAAATATTAATTGCATATGGCTAAATGGAAAAAAAAAGTAAAAGAACATATTTTTTAAATTTAAATATTTATTTAGGTATTAATAGCACTAACATCATCGTTGTCTGTCTATAGTTGAAAGAAGCGAAGATTTTACAAACAAAAAGGTATTCCTAAAAAAGGTGTGTAACCTATGGATTAGTGGACAAGGATTCCTGTGAAAGAAAAACAATTACCTTACTAATTATTATAACTTCAATAATTTGATAATAATAAATCTGATTACCACTTTCAAATTATCAGTCAATTTTTAAGTTTTGGTTTTTCTAATTGATACCTTAAATTCAGGAAAGATTTTTTTTAATTTCTCTTAAATGCGTTCCGTTTATAATAGGACCGTTTTATTATTGGCAACACTTCTGAAATGTCAGAATTCCGTCGAATTAAAAATCAGACTAGTGTAGAATTTAATAGAATATAATATAATAGAATACTCTATAATATGTACACCATGATTTCTTTAATTACATATATAAATGTAGATATTTTACATAGGGTGATAAAATGGGCTAATAATATAGAGACTAATAATTAAGTACAAAAATTAGCATCACTTTCTTCACTAAATAAATAAATAAGCCTTAAATAAATAGCAAACGTTACTTAACACAAAACCTAACGACTATTCCACACTGTTCAAGAAATTAAAGACAAACACACACGAGTGCTCTTAACAGATAAAGGAATGGCGAAACAATGCCACTTCAATATTTAAAGTGGATATCTTGTACGACTTTAGCTGTGTTGTTTCCAGTACAATAGTAGTGGTGGGTTCACACTATACAAATACAGGCTTTCAGCAACTTTTATAGAATTTTGTCTATGCAAACAAAGCAGACAATTAATGTCGGTGTGTCAGAAAAGTCGAAAGTCTACATGTATGTCTGCGAATTTGTCAGAGTCAAATAATTAATTATTAAATTTTCGAAAATCCATGTCTGAATAATGAAAACTCTGCGCAAACATTCTGTGGAGATGTCTGCGTGATAATTTTACTCAGTCTTCGCAGTCTGTACAATAAGAATAAGAATAATTTATTGTTTAAGAAATTACATTCGATGTGTTGTTTCCTGGAACTAACACTAGGATTCCCTGACAGATACGACCAACAATCTGGTTAGTGTGGACCTACCATAAGACTATTTATAATCCCTTAGACTTATGTGTTCCTGGTACTTTATTGGTTGAAAGTTGGGATTTTCTTGCCCAAACGTGGTGGTCGAAGATCGCCGTATGGAAAGCAGTGTTTTGCTTGTGTTATTAACTGGGTTGTGGAGGTCAGATAGGATATCGCTCCATATAAAATACTGGCATTCAGCTACATCCGGCTAAACTGGAATATCTGACTGGATGGAGCTGAATTCACAACAAAATAGTTGGAAAAAGGCTAAGCAGATGATGAGGACTTTGATCACCAGTATCGTAGTCATTGCAGTAGAGCTCATTGTGAAGAAGCTCGTCCAGGGAAGTACTATCACCATACAGTATCGTACGGCAAAGGTTCCATCGTTTATTTTCGGAAAAACCGAACTTTGCCGAATCAAATATGACTCGTCTACTAAGGGAGTGACGGAATTAGTGCGTCAATCTTACTACTATTATAAATGCAAATGTTTGGATGAATGTATGGATGTTTGTTACTCAATCACGCCAGAACGGCTGAACGGATTTGGATGAAATTTGGCACAGAGATTCTGGAATAGCACATAAGCTACTTTTTATCCCGAATAAATGTATGGTTCCCGTGGGATAATTTCCGACATCCCCGCTTGCAAAAGCTAGTTTATAATAATTTAGGTGGGAATAAATCTATTTTTATTGGTCGAGTCACATTTTATTCACTATACCTATTTCGGTTTTTCCGAAGGTAAACGATGGAGCCTTTGTTCTCGTACTATGGCCGTAATATTACGTGAAAAAAGATCATGGATCCATCATGGATCCGTTGAGAAAAAAGGATGGTGCTATGGGTCGTATATAGCTCCGTCTCTCTCTCACTGGAACCGTTCAACTTCTGACCTGCTTTAAGAGCTCATAGTACCTAAGCCGGTCGCCAAAGAATGCCGTTCCAGTTTGAAGGATTTCAGTGCTGGTGTAACTTTAGGCACCCGAAACATTTCAGTTTTGTTCCTGGCATGGCAACCCATCCACGATGCTCCTTGTATTCCAGGTGTGGATTTTCGGAGTGTTTGCCATCTACTCATCTGCATAGCCTTTTCCTAATTATGTTGGGGTCAGCTGCCAGTCTAACCGGATGCAGCTGAATATCACCATTTTACACGGAGCGGCTGCCTATCTGACCTCTACAACCCAGCTCTACAGCCCAATGGCTTAATGCGCATTCCGAGGCACGGAGGGATCTTGGTATGTAAAGATGGTCACCCATCCATGGGTCGACCGCGACAAGCGTAGCTTAACCTGATTGATCGACCCGTGCGGCTGTTAGCCATAGGCCCCTCTCAGGCTCCCATCCAATAACATAAGTAAATTGACGACGACGATTAAACCAGCCACACTTTATACTCATTTTCGTACGGATTTAATACGTCCGAAAACGCACGCATGATCCCTTTCCTCCGAGTAGGAGTTTGCACATTGGATACAAACTAGTCGTGCATATATAAACTTGTTGGTATATTTAGCTTTGCCGTGCGTAGGAAATACAAAATGGATGCCGTCTGGATAGAAAAATACGTTACTGGAAGGTATAGTTTGGTTCAAACTTAATGGCGGCTCGGAAGTTAGCTGCGAATGCAGATAAAATACGATTCAATCTTAATGGAGCTAAATCTTAAAACAATCTTAAATCAAGTAAAACTTAGTCGAGCTTTACTAAATGGAGGCCAAATTATTGTCGACTTAACTTTACCTGCACGGTCTGCACTCGCAGCTAACATCCGTTCCGCCATGTTTGAATCGAACTATACATGCGCACATAATGTACTCAATACTCAATACTTTATTGCATTCCACAATGCCTACACTTTGGTGGTAAACATTAACTTAGAAAACAGTCGTGGACCATGTCGTAACAGCAATAGAGAGATACTAACCCATTCTAAAAAACATTTGGTGTATTTTACACGAGTTTTAGGGAATTATCATTTACTAGATGCGCCCCGCGGTTTTAGCCACGTAGACCGGGATAAAAAGTAGCCTATGTGTTAAATCAGGGTCTTAGATATTTATATACCAAATTTCATACAAATTGGTCCAGTCGTTTGAACGTGAAGAAGTAACAAACATACACACACACTCACCAACTTTCACCTTTATAATATTAGTGTGATTTATTCGTTAACACTGTAATAACATTTATATAATAATAGTTTTTTTTTTAATTTATTCGTAACTAAATGGAGTTTTATTTGTTTTCATAACGATTCAGATAAGTTAATTGGATACGGATGATAATTGATTTACAATTAAATTTTTTCTACCCTTTATATGAACTTTAGGTGTATTCGGTTAGACTTAAAGCCGTCCCCAACAGAGTTGGAAAAAGGCTAGGCAGATTCTTATGACGACATGCCTTAATTTAGTCCATATTTCTTAGACTAACAGACGTAGGATTTTTACTACCAACCAACACAAACAAACGTTTTCTCATCAAATAGAATGTTGTGTCATATGATACGTAGTTTCAAACAAACAGACAAACAAAAAGTAATCTTAGGTGGTTCATAGACTTCACAGTCATCGCAGACTTTTTTAGTTTTTGGCCTCCTCCGCACTAGGACGAGGTCGAAATAAATGGCATGTGGCTGTGGAAATGCTTTTTTGAATACTTTTAACACATGACAGCGATCATCATTATTTATTACGATGATTATATGAACAAGCTCAGAGAAGCTGTTTATTATGTATGGTAATAAAGAAGAAAGAAAGAAAGAAAATACAATTTTGCTGAGTAACGACCTTTTCTTGCACAGATACGACGCACGAATTAATTTGTTCTTGTTATTTTTGTTATAAAAGTATTATTTTTCCACTTTTTATTGCACGTTTGTTTAGGTTTGTTTTCATTTCATAGTGTCACAACACAGAGCAGAGGCAATGTGGAGTTGTAACACAGATAACTATATAGGTATGTCAGAGTTGTAAAATTGAAATTGTCTCTGGTCAATCAATCAAAATTGAATACGAGGCTTTTGCTCACATTGGTTTTGAGTATAATTTGTAATTTTTTATTTAATTTTTTATAATGTGCGTTTTATTTGTGCAGAATAAACAGGTTTTCTTTCTTTCTCTTTTGCATTTATTTAGCACAGACTAAAAGGTACACAAAATAATACACAACAGATTAAAATAACAATAATAAAAAAATTACGTGTCGCACACGTTAATTTTTTATAATGTGCGTTTTATTTGTGCAGAATAAACAGGTTTTCTTTCTTTCTCTTTTGCATTTATTTAGCACAGACTAAAAGGTACACAAAATAATACACAACAGATTAAAATAACAATAATAAAAAAATTACGTGTCGCACACGTTAATTTTTCAACAGCAACAAGTGCGATGCATGAATGTGTGCCTTACGGCTGCGCCAAAAAGGCCCAGTTCAGCAAAAATTCCAGACAACTAGTGCCTGGCGCTGGTATATTATTATACACCTTTTGCCTCGTTTACGTTCATACATCTGGTCATACACGTACACCAGTTGAAAGTACTACGTACCTGACCTTTCTGAAGTATACCTTTTTACCTTTCTACATCACCAATAAGGTCACTTTATGTCCTTGTATGACATCTCTCTCGGCGTTTGCACTCACTTCTGCCTTGTAAATACACTTTGTTAGTCACCTTTCATTCATCCTCTCAACATGACCAAACCATCTAAGCATACTCTTTTCAATTTTTGTCACTACATCTTCTTTTAAACCGCACCGTTGCCTTATCACGTCGATCATCGTCGATTTGTTATTTAATAAAATATTGATTTTATTAAACAACACACTGTCGGTGATATTCTGATTGAATTGATATAGCCTCCACAAATGGTGATACTTAAATGTACAATCAACAAAAGAGATATAAGTATAGGCAGGGTATACTACCATATTTGTATGTGAATTGCTTCATGTTCAATTTTGTGACAATATACAATTTGTGTTGGTGTGTTACAAAAACAAAGTAATATACAAGGTTGATATGAGCGAGAAGCATTAAATTAAACCACATAAACTTTGTATCATTTCCAGCCTCTTTACTAAAAATAAATGAGTGATGAGTGGAAATAAATAGAAGCAATAGTTTAGTCACAGCATTATTATATACTATATACCCAATGATATTATATGTAAAAAGACGTAGATAGGTTACCGACCCAACATTCGGTGTTCAAAAACGGCACAATTTCGTACGATTAGATGACATGTGGAAGTAGGACGGCATGTCTTAATTATCGGGAGCGAAAAAGAGACAAGACGACGAAAATGTGGCTAATTAGCCAGATTTTGACGTGCCACTTGCGGAGCGTGTGTAACCTATCTACCTCTTTCTACATATAATATCATTGTATATACCTATATACCCTGCCTAGATATCTCTTTTGTTGACAGTTCCTACCCTATTACCAGTGTTGCCACCTTGCTGACTGCGGCTAATATTTTCAACCCCGTCAGGAATCATAAATTTACCCTATTATGTACAAATCATACCAATACCTGATTAAGAATCATCAATCAAAGGAGCAGTGGTGGCCCAGTAGTAACAGCCCTGACTTACGAGTGTAGGTTGTGGGTTCGAAGCCAGGCAGGCGCTTTTCTTTGTGTAAATAATTTCACCACAAGTTCTCTCAAAACGGTGACGGAAAACATCGTGAAACATCCTAGAACCAAAAATTTGAAGACATGTGATATCTACCAACCCACACTGGGCCCGCGTGGTAGATTACAGCCCACTCCCTCTCGAAGAGTGGAGGCCTGTGTCCCAGCAGTGGGAACGTTATAGGCTGATTATGCAGGAATCATAATATTATTGTAACTAGTGACGAAACGACGAATGAAGAAGAAAATGTGTATAAAATTCAAATGATTCTGCTCTTAGTTATCAGATTCGATTAGCTACTCGTATAGTGTATAGAATAGACATATAATAAGCTTTCTAGCACACTGAAGGAAGTACCACATAATTATATCGGGAACGAACATAAATAAAACGGTATATAAGCGGCGGTCTTATCGCTACGAGCAATATCTTCCAGACAACCATTGGACGGAAAGAATCATTAAGGAAACTGGAATATATCCATCGGATTTATGTCCATTTATGATATACTAGCTTTTGCCCGCGGCTTTGCCCGCGTGGATGTCGGGAAATATCCCACGGGAACGTAGTACCGGGAATTCCTTTCTTATTCCTTGTCTACTTGTTAAAACTTCAGCTTTCTAGGTCCAAGGGTTATCTAATACTGTTTTCCTACATTCATGATGTTGTTGTTCACAACAACATCAAATCATATTTATCAAAACATCATCATATTTATTCGAGTGGCCACTTCTTCGAAAAATTATCAGATATTTACTTAGATTTCATTTATAAAATAATTAATTTTTTGCCAATTTCGGAGAAGTATGTTATTAAGTCTATCTTATGCCCGGTTTATGAGGTTATTAAACGGAGTTTATCCATTCGATAGTGTTTATTGGTTTGATATCGTGTTTCTGAACACTTCGATAAGAATTTTGTTTAAAAGTCGAGTGAATTACTATCGAGGGTTTATCTGAGGACCACAGGTTCCCGTGGGATAATTTCCGACATCCACGCGGGCGAAGCCGTTTGCCCACGGCTTCGCCCGCGGCTAGTAATAAATAAAAAAAATAGATAATTTTGTCAAATCAATAGCTATTGCGAGTTTAAACTTCGTTTAAGAATGTTTTCCCCAACTTGTTCTCTTTTGTGTTTGTTCCTTCTTTGCATCAAGTGTACTTTCTCTTGTTTTTGTTTGTTTACTGCTTGCGTGCCTGCTGCAATCAACGACGAGCAGTAACAAAGCTAGGTGATCAATACCATGTTTTCTTTCTCTGTATACATTAGAAGAAGCTTTTACTCTGCAGCGGGACACTTAATGTCTGATATTATTATGATTTAATTTGAAAAAAAAATGAGTTTGAGTTTAATACTCAAACTCGAAGCATTTTTTTTCAATTAAACCAATTACAGGCATTTTTGAATTGTTAAGGAGTCGGTCAGTCAGAAAGATGAAGCTAGTCGCCTATTCCAAAGCGTAGTAGGTACTGTAGAGGTTTGTTGCATTGGAGAACCTTAATATGTGACAGGCTGACATTCTATCATTCAAACATCGATTTACTTTTAAAGAAAAGCGGAACAAGCCTTTGTTCATTGATGAAGTCAGATTTTAACTAGAGCTTTGATAGGAGTGTGATATAGGTATTTTAAGTTGAAGCTGAGTCTATTAAATATAAGTGGCCCACGGCCCTCTTAACCACCCTCTACCTGTAATTTAAATGGTGTGCATAATAAAGAGTATTCTATTCTATTCTATTCTACCTCTTTTATTTTATAGTATAGCTATCCCCCTGTGAGGTTCGATCCCTCACAGTACTGTAGAGGTTTCATGCTTTGGTGTAACCTTAGCATAATATGCTGGCCGACATTCAAATATTCAAACATCGAATTGCTCTTAAAAAAAACGAAGGTCGTTTTTTTCTTGATGGGCGAGAGACAGTTAGATTCTTAGGGAGTGACTAACTTTGAGTTTGAAAGATAATTAATAAAGACGCCCACGGCCCTTAGCCCATTGGCTTAAATCTTTCATTTCTGTAGGTAGCCTCCCACTATGAGATTCGACCCCTCACAGTACCTATGAAGAAGAACGGGTGAAATTATATATGTGACAACGATGTAATTATTATTAATATATTGTAATCTTCAATGGCTTCTATTAATATCGGTGACAGCTGTGGTTTAGATTATTGAAGGTTGGGGTGATTAAACCGCTGGTGGATTAAAAGCGATGTTCTAAATTGGATTCTGGTCGGTTATTGAATGTTTTATCGCAGTATTAGGATTATTAGAGGCTTGTTTAATGTAATGTGTTAGGAGAAATTAAATTGAGTATTGAGAGGTCTTAAAACTTGGCGTAATGTTATGTTACATACGAGTGTACGTAACATAACATTACGCCAAGTTTTCCTGAAGGGTTGGGCATAGGTGTACCTATAGTACACCCACATTGCGCTTTGTAATAGGGGGCGAACCTATTACCACAGTCTCATCATGCAGTCGTCCGACGGCGGGCGTCGGGCTGTGCTATTACCATCAAACGTGCAAAAATACGTAAGTATTATGTCAGGCTATTTAATTAATTCGTAAGCATTAACATAATTAGCCAAATAAGACTAAGCGCGCATTACGAATATTAATCGTTGCGAATAATAATCGCAAATCTGTGAACAATACCAATAAACTAGAGTTCGCGCACTGCGGTAAAAAATCGCTTGATAATTCGCTTGAAAAATTATTTTTCGTATGCGATTCCATTTCGCAGTTACAATTTTAATCGCAGCGATTAAAATAGTAGTGCGTGCATAGCCTTAGAGATTAACTTGTGGTGCCTTTTAAGGGAATCTATGTTCCAGGTAATTTTTGTGAATTTCTAAACAAAGAAATATAACACACAATAATTTTTCTCAAACTTCTAAACTAATTAGAGCAGTTAAATTGTTGATTTTTGGAGTGAGTTATAAAATTATAAACTGTCAAATTCGTTGTGTAACTTTCACTGTGTAAATATTCACAGAAAACTGAAACTAAACTAATAGCGCCAAATAAACTTGCGGTATCAATCAGCGGGTATATAAAACTCCATTTAGACGATGCAAGTTTCTTGCCTGTGGCATACAACAATGACTAATTCTCAAACACCTACAGCAAAGAATGTAACGAAACAAAATTTTCAACTCTGACCCACTGAAAATTCCGTACCTATTAAAACATTTACGAGGTCGGCCTACGTATTTTCATCACAACCTTTGTTTTGCATTCATAATATTTTTTTTCGGACAATGTTTATCTACTGTGTTTGTTCCTACCTTGGAACCGGATTTTATGCTTAATTTTGTTCGTATAAGCTTGGTAAAAGAGGACTATTGTTCGAGACTGGTTTTGAACCGAGAAATTATCAAAGGTTTTGTAAGGTCATGCTTTTTTTAATGTTGGTATTAGATTAATTGTGTGTTTTTAATTTGTAACGGAGTTTTGGGTTTTATTAAACATTACTCCAGAGCAACCGTGAGAATCGGCTGTGGCATATTAGGGTTCCGTACCAAAATGTTAAAAAGGAACCCTTATGGTGCGACTCATCTGTCTGTCTGTCACAGCTGGATATCTCAAGATCTAATAATGCTATCAACTTGAAATTTGGAACAGTTTTAGATGACGTTTGCCCAACTATTATCAAAATAAGAAAGAAATAAAAATATACGAGTATATGGTTTTATTGTAACAGGGACTGAAATAGGGTCTTAAAAATTTGAAGTCAAGCTACTAGGACATGTGGGGGTATCATATCAAAGAGCCCTGTTTGCACATTCTCAAATTTTTTTTTATTTTTTCTTAGGTCATATAGTTTTCGACTTTTGATGAAAAATGTAAAAAAAATACCATTCCCCCCCTTATCTCCGAAGTTTGCAGAGTGAAAAATCTGAAATTATTCTATGTGTATGTAAAATTACAGGAAAATAAAACGATGTCTCTAAATAGCACACTTTTTCAGAAATCGGAACATATCCCTCGGTGCGCGAGTCCAACTCGCTCCTGACCGGTTTTTTTTTATTGTATTTTTGCTTAATGTTTATATAGGTTTGTCCTTACTCTTTGTTTGATTGCTAAGCCGTTGGTCCTGGCATTCATTCTTAAATAGCCATACATACCTATTATTCCAAAAATATGTAAAGAAAAAAAAGAAATAAAAATATTTGCGATATGTACGACTGCTTTTTACTTTTTCTGTAAAATCAACGCACGTATTAAACTATTTGTATATTAACTATTATTTCGCGGATATTGGTGTGCGTTTACCTAGTTATTATTTTTTTTTTTTAATAAATAATAAGTTTATTGTACAAGGAGATACACATTTATTATACATAGATACATAGAGATATACATATATACAGATATACACATACACAGATATACATAATTAATTCTATCACACTTATTATCACTTGCTTAAAAAAACGGTGAAGGAGGAAAACAGCGTGAGGAAACCCGTGCTTGAGAGATATCATATAATATTAATTCTCGACGGCAAGTGAAGCCAAGTCAGAGGCCATTGCAATGTGTAACTGTTTTATGTCCCAATAAAGCTAGCTAACTCCAAAATCCATACTAAAACTTCAATCTCTTATCCCTATCACACTCCATAGTACAATCACTTCTAAAATACATCAACACCTACCGCACCAACCCTCTCTCCTCATCCTCACTCATATCACGCATACCCGCACTTACTTCATAGCCTCTTACTCACACCAAAGACACATACGCACACTCACACACACTCATGCATACACACACACACTCATGCATTCACGCGCACTAACATACGTACTATCACTATGCGCGCGCTAATAAATTACCCAATTTTCATTTCTTTTCCTTTTTGTTTAATTTAGACTCCTCCTTTAAAATGGAGGATTTGTCTACTTATTCAAAAATTCATTATCATAATTCAATGTATACGACTCTGTACTGTAGTTGAAGGGCGGAATGTCCTAGCACAAGTATTTATTTTGCTTAAAGGGTCATTCCTAAAGTATAAATGTAACTACTGTAAGTTATTGAAATAGACATTTTTATTTTTTTTATTTTAATAAAGTAAAATAAAATAAAAAAAAATCGTAGATTATAAAATTTCATAGAGCTTCATATCGCTTCATGCCACGACACAAATTGAGTTAACTAACGTTTCGTATGAAAGATCGACATCGACGTTTATCAAGTTAAAGCTTGGCTTTTAAGTTAATAAAGTAGTGACTTATAAATTGTTGGTTGCCGTTTAAGTAGGTTTAAGTTAACCTGTCATCATCAAGGTAGCTTTTTATGTTGGGGGCTTGCTTTCAGGCTAATCAAATAATAACAGTCATTTGTCTTTCATAACCCAGCTATTAAGCTGTACGTAATTCATTGATGACAATCCAACTGCCGAAGCTCGATGACATTCTCATCGGCAACAATGATGAACTTCCCTTCCAAGTTTCCAATAGGGGATCCCTATTGAACCTTTTTAAGGGATGAATATTCAAACTTCCTTATTATGTGCACTTTCAATAATAATAATGAACTCGTGCGCAAAATTTCATGCTTGTGGACCGAGCGACTTAGGCTGAGCGTTATTTGTGTGTTATCGTTGTGTGTGTGTGTGTGTTTATCGTTATCTGTGAACTAGGCTATCAAATGCAAAAAGAATTTAAGTTTTTTATAAAGCGACAGTCATTTGTTTTTCATAACCCATTTGTTAAGCCTAATTCATTAATGATATTACTTTATTCGTATGAAAACAAGGATTGTTCACAAGAACAAGGTTTAGGCAATTTTAGATCATAGTAAGTCCAGCGATGTCCTCGAGATGTTTTCCTTGACCGTCTTCAGATAAATACTTATGTAATTTAAAAAAACTACAAATATATATTTTTGTCTTGTTGTCTTGGTATGGGCATGTAATGAGGAGAGACGAAACGCATGTGACTAAAAGAGTGATTCCCCTCTCTATCTTGGGAAAACGCAGAAAATACTGTGTTTGCAGTACAGCTAAGGGTCTAAGAACGAGCTTCTCTCATAGATTTGCATTCCTAGGTTCCCACTTATATAATAAAATTAATCGCATTACCACGATTTATCACCTTACAAAAAGGCCTGTAAGAGTACTTTAGTTTAATTTCTTCTTAATTTAGATTACATAGCAACTGAGGAATTACTTGCTCATCCAAAATAGTCTGTACCGCTAATTTCCCCACAAATAATAATTTCACAAACTTTTCCGCGTTATTGTTTTGTTTTTTGTATTTTACTTTGATTTGGTTTTTATCTTTTATCTATAAGTATATGATTTATATTGTTATGCTCAACTCGTTCACATTTACGATATAAAATTATGTTAACATTCCGTGTGGTGGGACCCTGGTGATCTGCTATACAGGTATTCCTAGTGCAGACACCAGTCTCTCACAAACTTTGTCATATAATTTTTAAACATGTTTTAATTTATTTATCATTTCATTTGTTTGTGAAGAGAAAATAAATTATTTTGAATTTTGAATTTTGAGTGATGAATATACATGTTGATGGGTGGAGAGGCAGAGGAAGGCCAAAGAAAAGTTGGATGGATTGTGTGAGGAATTATATGAAAGAGAAGGGAGTGAATGATAGCGTGACGGTTGACAGGGGAGAATGGAAGAAGAAAACGTGTTGCACCGACCCCAAGTAATATGGGATAAGGGCAGGAAGACGACAAATATATATATATATTTTTTTAAATCTCTGTGTTTCTACAGGTAATACTGACTGTAAAAATTATTTAGTTAACATAGCACATATAAGAACTTTAGTGTGATTTTCCCGTGCAAGCAAATATTATTCTGAGCACAGCTTAGTTTTGCGTTCGAGCGCAAGTTATTTTGCCAATTACTTTACCTCTTGTTTTTTTCTTAACTCCTAGTAGTTTCCGTTGCTAATTGAAAATATATTGTGTTGTAAATAAAAGGAATTGGGAGCGAAAGTGAAATAGAAAACAATGTGTTCACAGTTAGAATAGAATTAACATCACTTTGTTTTCTTAAAAATAAGTTTCCTTTACTTGGAATTTCGGCTTGTTTACGTGGATTTACAGACAAGTATCCGAGGCCCGAATATAAATTCCTACTTCAATTTACTTAACAATATTGTTGTAATTTACGAGAATCTACAAAATGTTTATCGTCTTTTTCAAGAAGAGTGTTTCTCAGAAAATTAATTTTATAGAAAATAATGTAGAAATTGAACTTGTTTCGATTTATTTGAGTTAACATTGAGACGTTCGTGGGCACATTGTTTTATAGTACTTTCGAGAAATAATAGCGAATTATTAATTTTAACTCATTCTGTTAGTTAAAACAAAACTGGTTAATGAAAATTACATAAAGGCTGGGTGTGTAAATACATCGAAACCATAGTTTTTTTTTTTTTGGATGATTGAATCAAAAATTACTAGACCTGCAAGGTAATCAAGCTAACCGACAAAGCCCGAAGATATGCCGATCTTAAGTTGCAGTGAGCACATTGCTCGCGGAACAGATGATCGATGGGCTGAAAGGTTATGGAGTGGCGACTGCGAACCGGTAGGCGCACCGTTGGAGACCTTCCACAAGGTGGACCGAATATTTTGTGAAGGTCGTCGCAGGAATCTGCTGGACGTGAGAAGCACAGGACCGAGCAGCGTGGCAAAGATTGTGGGAGGCCTATGTCCAGCAGTGGACGGTTTTCGACTGAAATGATAATGGTGGAGAGAGCTATATTATGTTACTCCAGAATGTAAATTACAATTAAAACAAAACTGTATGTTAGTATGTATACTGTAATAGCTTCTGCCGGTGACAGTCCGCGTGAAGTTTCGGCTCCCGACCCACCGCGTCGCAACGCATCGCCCACCCGCGCTATTATTTCGTTTTTGCTTAGCGTTCGTTCTGACTTTTTTCTTTTTACTCGGCTCTTAAAGGCGCTAGTGTGATGTTAAACAGTTACAACCTTCCTCAAGAGTTAGGCTATCAAATGCAAATATAATTTTTCAAATCCGACTGGTAGTTCCAGAGATTAGCGCGTTCAAAAACCAAACAAACTCTTCAGATTTATTATTAGTGGTAGATAAATAGGTAAATAAATTTATTTTGTGTGTTTTATATTTTTATTTGTAAATCCTACTTCCTACTAATATTAAATGTGAAAGTTTGTACGTTTGGATGTTTGATACTCAATCACGCAAAAACGGCTTAGCGGATTTGGATGAAATTTGGTATACAGATAGTTTATAACCTGGATTAAGACATATGATACTTTTCATCCCGGTAGAAGGTTCCCGTGGGATAATTTCCGACATACACGCGGGCGAAACCGCTGGCAAAAGCTAGTCAGAACATAAATACACAAAAATAATTAAATTCGAGACCTCGAGATTTCGAGATTTAGTGTCTCGGTGACGTCATTAAACCAACAGATTGTTCGTAGTCGTACACATAGCAGATCTACTTAGTAGATTGTATAGCAACTTTTGTAAAACATTCGAAAATTATATTAGACTCAGCGGGTTTTAACACATAAGTACTTGAAACTTAATTATATTTAAGGATTTACACACGTTTCGTAGTTGGATTGCTATTTCAGCCTTATCTCTGATTTTGGTATGTGAAAGAGCAACAATGCGCGGCTATACAAATAATTTATTTACATAAAATATTTGTATAGCCGTTAATTTAATTAAGAAACTCGAAACTTTATTATTGTGAGTGAGTCTGGATTACATCATGTCTAAGTATAATTAATCTTTTAGAAGAGAGATTCAAGAGAGCCTATACAAAGTATTTTCAAATTGCCTACTACAACAATATCAAATACGCCTGCCTATGTTATAAAAATGACATTCAACCTAGCCTTTTCCCAACTATGTTGGGGTCAGCTTCCAGTCTAACCGGATGCAGCTGAATACCAGTATTTTACATGGAGCGACTGCCTATCTGACCTCCACAACCCAGTGACTGGGTAATACGATACCCCTTGGTAAGGCTGCTTGTCAGACTTTCGGGCTTTTGACGACTCGTAACGACTGTCAAAGATCCACAAATGTCAGCCGGGACCAACAGCTTAACGTGCTTTCCGAGACACGGTGGAGTCAAAGAACAATGGGTACACTTATAACCTGATGGATCGACCCGTGCGGCTGTTATTACTTAGCCACGAGCTATATTGTCAACGATAGTAAATACATCACAAAAGTCATAGCCATTCAATAAAAATACCACAAGAATTCAATTAATTCCCCTCTTCGTATTTCCAATCTCAAAAACTCTTCACTGAAGAAGCTAATTCCGAAATAGGGGCTCTTTATCAACACTCCACACTCAATCAAAATCTTATAAAAGACTTTCCAAAATCAAGAGCAGTAAATAAATCGAGGAAGGAAAGAGATTCGATCAAGGTCAAGACAATTATTATCTTCGAAAGAAATCAATGTTGAAGTCTTTAAAAACATTAAAATAAAATATTTATTTGCTAGAATATGGTACATAAGGTGTTAATTTGTTCATTTCAGCATATCCTGCCATAATATGGCGTACAAATGTACTTAAAATCATGCGATGTCAATTAACCTATCTTACAAATTACAGATTCTACTGACTTGTCTTCTAAATAGTCCTTAATGGTGTAATTATCTTTTAAATAGTAAAAGTTTGAAAAGTATTTTTTTAAACATTGTCAGCGGTAGGTCTTGATAACTATTTGGTAAATGATTGTTAATAATAATCGTCATGCAGTATTCATTTTTAACCGACTTCAAAAAGGAGGAGGTTCTCAATTCGTCGGAACCTTTTTTTTATGTATGTTCCCCGATTACTCGAAGATGGCTGGACCGATTCGGATTTTTTTTGTTTTGTTCGAGAGGGTATACATCACAGTTGGTCCCATATAAAATTGATTAATATTGCTTCGGTAGTTTTTGAGTTAGCTTCAATAATACGTATTTTTTCCCCACTTTTATATGGATGATATTCTAGTTTGTTTTGCAGGTAATGGTATTTGAATTTGTGTGGGGTAGGTACACAACTAAAAAGTGAAAAATAAAAACTTTTTTACAAAAAACTACAACCGACTTCCAAAAACAACACCACAAAGTGAAAAATAACTAACTTCGGAAGTCGGTGGCAAAAAACGAAAATACATTTAACCACACCACCACCACCACCATTTCACCGACTTCCAAAATTAAAGTTATTTTTCACTTTGTAGTGTTGTTTTTGGAAGTCGGCTGTAGTTTTTTGTAAAAAAGTTTTTTTCGCTTTGTAGTGTTGTTTTTGGAAGTCGGTTGTATTTTTTTGTAAAAAAGTTATTTGTTTCTTGAAGAGATCTTTACATATACCTACAAATACATAAACTGACTTCTTTAGACGATCTAAATCATCGCGGCACATGCAATTTAAAGTGCTTTAGAATTTTTCACGAACTTAATTCTTTTATAGCCTATTCTCTGCGTTCAATGAGGTATTCAAATCGTTTGTCTCTTAAGTATTCATTTAATAAAGAAACGGCCATTGGGTCAAAGTGCCGTCGTAAAAATATTGGAGGTTCTAAAGTGATAAAAAAGAATTGTGGGTCAATAAAATCAATGACCAGTATCCTAATTTAAAGCTAAATCTTATGAGGAATAGATTTTTAGACCGTTTACACGCTGCAAGTACGTAAGCAGTGGTGATACAGTGGAAACGGCCGCGACTTATGTGTTTTAATTCAATTCTCAATTCTCAATTATTATTGCATTCCACAAAGTATATGCTTAGGTGGTAAACATTATATAAAGAACAATCGTGGACCCTGTCGGGCACAGCAACAGAAGGATAGTAGAGAGTGACGACGACTTATCGTGTATCTTGTAATCCAACTTATTCTAGAAACTTAAAAAACAAAAAGAAAATGAAAAACAACAATCGTATTTTACATGAGTTTTAAACTTTTTTCATTCAAATATTCTTTTCCACTGTAGTAGCACTTATTTACTAATAGTTTTTTTTATTTTTTTATTTATGAATAGATTTTTTTCTTTTCTTATTGATTCGGGTAGCTTATTGTATATTTTTATTGACATAACTAGAGGGCCTGTTGAATGTATTTTTAAGCGGGATGTTGGTAAGTTTAGTCGTGTTTTGTGTCGGAGTGTGTATCTTGTTTGTATGTCTTCTCGCTTATTGTAAAAATATTGGTGTTTATGGGCGAATTTGCATATTTCAAGTATATATACTTGAATCAAGGCAGAGTCCAAACACAAGACAAATTTAAAATATTCAGGTTTATAAAATGGCACAAAGGCACTATTTGTAAATTAAATAAAAACAGTGAAGAATGACATCATGAGGAAACCGGCATAGCTGGACTTTTTTTTTTTTTGGATGGGAAATCATCAATGACCTCCCGCTCCGGGCGGAGCGGAGGGCGTGTCAGACTTTTACTGACTAAAACCCACCGGTATTCCTGCAGTTGCCACGGTATCTCTTTCGAACAACCCGCGACCCTGGCAGGATCTACACTGGGCCTTTGAGTGCATTACAGGCCAGTCCCTCTCACAGAGCGGACAGCAGGAACATTATAGGCAGATTAATATATTGTGCTATGCTTATTAGGAAAAGATGTCATTATACTGTAACAGTCGTTTGGCATGAAACGAATAGACCATAATATAATTGAAAATATTGATGACTGAATTCTTATGTGGAAGTCTGGCATCGTTTAAACAAGTTTTTGTTCAGACTTAAAATCACACGTACTCGATATTATTTTTATCTGACACAAACTTGTTTTTTATTTAAAGTAGATATGCATTTACACGTTGCAATACAAAACTGATTTACGTCAGGTTACCTCACATTTCGGTCCAGTTGAAAACCAGCGTCAGGCACTAGCTGTCTGGCATTTTTGCTGAACTGGGCCTTTTTGGCACAGCCGTGAGGCACACATTCCTGCATGGTAATTTTGTTGTTGTTGTTATCGCAAATGTTTTTTTTTTTTTTTTTTTTTTTAATTTATGTTATTTTTAATCTGCTCTTACTATTTTGTGGGTCTTTTAGTTAGTCTGTGTATATAAATGTATTTTCTTTCTTTCTATAAAGGCTAATCTTATCTGCTGAAACGAAGACTCAGATTTTATGGAAATCAGTTGCTTCTTTGATGCGAAATGGGCTAAATATAAGTTAATTTTATTAAGAGCCGAGAACAATGTAAATATTTATTATGTTCTTCCAACACTCAGGCTTCCGAGTGTCCCAGATTATGTGCAATGTTGATTTAATCCTCGTCTGTATTCTTAAGCTTTTCTTTGTTGTTTTATTTAAATTTTCTCTGTGAGAGGTTCTGGCTAAAGACAGGATTTAACTCTTTCAGTAAAGGAGTTATACCACGTGACAAACGCTGTTAAGTCACGCTGAGGAGCTTGTGGCTAAGTAATAACAACCGCATGGGTCGATCTATCAGGTTAAGCTACGCTTGCTGGGCTTGTCCGTGGATGGGTGACCATCTTTACATACCGAGACTCCTCCATGCCTCGGAAAGCACGTTAAGCCGTTGGTCCCGGCTGTCATTCGTGGATCTTACAGTCGTTACGGGTCGTCAGAAGCCCGAAAGTCTGACAACCAGTCTTACCAAGGGGTATGGTATTACCCAGTTAATGGGTTGTGGAGGTCAGATAGGCAGTCGCTCCATGTAAAATACTGGTATTCAACTGCATCCGGTTAGACTGGAAGCCGACCCCAACATAGTTGGGAAAAGTAAGTAGTAAGTCACTTGCAAGATTTTTTATTAAGCTATGTAGTATATATTATACAGGATAAAATTAAATTAGGTAGGGAAACTCCGCAGACGTGATGGGTATTTATATCTTAATATGATAAGACAATAAACAAATAAATTTGATTCAATTTTTTTGGGGTCATCAACCGCCGGCGCCATTAGTGTAGGTATCACTAAAAATATCAGTTTAAAAATCTGCCTTTTTTTAAGGTAAGTATCGATTTTCAATACAGTAAAACAGATTTTATCAACTTCCACTTTAAGTAACAACACTACCAGCGGTCATTGACCCAAAAAAAAAAACATGAAATCTTTTTATTTTTATTTTGTCGTATTTAGATATCGGTACCCGTCACGTTTGCGGAGTTTCGCCAGCTAATTAAATTTGACCCTGTATATTTCGTTTCACTTGAAACTCTGTCAAATGATGGTTTAAGATCTTTTAACAATATTTGGACCGTGCTTTTCTAAAACCTAAATAAAAATAACGATATTTCTGCATTTTTTATTTGAAATCCAAAACACATGCTTACTAAATTTTATGTACCAAAATGCTTATTGGCATAATGATAAAAACAGAAAAATATCCCATTAAAACTACTTACAAGACTTCAGTTCCTTCAAGAACAATATTAACTATTGTTAATATACGAGTAGGTACAATTTAAGTCCACACAGAACTAAAGATTAGTCCTTAAATATCACGAAAACTCATTTCCGAAAACGAAATTGTCTCGTAAGAAATCACATTACTGAACATTATTTCCACATATAAGTTAAAAACTTTAATCCTTCCCCAAAACTTTAAATAATTGCTTTTTTATCTCACAAAACTTCAGCTTGGCTCCACTTTCGGCTTAGTATTCGGCTGAATACTAAGCCGAAAGCTGTTTTTGGCCAAAAACAGTTGCTGAAATAGAGATGAGGCCTAGATAAAAAAAAAAATATTTAGTCCATTAGTCAGATAATAAAAAAATAGACACGTATTTTTTGCTTTATCATATAAATAAAAAATGTCTTAAATAACACGCAGTGAAGTTGAGGAGCGGGGGCTCGTCACTTCTACGTATAAAATCTAGCTAGGCGTGACGTCATATACTTTATTGCCGTAATCTTATGATTACGTAAAAAAAGAAAAAATATGTGTCCAATATTTTTTAATAATTTACAAAACAAATATTTAGTCCTCATCCCTATTGCAAATCTGGGATGCTGGCCTATCTTGAGAATTATATACCTTAGGATTTATTCAGACGAACAACAACTGCAGCGGTCGAGCTTCTTTTGTTAATTAAAAGAATAGTGGCGATTGGTGGAAGGATGGGCGTTTTCAGGGCTGTCTTTTGTAATTTTTGTGACGGTCAAAAAACTGAAATAATATTTTAATTGTTTTTATTTGCCGTAATATAAATAAACTGCTTTTTTTTATTGAAAAAAAAAACTAAGCTAGATAGCAATAAATAAAAATAATAAATAGCAATCGCTAAATCAAAATTCGTAATCTATCTATCCACTTTAGGAAACAGTCATTCGTTGAATGTCCGTTGTTACAATTTTTTGTGTACAAATAGAAATGTGTTTTGATAATTAGGTACCTATTAAATTAATATTATTATTTAAATAGCAATAGCTAAATCAAAATTCGTAATCTATCTATCCACTTTAGGAAACAGTCATTCGTTGAATGTCCGTTGTTACAATTTTTTTGTGTACAAATAGAAATGTGTTTTGATAATTAGGTACCTATTAACTTAATATTATTATTTACTAGTCCGCTAATTGATTACATTTAAAAAAAAAAACACCTTTTCATATAACAATTTAAAAAATAAGGTCCCGTGTGAGCGAGAGAGGTTATAAAATGCAACAGCCCTCTGCAAGTATCTGACGTTACGATTTTGTTTTTTTTTTTGTCACAAAATACGCGTGTTTGTGCAATTTATGTATTTGCAACAACAACACACGTAGGTACTGAGTCTTAAGTGGTTGCGTTTTTGACCATTATATCGTCACTTGTCAGTATTGACCAGACGTTCTGGACTGTCTTTGAGCACGACTGCAAAAATGTGACGTACGTGCGCCTACTCGTTTCAGCGTTCTCATAAAAAGTGGCCAGCAACATTTTGGCCGCTGAAGACTATGGCTCATCTAAACGGACCCATAATTACTAAAAATTTAACTGGGTCACAGTTATCGATTTTGTTGAGCGAAATAAACTAGCAATTTATATTAATAAGGAGAAAGATCGTGATAGCACTAGAGTAGTGAAGCAGAAAGGTAGGGAGGTAATTAAAAACTCATTATAGCGTCGCTATGTTAGTAGTGAGCCTGATGGTTTTCAATAGAACTTCCAGTATGGTCGATGTGGATTCTGTAGAACAAGTAGAAGTGATTCTAGAAAGTTCTGAAGCAAAATTTTGAACCGTTGTTCCCAAAGCGAGGAGAGTTTTAGTGCCTTATTTACATATCTTTACTGCAAATCTGGACGTTTAAAATCAGTGTTTCACAATTCTGAATTAAAGTCTTGGATTATTAATGCGAAAAATATAGCAGCAATCTTATTCTTGACTTAAGTCAATGTGGCTG
Source organism: Cosmia pyralina (assembly GCA_946251885.1). Lineage (NCBI taxonomy): Eukaryota > Metazoa > Arthropoda > Insecta > Lepidoptera > Noctuidae > Cosmia > Cosmia pyralina. The sequence goes on from OX276365.1 coordinate 10,198,095, forward strand.
TAATTTAAAGAATATTCAAAGCTTCTAAAAAAGCGCTCTTTTACTCCCTATTTCTCAAAAAAAGAAATATAAATGCGCATCCAGACTGTGCGAGGCATGTGCTTCGAATGATAAGTGAGGCATGGCAAGCTGAGGCATCAGACATAAAAAATGTAGTTTTAAAAACTAAGAACACGGTGTTAGTTTTAAAAAACCGGCCAAGTGCGTGTCGGACCACGCACAATGAAGGGTTCCGTAGTTGGAATGAATTTATCTTAAGAACAAACTTAACATTGTAGTTGAAAAACATGTTCTCCCATACATTCCAACTGTAAATGTAAGTTTGTACTTACAATATTGATAGATTTACCATGTTACTTTAACACCACAGACTTCTTATCTTCTGTAATCTATAGGTAAAGATCTATTTTCTGTATTTTTTCCAAATTTTAGGCTTAGTAGTTTCGAAGATAAGGGCGGAAAATGGTCAATTTTCGTCTATTTTCTTAACTTTAAAACAATTTTTGACGACACGGTTGGCGCAGTGGTTGAGCGATTGACTGCTGCGCAGCATGTCGCGGGTTCGATTCCCGCACGGAACAAATATTTGTACGACCTACAAGTATTTGTTCCGAGTCTGGGTGTTTTTCTATCTATAATATGTATGTATTTACAAAAAAAAAATGTATATAAGTAGTTTATCAGCCATCTCGTTCCATAACACAAGCATTAGGTTGCTTAGCTTGGGGCTAGATGGCGTTGTGTGTGATATGTCCAAAACATATATTAATTTATTTGAAAATTATAAAAAAAAAATATATTTGAGACCCTCATAGTAAGCCCTTTCATTTGACATGCCACATGGTGTAGTTTGCTAAACTTTTTTTTTAATTTTCTTATTTGCCCCCCAAAAGTGACCTCTATATTCAAAATTCATTTATTTACGTTACCTGTCCGTGTTTGGGTCACAGAAATTCATATGTGTACCAAATTTCAACTTAATCGGTCCATTAGATTCGGAGCAAATTGGCTGTGACAGACGGACAGACGGACAGACAGACAGACAGACAGACAGACAGACAGACAGACAGACAGACAGACAGACAGACAGATAGACAGATAGACAGACGGACAGACAGACATACAGACACACGAGTGATCCTATAAGGGTTCCGTTTTTTCCTTTTGAGGTACGGAACCCTAAAAATGTACTCAAAGGTAGGAAACAGTTTAATTTACCATGAAATGAGCTTAGTTAAATGTAAAAAAAACTGGTTAAGAGCGAGTCAGACTCGCGTACCGAGGGTTCCGTTCCGATAAATTGCGGTTTACGATTTATGACATATTATAAAAAAAACTACTTACTAGATCTCGTTCAAACAAATTTTCGGTGGAAGTTTACATAGTAATGTACATCATATATTTTTTTAGTTTTATCATTCTCTTATTTTAGAAGTTACGGGGGGGGGGACACATTTTGTAAGTGTCTCTCGCGCAAGCTATTCAGTTTGGAAAAAAATGATATTAGAAACTTCAATATAATTTTTGAAGACCTATCCATAGACACCACACGTATGGGTTTGATGCAAAAAAATTTTGAGTTTCAGTTGTAAGTATAGCCATACTTAGAACTGACACTCAATTTTTTTTTAATTAATTGTTTTTTACTATTTTTGTGTGAAAATCTTAATGCGGCTCACAGAATACATCTACTTACCAAGTTTCAACAGTATAGTTCTTATAGTTTCGGAAAACAGTGGCAGTGACATACGGACTGACAGACAGACAGACACATGACAAATCCATAAGGGTTCTGTTTTCTGCCATTTGGCTACGGAACCCTAAAAATGGATAATTTAAATGATGGATTCCTATATTTTTAACGACTTCTAAAATTCTAAAAGGAGGAGGTTCTCAATTACTCGAAGATGACTGGACCGATTTGGATTTTTTTTTTTTTGTTTTATTCGAGAGGGTATACATCACAGTTGGTCCCATATAAAATTGATTAACTTTGCTTCGGTAGTTTTTGAGTTAGCTTCAATAATACGTATTTTTTCCCCACTTTTATATGGATGACGTTCTAGTTTGTTTTGCAGATAGTGATATTAGAATTTGTGTGGGGTAGGTACTTAAAAGTGAAAAATAAAAACTTTTCTTACAAAAAAATACAACCGACTTCCAAAAACAACACTACAAAGTGAAAAATAACTTTAATTTCGGAAGTCGGTGGCAAAAAACGAAAATACATTTTATATTTCTATGGTTATAACTATGTATAAGCTAAACTAGAATGGTCTTTTTTCTAACAGTCTCTTTGTTATTAGCCAACAGCAGAGGAGTCTTCAGGCACTAGCATCTTTGCGGAAAATAAAATCTTTAGCGACACTTTCTTCAGGTAATTTGTTGGTAAGAAAAGCTTCGTTTACAAGCAAGATTTGTTCTAGGTGAAATAAAATTACCGCTTTGTATTACAGGATAGCTGATACAATTATTACATGACTATTATCATAGGCGGAAAGCCAAATTTTTTTATGGAATACTTAACACAAGACATGATGCCTATATACACTTTTAGTATTGTAGGTGGCATCTACATCACCACAGGCGAACTAGGCAACACAGTGACGTCAAGCAAAATCCTGCATCGCGCAAGCAGAGTTTACCGCGCAACTAGCATTTTTTACAACGTCCGGATCCCAACATCAATCTTCAGGCAGTAGCCAACCAGACACATCACCCATCTAGTCGGATGATCCTCCCGTTTCTATAGAGGATGAGTGAACTTTACAACCTGTTCCTCATACCTGCTTTTAGTTTTCCGTAACTCAAAAGGAAAAAACGGAACCCCTAAAGGATCACTCGTGTTTCTATCTGTCTGTCCGTCCGTCTATCACAGCCAGTGTGCTCCGAATCTAATGAACCGGTTTTTGTTGAAATTCATATGTAACAAATAAATTAATTTTGAATATGCGGGTAATTTTTAGGGTCATATAGGAAAATAAAATAAAAAAGTTTTGCAAACTGTACTGTGTGACGTATCAAATGAAAGGCCTTACTCAAAAAAAATTCTTATAATTTTAAAATAAATAGTTTTATAGTTATACTCCCGAGCCTAAAATTTGGAAAAAAATACAGAAAGTATTTCTGTTTATAGTTTGCAGAAAAATTTAGATTGTAGAGAAATTGATAAGAAGTCTGTGTCTAAAATAAGATGGTAGATCTCTCAATATTGTGCGTACAAACTTATATTTGCAGTTGGAATGTATGGGAGAACATGTTTTCAACTACGATATTAAGTTTGTTCTTGGGATAAATTCATCCCAACTACGTAACCCTTCATTGTGCGTAGTCCGATACACACTCGGCCAGTTTTTATTATGTACCATGATATGGTATTAATCAGGCACTAATCCAGGCTCCTAGCTGTATTGAGAAGTGGAACCAGAACAAAAATATTATACAGCAGGAACTGCCATTTTAATAAAGACAAACCGAAAGAAAGCGTGTCATTTAATTGTTTATCAAATTGATATGCCGCTGTAACATGATTGAAGCCATGACTATCCCTAGAAATAAAGCTATTTACCGAAATAAAGTTATATGTACAAAGCTATCATCATCATAATAATTTCAGCCGAAAGACGTCCACTACTGGACATAGGCCTCCCCAAGCACCGCCACTTCGACCGATCCTGTGCTTAGCTATATTCCTAGATATCCCTAGGGATATAATTTCATGGCTTTAACCATCTTGCTGCGATATACATATACACTACGTCAATTCGCTTTGACATAGACATTTCATACAACTGTCAAAGAATGACAGTTGTAATTTGAACAATATGCAAACAATTTAGGTTGGTACTTAGTCAATTTACTAAACAATTAATTTCGCTGACTTTGCATAGAACCTTCTCACATGTACATAGCACAGTAGGTATTTTGTCTCGTATGTAAACATAGGAGAGTATAATCCGAAATAACAAATTCGTAACATTGACAGACAAGGGTACGAAAAACAAAAGATCTCATAAGTTATTTATACGATGATGTATTACGCAAGGTTAGGATTAATAAAATATCGTGTTGAAACACAACAAATGGACTAAAAATATAAATAAATTAGGGTTTGTTAAAGAAACATTTATTATATTTAGATACGTAATGTAGGTACCAAAATCTTTCATTAAACGAAAGAGAAGCAAGTGTATTATTTAAAAAAAAAACAAGCTTTTATTAGTCTGGATATTATCTAGGCGCAGAGTCCTTGTCAAGACGCATCAAACGAGCCTAAACTCGATAGGGTTGCGTCGTTATATTACTGCGTTCCTGTGGCCACCTTTCTGCTCCATCATCAGATCAGCTCGATGGTACCAAAATATTGCATAGTCACCGATTTTATATACGTATGCCAAATTGCAGCTCAATCTTACACCAGGAAATGGCCCAAATTTAACTTGCAAAATTCCAGGACAAAGTACATACAAGTGCTTTAAATAAAATAGATTTATTTGTCACAGAAGCATGTGCATAGAAGAAAGATAATTTAACTCGAATCACACTAATATAATTAAGACGAAATTTAGTGAGTATGTGTGTGGGTGTGGGTGTGTGTGTGTTTGTGTTTGTTACTTCTTCACGCTCAAACGACTGGACCGATTTGAGTGAAATTTGGTAAATAGATGCCTTATACCCTGGATTAACATGTAGGCTACTTTTTATCCCGGTCTATGTGAGTGAAACCGCGGGGCGCAGCTAATAATAAAGATAAATTGAATTGAATTTGTTAAAGGTTACACAAATTCGTTGCAAATACCTACATCCTAAAAATTCTTATTTTTAAAGGGACGCTGTACCTATTAGTAAGTAGGTTCCGTATCCAAAGGGTGTCAACGGAACCTTATTGAAAACCTCCAACCTCGTTTTTTTGTTGAGTCGCTGTCATGTGCATGTGCTATTTGTATTTAAATCATACGACTTCTATACATAATATAAATTAAACTCATATTTCGTGGTCTGTTTGTGTGGCCTCGATGTTCTTCTAAACTTCTCAACGGATTTTGATGCGGTTTACACCATCATTTAGGAAGATTTATTACAACTTATGAGTACATATCATCACACTAATATTATAAAGGCGAAAGTTTGTGAGTGGGTGTGTGTGTGTGTGGGTGTGTGTATGTGTATGTTTGTTACTTCTTCACGCTTCAACGGCTGGACCGATTTGAATGAAATTTGGTATGTAGATAGCTAATAGCCTGGGTTAACACATAGGCTACTTTTTTTATCCCGGTCTACGCCGGTGAAACCGCGGGGCGTAGCTAGTAAAAAATAAATCTCGATGTTATGTCAAAACGATATAACCGTGCGAAGCAGGGGCAGGTTACTAGAAATAAAATAAAATCTAAGAAATGAAATCTATCTATAACCTAAGATAATATACGTCACTAAAGACTTTATAGTGTGTTATTAAAACTTCACGAGTAAACCTCAAATCACTAACTCGCCGAGAACAGCGTTGTGATAACTACTCGCTCCGCTTTTGTATAAAAAAAAGCCTTTGCCATACAGTGAGACAATAACGGACCTGAAAAAATACCAGAACAGGAATTGACGTGAAGTTTGTAACAAAAAGAAAACACAGATATTTTTTCCTGTGCTGTGGTTTGTAGCATAATTAAGGAGTGCAATTTTAACTGTCTTAATAACTTGCTGTAAATTTGCTGTAATTAAATGAAAAACGGAATCATGTATGATACTTTTTGCTTTTTTTACCTGAAAAACACGACCATTTTAAGTTGCGTTGCTAAGTCCAGGGCAACCTGAGATCCACTAAACTTCTTATCTACCGAGTAATATTTTTAGCTTTTCTCATAATGTTCATTCCTATCAAAAAAAAAAGAAAATGCCAAGCTTATTATTCTAATTCCAGTCTTTTGTTACACAATAGTGCCTATACAAAATTATTTAGCATTAATTAAATTATACTTTACTTGGAGATGTAATAAAACGTATTTAATATGTTTTACAATAACTGTGATAAAAACCGCAGCCAAATCAGTTCACCCGTTTAAGAGCTACGGTGCCACAGACAGACGCACATTTAACGGTCAAACTTGTAACACTCCTCTTTTTGCGTCGGGATTAAAAAAGAAAGAATAAAATACACATTATTTGACCCAGGTACGCAATGAAAATACTGGTATTTACCGTAACACATTATCTTCTGCCTAACCTTTTCCCAACTATGTCCGGGTCGGCTTCCAGTCTAACCTGATGTAACTGTAACCAGTAACTGGGTAAGACTGGTTGTCAGACTTTCGGGCTTCTGACTACCCGTAACGACAATACCTAATTATTCCATTCCATTTTTTTTTGCTATTCTCAATAATAACATTTTCCTAAACGCGACTTGACTTTAAAGAAACCGTTACCCATAAAACATTGATGAATTCGAAGAAAAAACAGCCGCAACGTTTACCTGCTAGTACTATAGCAGAAAATTATAGTTTACGCTCGTCAATTTCTGCTCTATAAATAGATCGGCTTTTCCTTAGTGACGTATCAGAGAAAGGATTATTACTATAGGTCAGTGAAATTATGATATGAATTTGTGACGTCATGTTTCGGTACTATTAATGAAAATAGGGAGCAATATTTGCTAAAGGATTAAGGTATTAATTTCCATTCACACACAAAATATTTATGTAAGTGTTGTTTTATAGCGAATATGAGTACCAATACAATCAATCTGCCTAGCCTTTTCCCAACTATGTTGGAATCGGCTTCCAGTCTAACCGGATGCAGCTGAATACCAGTATTTTACATGGATCGATTGCCTATCTGACCTCCACAACCCAGTAACTGGGTAATACGATAACTGACAATCAGTCTTACCCCTTGGTAAGACTGATTGTCAGACTTTCGGGCTTCTGATGACCCGTAACGACTGTCAAAGATCCACGAATGACAGCCGGGACCAACGGCTTAACGTGCTGTCCGAGGCACGGAGGAGTCTCGGTATATAAAGAAGGTCACCCATCCACGGACCAACCCCGGCAAGCACAGCTTAGGATATGTAATAATAATAATATGAGTACCAATACAAAGTATGAATAATTTATATTTAAAAATAATTATTTTTATAAAACATTTAGTGTGATTAATATTAACGTATGATCTAGAAATGGATTGAAATAAATAATTTTCATTGATTTGATTAGAATAATATATACAAGGCGGCGGAAAAAGTGGTGCAATACCTATGCGGTCAAAATGTATGAAACAGCAAACGTTTAATAACAGACGAAAAATAAAAAAAAAGACAGCTTTTCCTTACATTTTGATCGAGATATTGCACTTTTGTAGAAAACAGTTGATTTTGAACCCCCGATGTAAAAAGGGGTGATATAAGTTTGACCGCTATGGCTGTGTGTGTATGTGTGTCTGTCTGTATGTCTGTGACACCGTAGCTCTTAAACGGGTTAACCGTTTTAGATGCGGCTTTTTTTATTTGAAAACAGGTTTTCTAGCGGTGGTTCTCGTTTTTTTAATAATCTACGAAAAATTTCAACGATGTGGGGTCCTCATGTATTGAATCCATGGTAACAGATTGCGTGTCTGTCCCTGCCATCCTGTATTATACAGTGGTATTAGATACAGTAACAACACCACGTGTCGTTTTGCATCCTTGTCAAATTTCCGGGTGTGATACAGAACATCAAACCGAAGAACTATCTCCAAGGGACCAACATCGTAATCGCAAAAAGAATTTCAACTGTCCCATAGAAAACTTCAATATCTACTCGACGCAAATGTATGTGACGGCTGATTATTTTTTCGCGATTACGATGTTGGTGCCATGGAAAAAGTTGTTCGGTTTGATTGTCTATACCACATCCTTAAATTTGACGAGGATGCAAAACGACACGTTGTATAGAGACGACGACGATTGAAAAGTAAGATTTAAGGACTCCCCAAATAATTTGGTATAGTGACATGACAATGACAGTGATGACAGTGATAGAAGATTTACTAAGAATATAATTTACCAACTTAAACAGTCTAAGGGCTGATTGTTCAATAGGTTGATAACTTTTACCTGAAGAATAAATGTGACAGTTTGACATATTTTCTATACAAAAGCTGTCAAACCGCCATATTTATTCCTCTGATAAAAATTATCTGACTATTGAACAATCAGCCCTTAGTAAACAAACTTTACGTTGTCTCTTTTTAGCACTAACAAAGAAGCTGAAATGCCATCTTAACGTAGACTCTTCCATCACAAATTAATTCAAGTCTTCGCACAAGATAACGAATATTGTATGACTTGAGAACTCTACAGAAGACACTAACAGCACAAAAGAATTTAATCTTAGTCACACAGATTCTATTCATCCATTTGACAAAACGGAACATGAATAAAAAATTAGTCGAAAAGAAACGTCAAGAAACTTCTTATACGACAAATCCAAATCATAGAAGGACAATCTGAACACGCTTCGTTTACTCGTCAAATATGATTTGACGTAAAGAATATAGGATAGCTGCGGGCGTAACAAGTGCTGAGTGGAGTTACGAGTATATTACTCCACTCAGCACTTGGTACGCCCGCGGCTCCGTTTGCAGTTGGAACTGGGCAGGGACTGGAATAAAAACGGTTATTGCTCGAGGTTAAAGGTATCTTGTAAGCTTATTTAGTAAGCATTTACCCAATATCTATGATATGGTTGATGTAGCAATAATGTGTAACTAGTATTGAGCAGAGCTAGTTAAATATCTTTCTGAGGTGTATTCTGATCAGCCATACTTACTTTCAATTTCCATATTATTTTGATGTTGACATTGGAAGAAAACATAGAGAAAAAAGAAACTACAACGTGTAACGTTAAATGCGCAAAACCGGGGTCATTATACTCATCATTATGAACAACTTTTACTTAGGGACCAAACCTGAAATCGCGAAAAAAAATCAGCTGTTCAGTACATTTATGTTCGCATAATTCGTCATAATATACTGAACAGCAGATTTTTTATTTCGCGTTTTCAGGTTTGGTCCCATAGTAAAAGTTGTTCATAATGATGAGTACAATGACCCCATAAGAGGTTTATTTATTTATATATAACTTATTGTACACCACAAAAATACATAACAAAAAAAAAAGACAATCAAACACTACAAAAAGAGGAAAGAAAAAAAAAAATAGAGAAAAGAGGTTTTGCGCATTTAACGTTACACGTTGTATATTTAGATATGTTTGCCAAGGAAGTGCTATTAGAGTGGAAAACATCTTGTGGAAACCAGCATGTAACATCCACCAGCCCGCAGTGGGCCCACATGGTGGAATACGGCCCACTCTCTTTCACAGTAAGGAGGCTTGTATCCCAGCAGTATGAACATTATAGGCTGATTATATTATGGAAGCGATTGATTAACTAAAATTTCAACTCGAGAATTATTGAAAACCGGTGTTTCACAGTACGCGGTCTGTCAACCAAAAATTTACTTCACTGCATAGATCTATCAAATAAAACCATCGCATATTACAACTAGTGGTTGTAAAGTCATATGGGCTCCCCTACAGAGATATCGATGCAATTTGCAGGGTGCCTGCGAGATCGGCTCTTCAAATTGAGTGTGAAAATGGAACGCTCGTGTCTGTATGCACTTTCATCGTTCACGAGACCATAATAACGAAATTTCCTACGCTGACTGCTAGCAATAGTGCAGTATCTACGAATTGTATCTGTTCAGATTTCAAAAGTTAAGCATCTATTACTGTAATTGTAGACAAGGATAGAAAATTCCTAAATTGTATAAGACGACAGTGACGTAAGCCTTTTACAATGTAATTATTAAATGCTATTTTCCCTAACCTGACCGTTGCTAACAAAAACATCAAATCAAATTGCGCGAGATTAAATTGCTTTATGAAATTAAATACTCTTGTTTTAAGGAAAATCTTGTGACTAATGAACCTTCACGGCAGTCCAATGAAAGCAAAAACATAATTAGTCCGAAAAATAACTTCAAAAGCCAGGGACGGAACAGGAAAAATACTTTCCAATTTTGCTCCAATTACGGACAGAATTATGTGTATCGCCACGCTTATTTTACCATAAAGAGTAGGCAGAGCTTTAGGGTGTGCCAATATTCCGTTGGCACTTCGCCTCTTTGTAACATGTTGAGTTTAAATCGCAATAGTAAGTAGTGACAAATTGTTAGTGCGACGCCCACAAAACTGCAGTCAATGAGTCATAGAACGTGGGGTTTACTCGTTCGTTATGACATAGTTTAGGGAACAATACTGAGTCATGATCATGTGGGTGGACCAACAATCTGGTGAAGTTCGCGGGAATCTGCTGGATGCGGAAAGCGTAGGACCGGTCGTTGTGGGCTTGTGGGAGGCATACATTCATACAATATGTCGCAGACGGATTGTCGAATCCGCTGTTTTTACAAAACATCTCCGTTATGTAAAACAGCTGAACGACGTTTAGCGATTTTCCCATAATTATTAAACTTTGACACGCAGAATTGCATAAATTCGTATTTATCAATGCAGTGGGTCAACGTTTAGAGGTTATGTAAAACAGCATGAAATAAATGTTAGACTGTAGATTTTAGTTTTAAATTTGGTCGCTCGTGTCTCATGATACACATCATAACAACAGTAATGGCGTCCGTAACAAAAATAAATAAAACGAGTAATATGAGTGAAAATACTAACTCAAGCGAATACAGTGATTTTACGGACAATATTTTAACATCAAATTATCAGAGTTTTATGAAATTCACAGACCTAAATACCCAAATAGCTTTGATCAACTTGGAAGTAGCGCTTGCCGGATGCAGCCGCGGCACCCACTTGCTTTGCTCTTTAGGCTCGCAAGTGGATAGTCACAGTTTTAACATAACCTAAATCAATTGGTCAGGGTGCTTTAGCTTAGTTACTGCGACCAATTCGGCATTAGAAGCCAAACCAAACGGTTACTGTGACTGCAGATGAGTCATTCTGCATTACGTCTGAACATGGGTAGCAGTTTTGTTAAACATAACACAATGAAAATCCAGCTGAACGTTTTTCAGCTATTTTACATAACGGAGCTGTTTTGTAAAAAAGCTAGCAGTTATGTCAAACAGCGGATCTGCCACATATACACAGCAGTGGACATCTTTCGGTTGATTTTGTAAACATGGTGATGAAGATGATTGAGTCAATGAGGTGAATTTTAAAGATAATAAACACATTATATGAAATTTGTAACGGCACGCATAAATATTGCCTCAAGATACTTGAGTTACAAAAAACTACTACAAGAATAATGCTTTACATTAAGTAAATGAAGCTCTATCGATAGAAGCAGCAAAACCACTTAGTGATATGAAACCTTAAGTAACAGATAGCCGAGATAAAGCCCAAATTGAGGCAGAATACAAGATAAACGCAGACCAACCTCTGACGTCACTAGAACAAGATGAAATCAGAACTGATTTGAGGGTCAAAGATGATCATGGACATTTTGTGATTACTAGAAATGTAATTCTTAGTACTAAAATCGAAAGTTTGAATGGATTGGTGGACATTATTTCTCTTTTAAGTGTGCTGGCCAACAAATGAGAAAAAGTTTATTATTTTTCATCGTTAAAAAAAACAGAAGTTAGTATTTATGTAGTAGATAATCTAGTAATGCTTTAACTATTACTTATATTACTTAATCATACTTGTAGCTGACGAAATGTGGGTCTATATTACACCCACGTTTCGTCAATTATGTTTAAGTACCTCTGCCTGACCCTTTGGGGTATGCAGGCGTGATGTTATGTCATATTATGGCTTAGAGATACCTTAAATATAATACATTTAAGAAACTACCGTTATAACACGATTAACGTAACACCATATAGAGTTTTGATAGATAAAATCCAGATTAAGAAGAAGTTGTTATCCGAAAATCTAGCCTTACTGAAAGATCCGCTTTTAAGTCTATCGACCCTTAAAGATTAGACTCCTCAACAGAGATCTTTATCTAGTCTTTAAGCCTTTGACAAAACATATATTCTATCCTCTAAAGGTTCTTTAGAATTATGTTCGAGACCCAAAGATTTAAATCGTTAGATTTGCCCTCACCTTACTTTGGTTGCGCCAAAAAGTGTCCATACTGAGAAGATTAAGCTCACACATCCCGAATGCAACGATAGATATGTTTTTAGTATGATTAAGCAATACAGTGTGGCTGCATCTACAACGCCACATGCGAACTTTGCATCAAAGACCTGACGTCACACAAATCCTGCATCGCGCAAGCAGAGTTTACTGCGCGACTGGCTTATACAACATCTCGACATCAACCGTCGGGCAGTAGCCCACCAGACACAACACCAGTTCTGGTCGGAGAATCCTCCCTTTTCTATGGAGGATGAGTTTACTTTAAACCCTGTTCCATAGACTTCTATAACAGTATAATTAAAATGTCATCATCAACGAAACAGAAACGTGGCCATCTTTTGACGCGGTCGGGTGAATCTAACGATTTAAATCCTTTTTGAGGCCCAAATATAGCTAGAGCTAAGTCTCGTTAGAAATTTTCTTATCTTACTTTGAATATGTTTTAGACAGATTATGCTGGTAGGCTGAGAACAGATGTAGATTTCAGTTGGAAGGTTTTGTTGAAATAAATCAATCAATTTCAGAGCGAGTAGAAGGTTGTAATCGATCTAAAAACATTAGAAACGCGAGATAGAATATCACTAACGGCTGAATTCAGAAATGAAATCAATTTAAAGACACGTAAAGTAATATTATAAAAATGCCTTAACGTAAGGTAAGTATCATTACTTCAATATTATAATTCAGGAAACAGACGATGATTCTTTCGATTCAACGAACTTAAAAAATAAAACAATCTCCAATTTGACAAGATTTACAAATATAGTTTTTACGTCATATCACAAAATTCATAAAATCTATTAAACACTTCCTCAAATCCATTCATCTTAATAACATAGCTATATCAAATCTAGAATCGGCACATTATCTAGAAATACGTCAGTGTGTTTCGGTATCTCAATACCGAAACACACTGACGTATTTAAACAGTACTTGTCACTCATGACAAGTACTGCTTGTAACAATCCACGCACAGAATCGAACGCCAAAAGCCTTTGACATGAATGCTTCTAGCAATGTAGATACCTCTATACTGACATCAGTCTGTGCAGATGCTCTTAATTGCACTTTTTGATGGATGGATGGAAGGGACAGGTTCGACAGTATATTGTAGTGAAGATTTAGCATCATATAGCTATGAATAAAGGTTTATTAGAAAACCAGAGTCAGACATCATCTGCCTGGTGAACCTTTATGGTGCAGCATGAGACACAGACTATTGTTGTTGAAATATTATTTTCACTTTTTTTTTTGTTATTTGTGTTTTGTGTTTCACGAACTGTGTCCAAATAAACGTTTTTCATTCTTTCTTTTCTTTCTTCATCTTCATCATCATTATATCCATCTTAGCCTTCTGTGTGCGGCTTGTCTAAATAGTAAGTAGCTATTACCATAATGATGACTTATCATCATCGTTCTCTTTCATACTTCTCTATTAGTCGTCATCTCGGTAGTCACCCCCTTTCTAACCAAATCATCTTTTACACAGTCCATCCATCGTTTCTTTGGTCATCCCCTATTCTTATAGCCGATCACATTCGCAAGCAAAACTCTCCTTATAACATTCTCCTCATTCCTCCGCATACCATGACAACCAAAATGATGACTGTTTGCAACAAGTGTCTATTATAATAATTTATATGTCGTGATTTTGTTTTTTCCAATAAAGATGTGTTCTTGATCATTCTAGTATAGTCTATTGCTAGATACCTATAGTCTTGTATTAGATAGTGTCATCATACCGATGACTGATTGCACAAACGTCACGCCACTTCCAAAATAAGAAATGTTCAACTTAGGATCAAAGTCATTTGAACGAAATAGGCGGTTCCTAAATTCGGTGCCTCACTTTGAGATAAGGAAATCCGTAACTTTGTAAGTGTCAGATTAGACGACGTCGTCTATAACGACTTAGTAAAAACAGTAGGCCTAGCACGAACGCGTGACGTAAATTCATAACATAATATTTACTTTCATATTTATCGGTAATATTTATTGACCTTGTCGCAAAAATTTAAAACAAAATTATGTAGGATAGTGTTGTATTTTCAATTCAAAAATCGGCATCAGTCCTCCACCAGTGAAGTATAAAATTTTCGTTCCAAAATAATAAACTTTAATTATATTAACGGGAACAACACAGTTAGTTGTTTATTCTAATTTTCTTGTTTTCCTTTCTAATAAATCTTCGAGCCAGTTAGATCTGGTACGTACCAAGAGCAAACGAAATAATGAACGTCATATAAGGGAATTAAGCCAAAGGAGGATTAGATTATCAGCTGATAAACTAATCAAAGTTGCAAACCAAAAAATGTGTATTTTTTTTGGTTCTTAAAATTATTGGTACGTAGGCAAAACCGCGGGCACAGCTAGTAAATTAATACATTCGGAATAGAAAAATAGGTAAGTGTCATCTGCTTTCTGTCCCGTCCCGGCCAACATGCTAAAGTCAACTGCGAAAAATCGAGGTCAACGGGCCCTCAAGCTTTGGCCAAGCTAGCTGTCACTATAAATATAATGACGGTTCTGCTCAACACGTTGCCGAAAATATCTCTGCAACCGAAGCAGATATTATATTATGTGATGTCTTATAACCTATAATGGATGTCAATGTCCTAGATTCTTCCCTAATGGGTTAGAACAAATAAATGGAATCTTCATCGGTCAAAGAAAAGCATTACATAACTAAATGTTCAATTTCGTGACAATATACAATTTTGTGTTAGTGTGTGTATTGCAAAAACAAAGTAATATATATAAAATTGAACATAAAGTTATTCACATACAAATATGTTAGTATACCCTGCCTAGATATCTCTTTGTTGACTGTACCTACTTTTTTGTCTCATAAAAAATACAAAAGAAAAACGATTATATATAAAAGCATTTAAACAAGAGACTACCATTTGACCTTCAACAGTGTATGATGAATGATAGATTATTCGAAGTTCCAATTGAATTTTGGAGGATTCTTTACCAAAATGGCCGTATGTCGTGCAAAACACATCGACACTCCCAAATGATGGGATAACCATATATTATCATGTTATGAATGACCTTTCAAGATCGCTTTGTAAGTATACTTACCTAGGCATTTAATCACAACCAAAATGGGAATATACTTTTAGAAAGATACAAATTACGTTTACAAAGCACGCAGTGATTATTAATATCTATCCTAAAAAGAAAAAGAAACAACATAAAAGTACTTCTACAAGTTACTGCCAAGAAAAGTCCAATTAGGAATAAATGAGATATAACCAGCGGCTAAAAGAAATACAACATAATGCTCGTGTGAGTCCCTTTTACAAGGTTATTTTTTCCTTGTGACAGCAAAATATCCAATAATAATCTAGACGATTTTAACAAGCAACATAATAACGTACCACTTGCAACAACAAATCAATAAAAGTCTTTGAACCGTATGAAAGTCTTTGAACGGTATGAAAGACTTTGAAGGCTACAATTTGTACAAACGTAACATACGTTAACATGATACGCAAAGCAATCTAACTTTGAAGCACTTCTGAGGAAGTAACGAAGTACCAAAAGTGTATAATTTTGAAACATGCACGTGCACCTAAATATAACGTCAATGAGTCCTTTGACTTACTTTCATACTAAATATATTATTACCGGTAAGAAACTTCGTAGTCGAAATTACTCGCATTCTGGTTTCCACAAGACAAAATTGGCTAACAAAACATGTGAAATGTGATACATCTGTGCTTACCCCTTCTAAGAATACAGGCTTGATGTTATGCAAGTTTAAAAAAAAAATACTAGCAAATAAACAACCGACTTCCAAACAAAACTACTACGTGAAAAAAAAATAATTTAAAAAAAGTTAAACCGGCTTCAAAAAGAAATGAACTCAAAATTATGAAATAACTTTAATTTCGGACGCCCCGCCGCGCGCCGCCCGGTGTCTTGGGATCTATAGATATTTTAGTTTTTTGCCACCGACTTCCGAAATTAAAGTTATTTCATAATTTTGAGTTAATTTCTGTTTGAAATCGGTTTAATTTTTTTTTATTATGTTTTTTTTCGGAATTTTTAGTTAGGTATAAGTTAGGTATTTATTTTCATCATTATTTTTTTTTTTTTTAAATAAATAATAAATTTATTTCATATAGCATATTTGGCTTACAATGCCTGTCGAGGAGTCTCCATTTAGGCATATAATATGCCTGTAGTTGAAGGCTCCGCTCTTCCCTTACATTAGAAACTTACGAGTACAAATAGGTATATGTATAAAGAAACAAAACAAGGAAAAAATGCGATCAATCTAAATCGATCGATCGATGCGATCTAAGTAAAAACTGGAATATTTGTTTATAATGAGTAAGCAGTTAATAGTTTTGTTATAAATATTGCACTAGAACGGTTTTGAGATGTTTGACACCACCCTAAGACAACAACAACACAACCGTAGCTCATATCAGTTAGCCAGGCCGTCACACTTACACGTATTATTAGTTCATATCTTGAAAACTACTGAACCGATTTTTATGAATCTTACACTGTTCCCTAAATTAAAGTAAATGTAAGCAAGTAAAAAATTACAAACATACATACATAAATTTTTGTATGTTTCTTGGAAGTCCTAATAAATTATCATAGGTGAATATAGTGCAGTTCCAATAATATTACATACATACCTTTCGAATTGATAACCTCCTTTTTGTAGTCAGCTAAAAATAACTTTGGTTTCGGAAGAGGTGTCTTTGGATCTGTAGTTTAGTTTTTTGCCACCGACTTCCGAAATTTAAGTTATTTTTAATCGACTTCAAAAAGTCCAAGTTTTTTCACGTTGTTTTTCCTTCAACGAACTAACGACTTCACCAAGTAACTAAAATAAATTCTTAGTTAATCTAAGAATAAGTTCGCGTTAGTATTTACACTCACAATTTAACAGCTTCTAATTCTAACATCTATCATGTTCTAGAAATGCTTTTCCCAGCCAATCTAGACCAACACTACAGCTTTCCAATCTAAAACCACTGTAACGCACGTAGGTACTGGCATAACAACCCGAGCGACGGCTTATGGATTACGCCCGAGGTATGGAGGAATCTCGATGTTTCAAAATCCTTCGCCAATCCAACCGATTGATCTGTGGGGTAACTGGTTACCGTAGAACGTAGGTATACTAGGGTCACATTCTTTGGGTAAATCTAGGCAACATTTTCACTGAAAGATAGGTATAGGCTTTTTATAATAAACACACTAGTAACTGAAAAGTGAAGAAAAAAGAATGAATGATAAATAATGTCGCCCAAGTAGTAAAATTATTTTAAAGGTATTGAAATTATAAGCCCCGAGTTTGGCGTTTGAGATAAAACGCTCCTAAATCTAATTGAGGTATTAAAAATCTAGTCACAACTTTAGCTAGTGTTGAAATATTCAACAACAGATTTCTCATATGGGCCAGCACAAGTGTAACCTAATTAATTAGGGAGGGATGAGCGCGGTTCATCTCCCAAAATAACTCATTTGTTTTTCTGTCCATTGTTCCCCAATTCTAAATCTGCACAATAGAAAGTCGGATGCAAAATATTGTGCAACAATGTGACAGTTAATTGTGCAATGCACAGAACCCGCAAAAAAATAGACTAACGTCTATCCAACCAGTGCAATCTCCTGAAATGGTCAGTCTAGTCCAAGCAATTAAAGACAATCGAGGTCAAAGTCTTGTTTAAAAGTATTCATTGCCAAAAACATACAGATTTTCATTACTGGAAGTATTAATGTTGTATATTAACATTTAAAGAGTTTATTCTAGTCCATTTTGGCAACGCTGTCCGTCGGACTGTTAGAGATTTTGGTCTGTAAAAATTGATGTTAAATGTTAGTGAAACTAGCTTATGCTTGTCTTTAGAGTCGACATAAAAACTATTTTACAAAAAAAAAAAAAAAAAAAAAAACGACCGACATCCAAAAAAATCACTACAAAGTGAAAAATAACTTTAATTACGGAAGTCGGTATCTTTGGTTTTGTATTATCGTTTTTTGCCACCGACTTCCGAAATTGAAGTTATTTTTCACTTTTTAGTTGTATTACTACCCCATACAAATTCGAATACCAGTACCTGCAAAAATACGTATTAATAAAGCTAACTCAAAAACTACCCAAGTAAAGTTAATAAATTTCGAGGTATGAATAAAACAAGAATCTTTCAAATCGGACAACTCTAAAAAAAGTTTAAAAAAAATATACATGTTGACTTGAGAACCTACTCCTTCTTTTTCGTCGGTTAAAAATCAAACTCGTTGCTAATTTGATTATACATATAATTTATTATTTTTATGACATTGATTTTACTTTCTGTGATTATTTTAACTCACACACTAAATTATTACCTACTTGTTAAAATTTTAGGAAATTCGTAAACTTTTACAATGTTTGTAAATATGTGAGCACCATGATCACATAAGTAATTAATTTATCTGTCATTGCTTCATTTTAAATTAATTTTAGATAATTATACTATAGTAATTTTGTTGTAGTGCATCGTCGTCACTGAATATAATATTATTATAATTATATAATTATCTAGGTACACAAAATAGACAGGGCTTGTGTAGCCATAAGTTATAACAGCCGCACGGGTCGATCGATCAGGTTAAGCTACGCTTGCCGCAGTTGGTCCGTAGATGGGTGACCAACTTTATATACCATGACCCCTCCGTGCCTCGGTAAGTACGTCAAACTGTTGATCCCGGCTGTCATTCGTGGATCTTTGACAGTCGTTACGGGTCGTCAGAAGCCCGAAAGTATGACAACCAGTCTTACCAAGGGGTATCGTATTACCCAGTAACTGGGTTGTGGAGGTCAGATAGGCAGTCACTCCATGTAAAATACTGGTATTCAGTTGCATCCAGTAAGACTGGAAGCCGACCCAAATATAGTTGGAAAAAGGCTAGGCAGATTATGATAGTAGGTATACAAAATATTGTAAAACATTTTAAAAGAGTAACAATGAAGTTTCTTGCCCATTCTTCTCCATATGAAACTACCTATCTTTTGGATGGTGTGACTAGAATCAATTCCACGTTTTTTTTTTGTACATTTTGAAGTTCATGGTGAATTCAAGTGCCTTTTATGTGCTTATTTGAAAAAATGATTTGACTTTGTCTTTGCATGTAATTTCATTCATATGATAATCATCCGTCGAGTTTATTTCCAACTTTATTGGGGTTGGTCTCTAGTCTTATCGGATGCTACTGGGTACCAAAATTTCACGTGGAGCAACTGCCTATCTGCCCTCCACAACCCAGTTACTGGGCAACACGAAACCCGTTGGTAAGACTGGTTGTCAGAATAATTCGTATTGTAGATGCCCAGATAAAAAGCAGCCTATTTATCTTTATCATTTAAATGTGTTCAGATTACCTGCTGATATTTGCAGTCTTAGTTATGATAAAGTAGAACCGATCTAGGCTTATTTCATGGATAGATAGGTATGTTACTTTGTCTAATAAAGAGCTGAAAGCTTAGAAGACAATACAAGATCAAAATAAAAAAATCAATAAAAATAAAAATATTCTATTTCACATAACCGTACATGCGCACTTATAAAACGTCAGAAGCTAGGTGCACGCTTGTACTACGTACTGGTACATGCCATGCGTGCAAGCTTGCACTAAATATGCATGTGTTTATAAACTACATAACGATCCACCCTGGTATCACTCGGGCGACTGATTAATTTCTAAACCTTTCTTGAGATAATAAAATGAGCTCAACGCTATTGAAAACATTTTAAGAATAATTTAATGAATAACCACATTTTGTTATACAACTAGCTGACCCAACGGATGTTTTCCTGTCCAAATTTCAGTTAGTTCATACAAAATCTCATAAGGAAAAGGATGTTCACTTTTCCCGAATTTGATGATGACATTTGGACATTTGGGACATTTTTTTTTTTTCCATAAAAACCAAATTCGAACTATTACGAACATTTTAAAACTAAAAATAGCCAATGCGATCTAGCCGATCTCATGTGATGCGCTTACCAACGATTATTCATTTTTATTTATATTATACTAGCTGACCCGATGCACTTTCAGTTTTTCCGAATTTTTGAATTATCCCGGCAACTTTTCCAATTTTTCTCTTCATAAGAATCTTCCTTGGACTTGAAAACAATTATATCTGAACACGAATACCATACAAAATGATCCCTAGAATAATTGCCACTTTGCCTGTTTGCGACAAAATTAAAGTGCAAGTAATATTTCATCGAACCAATTCTGTGCAATCGACACGTCAGGAGAAAATATTGCCGATAGTAAAAAATCAATGAAAACCTTGTAAGTTCCATGAACGTTTTAACATTCTGCTACAACCGCACCCATTAGTTATAACGTCAGTTCTTAGAAAGTGCTGAAAATTGCTTGAACATGCATTTGTACCCTTCTCAAAGAAAATTCGTGAATTTCACAGTTAAATGTTTTATTACTAGAGTCGCTAAATTTAGATGGGTAAATTAATAATAATTTGTGTTACCCTATAAAAGATGCAGATTTTTTCCTTAGAACGTTTTAGAAAATGTTTAGTTCTCTCTGAATTTCAAAATTCACACAACAAATCTGTGAAAAAACCTACGAGTAAAATTTCAAAAAAGTTACATTTTAGAAGCAGAGAGAATATTTTCAAGATTATTAGGTGGTAATAACTTATAATAAAATCGCACCCTTACCTGATAAATCCAGAAAAATAAAACTGAAGTCACTCGTAAGGTTAAACTTTCCTGTTTATAATTATTTCCACTTAAACAGTAAACCACACTTAGCACTTCACTAAAACTATTAGCCGAACAAAGTTTTTAAGTACACAAAGTTCGTCACAAACTTTTACCGTCAACCCTTATTATGTGTCATAAATCTCATCACTTTCTGATAGATATCCCGTACTTTACAACCCGCGACGTCACATTTCGTTGCACTCGACGTGCGTCATCCGTCAAATAACGCAACAGCACGTCTGACTCGCACGACACCTTGCGGGAAACTAACTAACGAACACAGCATCGCCAGGGTGAGCGTTTCAATGTGTGCGTGGAAGTCCGTAAACTGTGTACAGACTGCTTATGTTGATGTGTGAGTGATCCTAGCCTCGCGTCAGTGATTTGAGTCCCGGTACAATTTTGTCTTTGTGTGCGGCACCGATCACCTACAACTGAAAATGTGTGTGTGCACAGTACAGCCGGGAAAAACGGACTGTGCCACACAGCGCATGCCCAAAGAGGTCTGAAAAATAAAATTGTGTTTCGCGCTATTTAAATACTGATGCGAGCGACAGATTATAAAACCAGTGTGCTTTTACAAAGGGGTAATTTAACTGAATGGCTTTCATTAAATTCGTTTTTAGAATGTCTTTATACTCGTATGTAATTTAAGGTGTTTGATAATTTTCCGCTTTGGTACGCGTTGAAATAAGACTCTATTTAGATTTGCGCGCGACCCTGTTATTGGCAGGAATATTTTTATGCTGTGTACATTGTATGTACCTACTTAATTTTATTAAAAGCCGAAGTTTGACGTGGTTACTGTGGTTAGTGACAACATAATCTTATGCATACGTAAGGTTTTATTAATAACTATATTCCATCGGTTTAGATAATTAAATAAAGGTAAAAAAAAACACGTGTCTGGTTAACCGACTAAACGTGATACCTGTCATTTTAGTCCCTTTTCCCAACTATGTTGGGGTCGGCTTCCGTTCTAACCGGATGCAGATGAATACCAGTATTTTACAGGGAACGACTGCCTATCTTACCTCCACAAATCAGTAATTGGGTAATATCATACCCCTTGGTAAGACTGGTTGTCAGACTTTCTGGTTTCTGACGACCCGTAACGACTGTCAAAGATCCACGAATGACAGCCGGGAATCTCGTTATGTAAAGATGGTCACCCGGCAAGCGTAGCTGATACTGATCGATCGACCCGTGCAGCTATTAATACTTAGCCACGTGCTCCTCATCTCCTCACCGATTATAATAATATTGCCTCGATTACCCACTATTATTTGTTCATTAAAACAGTGAGAGGCGTTCCGTGAATAATTCTCTGTGGGAAACATGATAAATCATGTTATTACGGGCCATCAAACTATACGATAAATAAAATAAGGAAAGCTAACGGGTTCACGAAACTACAAAAGGTCACTGTGATAGAGGAAATAACGTTACATAAAGCTTATATTTCCTGAGTGGTGGGTAGGTAGATATGTTAACATTTTGCAAGTTATGTTGGAGGCACATATAGGAGGCAAAACTGCGGGGTAAATGCATAACACACTTTTCTTAGGGTTCCGTACCTCAAAGGACAAAACGGAACCCTTATAGAATCACTCGTGTGTCTGCCTGTCCGTCTGGCAAAGCCAATTTGCTTCGAATCTAATGGACCGATAAAGTTGAAATTTGGTAGACGCTTGAATTTCTGTGACCCGAATACGGACGTGTAACGTAATAAATTAATTTTGAATATGGGGGTCACTTTTGGGGGCAAATAAGAAAATTAAAAACAAAAGTTTTGTAAGCTGCACCGTGTGACATGTAAAATGAAAGGGTTTACTGTGAGGGTCTCAAATAATTTTTTTTTATAATTTTCCGTCCGTCTGTCACAGCCAATTTGCTCCGAATCTAATGGACCGATTAAGTTTAAATTTGGTAAACATATGAATTTCTGTGACCCAAACACGGACAGGTAAAGTAAATAAATGAATTTTGAATATGGGGGTCACTTTTGGGGGGCAAATAAGAAAATTAAGAAAAAAAGTTTTGCAAACTCTACAGTGTTACGTATCAAATAAAAGTTATATGAGGGTCTCAAATATATTTTATTTATAATTTTAAAATAAATTTTTTTAAAGTTATTTAAGAAAATAGACGAAAATTGACCATTCCCCCCCCCCCTTATTTCCGAAACTACTGAGCCTAAAACTTTGAAAAAAATACAGAAAATAGGTCTTTATCTGTAGATTACAGGAAAACCTATAAGATGTATGTGGTCTTAAAATAACATGGTAAATCTCTCAATATTTTAGTACAAACTTACATTTACAGTTGGAATGTACGGAAGAACATGTTTTTCAACTACAATGTTAAGTTTGTTCTTGGAATAATTCATACCAACTACGGAACCCTTCATTGTGCGTGGTCCGACACGCATTTGGCCGGTTTTTTTAGATCAAGTGACGGCTTCTTTTTTACCTAATAAAAGTATGTTGGCTTTGTCGAGGAATTTATCGGGGAGATTCGAACTTTTCTTTACATAATTCCATAGACACACGCCTTCTCCCATGGGGGTAGGCAGGTAGCAGGCAGCAGGTAGGTAGGCATACTCTTTTTGCCTCTTTCACGTTCATACTTCTGCACCCTAATTGCGTAACACACCATCAGTCGGAATCTCAATAATTTTGTAGCAAATTGTTAAATGCATTGCTTCCGTATTATGTTCGAATAATTTGTTTGCTCGACGACGTAAATAACGGAATGATTATTGTTGAACTGTCAAAATGAAACCGATTCCGATTGATAGTGTGTTACGCAATTAGGATGCTGGTCATACATACACTCACGCCGGTTGCAAGTACAACGCACCTGACTTTTCTGAAGAACTTTTCTCAATTTTGCTAATAATGAATTTGAAACGAAAACAAATGCAAGAGTTCCACCTAACCCACATGCCAATTTAACACATTTTCAATCACAATATGGAGGGATTGCAAATCCATTGCTTCATAATATGTTTGAGGAATTCGTCTGCACGACAATGTAAATCACGCAATGAACGTTGTTGAAATCTCAAAATTTTTCGCATTGTTATTTTAAGTATGATAAACTATTTGATACTACACTTGCTACCAAAACAATCAGAGGGGCTCGTGGCTACATAATAACAGCCGCACGGATCGATCAAAGGTTAAGCTACGCTTGCCGCAGTCGAATCGTGGACGGATGACCATTCAATACACATCGAAACCCCTCGAGATGCCTCGGAAAGCACGTTATGCCGTTGGTCCCGGCTGTCATTCTTAGATCTTTGACAGTTGTTACGGGCAGTCAGAAGCCCAAAAAGTCTGACAACCAGTCTTAGTAAGGGGTATCGTATTACCCTGTAACTGGGTTGTGTAGGTCAGACAGGCAGTCTCTCCATGTAAAATACTGGTATTCAACGGCATCCGGCTAGACTGGATTCCGACCCCGATATAGTTGGGAAAAAGCTAGGCAGATTAACTTGCTATTAAAACAATATTCTGTCTACATTGAAATACAACTGTTAATAATAATACTTTGTTGCCTTGGAAGATGGGTAGGCCTGTGGTGTGAGACGCAACCTGCGACGACACCCTAGCGCCATCTCATGTTCCAAGCACAACGTGCTGTGCTGGCGCCACTGCTGCAGTTGTTGAAACCCTCATGCGGCACAAATACTGTAACCTTATAGGTAACTACAGTTTTGAGCCGTTTGGGGTCGAAACGCTCGGGTCATGGGGCCCGAGTGCGCGTCTTCTTTTTAAGGAAATTTCTGGCCGGCCTGGTCGAGTCTTCACGTGACCAGAGGGCTGGCTCGTTCTTTGGCCAAAGAATTGGCATTGCCATTCAACGTGGCAATACCGCCAGTCTTCTGGGCACGTTTTCGGATGACATCGATGCGGACGAGTATTTCGACGCCTAAGTGTCCTTTTGTTTTTGTATATATTTGTATAGTTAGTTAGTTAGTCATTTAGTTTCACCTAGTGTAAATATATAAATTTGCATTGTATTTAATTGCTAGTAATATTGTACTTAATACTTTCATCTGTATTACAAATAATTAGAGCGTGAAATATATTGTTTGCTAATGTTTACAAACTGCCAGCCAGTTCAGTCTGAAACTGGTATATTTACATCGTGGTCTGAAGCAAAATTAATATCGAATGGAACAATGAAATGAAAACAAAAAATATGAAAATATTTTTGCGATTATATTGATTTCCAACGTATTGGTTTTGATCGTGTGATGTTTTAATCCATTAATTTTGTTATTTCTGAGTAAGAACTATTTAATAAATTGTTTGTATATGTTATAGATGTGCAATTATTTTCATAGGTCATCAGCATAGCTATGAATGGAATGTGGTTATCTCCGCCTATAAACACTTACTTTAGCCAAGTGCAATAGACCGGCCATATTAACCGTAGAACCAATGACCGCCAAACGGCAAACGTAACGTAGGACGCCCTCAGGCTAGGTGGAGCTACGATCTTCGCAGGTTGGATGGTAGCAGTTGAATGAGAGTTGCCGAGAATCGTGCTGAATAGCGTCCAATTGGAGAGGCCTATGCCCAGCAGTGGACTGCTTTAGGCTGACGTTGATGATTATAATGATGATGACGATACTAAGTTTTTAGCCGGTGTGAATATAAAATTGAAGTGTCTTTCAAACCACAACACAGCAAAGCTGATGCGGCTGTTTAGTGGTTTTTATCACGAGTTAGTTTTAATACGACTTAGGGCTGATTGTTCAATAGTCAGATAATTTTTATCAGAGGAATAAATATGGCGGTTTGACAGCTTTTGTATAGAAAATATGTCAAACTGTCACATTTATTCTGCAGGTAAAAGTAATCAACCTATTGAACAATCAGCCCTTAGTATTTAAGAAAATAACAGGGGGTCGTGGCTAAGTAATAATAGCCACACAGGACGATCGATCAGGTTAAGCTTCGCTTGCCGGAGTTGGTCCGTGGATGGGTGAACATCTTTACATACCGAGACTCCTCCGTGTCTCGGAAAGCACGTTTAGCCGTTGGTCCCGGCTGTCATTCGTGGATCTTTGACAGTCGTTGCGGGTCGTCAGAAGCCCGAAAGTCTGACAACCAGTCTTACTAAGGGTATCGTGTTACCAAGTAACTGGTTGTGGAGGTCAGATAGGCAGTCGCTCCATGTAAAATACTAGTGTTCAGCTGCATCCGGTTAGACTGGAAGCCGACCCCTACATAGTTGGGAAAAGGCTTGGAGGATTGATTTAAGAAAATATTAATAGAAAACTTAGTGTATTTTGCTGTTGACTTCAGTATTATTTCATCCCAATATCCTTTTACATACACTTAGACCACAGGACAGATAAACTTCTGTCTAGAACCTTTTGGGGATTACAGGCGTAATGTTATGTGTTGCGTTATGTTATATCCTTTTCATCCAAAACTTCCAATAACTTTTCATAGAAACCGAAAAATTACAAATTAACAATTACTTTCCTTTTTCCTTTACTTGTGCTGCGAGACTTTGTTTTTTGTCAAATTTCATGATTCTAGGACAACTGGGAGTATCCTTAGGTTTTGATTTACTTGCGAGTATCAAAATATGTCGCATAAATGAACGTGTTTTTTCAATGTGTTGACTTAGAAGCTTGATTTTTTCAGAACTCCAAGGGAATATAGACATACACGTATTTGACATTAATTTCAACTTGATACCTTCATGCGTTTCTTAGAAAAAGGGTCTTGACAGACTGACAGAGAGGCAGATGGACAACGAACTCATTCTTTTCAACTGTGGAACCTTTTATGGTGCGTGGCCCGACACGCACTTGGCTGGTTTTTTTTTTAGGATTTTTTGTCACCAAACCCAAGGTGAGTCAAGACATTGTTTTAAAACAACGCACAACCTTGGCTTTCGGCTTCCACCTTCAAGCTTCAAATAACCAAGCAAGAAGAACCTTCTAATCAAAAGAAATAACATAGCCTATAACGTTCCCACTGTAGGACACAAGCCACCTCTCTGTGAGAGGGAGCGGGCCATAATCCACCACGCGGGCCCAGTGCGGGTTGGGGACGGAAAAGAAATAAATATGTCGTGGATTCTGAACAGAACGTCAAGTTGTACCGACTTGGGTGTGTTCGGAAATGGGGTTGGCATCACTGTGCGAGCTGTCAATGTCATTTTGAGTTTGCGGGGAAAATAACAGTGACAGATGACGGCTGTCATTCAAGGTTCCTGTACCTGACGAGGACTTCGTGATTAGACACCGAACTGAACGGACGTGCGCTACCAACCTCGCCCCACGTGCATATTGAGTCTTATTTCGGTTACAACAATGGACGATGACCAGTCCGGCAACGGACGCTGACATTCTCCTCCGGCAAATAAATGTTTTCTTGCTTAATTTACTCATTTAAATAAGGTCTCTTCTTTTATTTCTTTCTTTTTAACCGACTTCTAAAAAAGGAGGAGGTTCTCAATTCGGATGTTTCTATTTTTTTTTTTTTTTTTTTTATGTTTGTTCGCGCATAACTCCGTCGCTTGCCAACCGATTTGAAAAAATATTTTTTTGTTAGAAAGGGTATACTTCCCAAATGGTCCCATTTTTATCAAAATCGAGTTCTGATGATGGGATCCTGGAGAAATCGAAGGAACTCTTCAAATATTATAGGCATACCTATAGCGATTTGGGTATTTTTTATAGTAGCTCGTGCATTTGGTCTCGGAAAGCACCACTTGGTGAAGTGGAACTGATGATGAAGACCACAGATGGCTATCGGAACTACTCAATGATAAATATTTCACGGGTTGCGATTCGATTACTTTAATATGGTTGCTAAGCAATTTCCGCTCGTCACACAATGCGTGTGGTGAGTGGTTGTTGAGGAGTTCTCCTGGTTCTTACCAGCAGAACTCCTCAACAATTAACGCCCCAGCATCGGCAAAAGCAATATTTTGTAACATGTGATGAGAAATTGACATTAGACTATTGTAACTTATACAAATTATAAACAGACCGACTAAAAAGTGAAAAATAAAAACTTTTTTACAAAAAAATACAACCGACTTCCAAAAACAACACTACAAAGTGAAAAATAACTTTAATTTCGGAAGTCGGTGGCAAAAACAAAAAAAAAAACATTTAATCAGACACCGACTTCCGAAATTAAAGTTATTTTTTACTTTGTAGTGTTGTTTTTGGAAGTCGGTTGTATTTTTTTGTAAAAAAGTTTTTATAATAATTGTTGTTAAATAATGAAAAGTTTACTTGAAAGTACTAGGGCAGCATGACGACAGAGGACGAATGAAAGCTTCGAAACTGGGGTGAAGTTATACACAGCTCCTTGTTACTTGGAGGCAGATAATACATTGGACTGTTGGGAATGCCTTAATTACGAAGTGTGTTACATTGTAGAAGCAAATTCCGATATATCATCATCAATATCAAGGTTAGTATTTGAACATCTTAAAATAATTTGCTTGGCGTTGGTTGGTTGGTTGTGAGTTTTCTGTTTTTGGACCCCATGAAATATATAAACTTATGTTGTTACCTACTTATCTCAGGTGTATACTAATCCTTAGTTGTCAACCTACTTTGTAACAGACTTTACCTCTTGTTTATGAAATAAAAAAAAATATGTTATGTTATGCAATGTTAAATACATTTTATTTTAAATATTTTTTCTACTTAAAGATAGTGTGACGGTCGAGGGTTCGAACCGAGTCACGCATTTTTTTTTTTATTTATTTCATCACCACTGCTCTCAAATTGAGAGTCGATCTACGCGGATGAAAGCTAGTATTACAATAAACTTGTCAGCCGAATTCTGAGAATTCGTGGCAGAATTTCTATTACGTAGAACAAATTAAGTTGTTTTGTGTTCGCTGTTAATTGGCATCATGACAGAAAAAACAGTACCCCATTAAAAACAAAAGAGTTTTCTTAATTTTCAATGAAATTATATTATAAAGTGGATAAAAAGTAGCTTATTTGTTAATCCAGGTTATAAGCTATCTACATACCAAATTTCATCCAAATCAGTCCAGCTATTTGAGCTTGAAGAAGTTACAAACACACACACACACTCACAAACTTTCGCCTTTATAATATTAGTGTGATTAATGTGATTAAAATGTTCTCTGAATCACTTTCTGTTAAAAGTAAACTTCAATCCAATAAGACGCAATTCCAAAAAAGGCCAAAATTCACACACTAATAGAAATTACCCAAAAGCCTCGTGTTCAACAAATAAAAGTTTGACAATGTGGATGTGTGTTTTTTGTGCCTGGATGTCACATGCCTTCGATTTTTGCTTCTAGAATATGCCGGTTTCCTCACTATGTTTTCCTTCACCGTTTGGAGAGCAGTTGTGATGAAATAAATTAGAAAAAGTTTAGTGCCTGATTGGGTTCGATGCCTCGACCAACACAATTCGTAAGTCAAGGTTATTACCACTGCATCACTGGCCCAACTATTGAACTACAGTACCTAACCTTTTTGAAGGGCATAACAATAAACGTCCCCCTACCAGCGGCAGTGCAACTATTCCACAAACATTCGCGTTCTAAATTCCTATTGTTAATTGCGTTTTACTCATCACCATAACTAGTGGCAGCTGGTGTCTCACGGGGCTGGTGGTGCACTTTACTAGCTCACACACATTAGGATTCAAATTCAAAGTTCTAATAAAACGACATTATGCTTACACGCAGCGAAACACGACTCCGACGTTACGTGTATAATTATAGTTATAATAAGATTTATTATTATGTATTAGTTTATTATTGTTTTTTAAGATAATTTTGTGTATTTTATCTATGGGCCTAGTTGCCTGATAAGAAAATGATTATGATTATACTACTTTTATCTATTTAAACCAAGACAATTGGTATTTAATATTTTGGTTAAACATTAAAAACTGGATTCAGCGTTTTTGAAAAATTATCCCCTAAGGGGGGAAAATAGGGGATGAAAGTTTGTAAGAAAAAAATTGGTATAAAGCCTTTTGTTTTGTAATTACGAATGACGTGTTTTGGAGTTTTTGTAAAATCATCCTTAGGAGGTTAAAAATCCTTATAACTAACTCATCATCGCTCAGCTCGACTTTCACATCATCATCGCCAAAGACACTTACTTTACTAAGTTCCGTACCTGTAATTATTTTGGTAACTAGGGTAACTGCTGTTGTAATTGGCCACACTTTAGTAACAGGCGACTCTTAAAAAAAGGGGTAGAAACAAGGTAATGCAAGCAAAGGTATGAGCTTGCTTCTTCTCCTTGTTTCTACCTCTTTTTTATGAGTGGCCAGTTACTAAAGCGTGGCCAATTACTACAGCAGTTACAGTCCTACCAACTTATCTGTGAACTGAAAGAGGACGCCACCGTCGATGCGTCGACACAATCGAATGACATGCGTCGGCACAATCGAAGACATTTCAACATGACGGCCGTAGTTCTAATTTTCGCCATTTCACAGATAAGTTGGTAGGAGTGTACTACCCTATTTGTCCCTATTTGTATAATTCCCACGAGATAGGGAATAAAGAGGTTTTATATTTGCGCTTTAAAGTTGCCTTAAAATTTGGCATGCAAATAGGTAATTTTCCGTTGCTGTATATATTCCGATACTATTGTTAGGTTTTAGGATTTTTATCCACCAGCAATCATTGATCACGGCGCGGCGCGCGACGGCGCGCGGATGCGCGCCGTTCCTCGGATACTATACAAGCAGTGCGAGACGAGTTTACCTGGATTAACAGATGGGGTACTTTTAATCCTGGTAGTACGTCCCCGTGGGATAATAGGTCTTTACCTATGAAATTGCCGTTTTGTATGAAAAAATTTAAACGAATTTTTTTCATGCATTTTTTATTTGTATTAATCGAAGTAATCATCCATGCAATCAATGCATCTTTGCCAACGCAGTGGCAGTTTATTGATGCCCTTCTTAAAGAAATCAGCTGGACGGGAGGCAACAAATTCTTCAAAGGCATTTTGTACTGCCTCTCGGGTATTGAATTTTTTCCCGCCAAGAAGTTATCCAAATTCTGGAAAAAGTAGTAGTCTGTAGGCGCAAGGTCTGGTGAGTAGGGCGGATGACGGAGAGCTTCCAACCCCAGTTCTTGCAACTTGGAGACCGTCTGCTGTGCAGTATGAGGTCGCCGTTGTCGTGCAGGAGCAGCGGAGACGAGCGATTGACCAATGCTGGTTGGAGATGTGCCAGCTTCTCCATCATTGTGTTCAGTTCTTCACAGTACACATCTGAAGTAATGCTCACCCCGTTTAGTAAGAAGCTGTGATGAATCACACCGGCGCTAGACCACCAAACAGTGACCATCACTTTTCTAGGGGTAAGTTTTCGTTTAGGGCATTGTTTAGGTGCTGAACCAGGATCCAACCAACTTGCTGAGCGCTTGCGGTTATCAAACAGAATCCATTTTTCATCGCAGGTAACAATGCGGTTCAAAATTCCTTCATTTGTGTGTGTGTTGAGCAGTGCAAGGCACGTCTCGACGCGTACTTCGCGCTGGCGATCATTGAGTTCGTGGGGCACCCATTTGTCAAGCTTTTTTACCTTGCCAATTTGACGCAAATGGACCAATATTGTTTTGACGCTAACGTCGAAAGCTGCTGCTAATTCAGCCGTAGATTGTGTATCATCAGCTTCCACAATCGCCTTTAATTCGTCATTGTCGACCAAAGTCTTCGGACGACCGCGAGGTTCATTTTTCAGGTCGAAATTTCCAGAACGGAAGCGAGCAAACCAATAACAAGTGGTGCGTTGGTTTGTAGTGTTAGCTCCGTAAACGTCTTTGATGTTGCGTGCCGCTTGTGCCGCGTTGCTGCCACGACGGTACTCGTATTCCATAATTACTCGAATTTTTAACGTATCCATGATGACGAAAAAGATTGAAATGCGATGAAAATGTAACACTAATCAATAAACAAATGACTACTTTTGGAAAAAAAAATCCATGTTTTTAAAATAAAATTAATTTGAAATTAGAATTCTTAGCCAAATAAAAATTATTTTGATTTGAAATGGCCAGTACTGCAGAACGGCAATTTCATAGGTAAAGACCTAATATTTTCCGACATCCACGCCGGCGAAGCCGCGGCATAAAGCAATTTTTTAGGGTTCCGTACCCAAACCTAGGACCCTTTTACTAAGACTCCGCTGTCCGTCCGTCTGTCTGTCCGTCTGTCACCAGGCTGTATCTCATGAACCGTGATAGGTAGACAGTTGAAATTTACACAGATAATGTATTTCTGTAGCCGCTATAACAATAAATACTAAACAGTATAAAATAAATATTTAAGGGGGCTCCCATACAACTAACGTATTTTTTTTGCTCGTTTCTGCTTGATATTGATAACGGCAACAGATAGACGCTTGAAATATTCACCGAATATTTAGTTATATATATTCACTTTAAAAATAAATAATCAGACCGGACGGCATGTCTTTATTTCCATGGAAGGAGGGACCTAGTACCGCCGGGGTCGCGGGTTGTTCGAAAGAGATACCGTGGCCCTGGCACAGGCAACTGAAGGAACACGGGTGGGTTTTAGTCAGTAAAAGTCTGACACACCCTCCCGCTCTGCCCGGAGCGGGAGAAGTCATTTGATGATTTCCCATCCACAAAAAAAAAAAAAAAAAAAAAAAAAAGGGAAGGCCCTTAGTGTGGGACGCAACGTGCGTCGATACTCTTGTGCCATCCCATCTTCCTGGCTCGGCGTGCTGTGCTGGCACTGCTGCTGCGGCTGCGGAAAACCTCAAGCGGCGGAAGTATAACCTTACCGGTAATTATATTTTCGAGCCGTTTGGGGTTGAAACCCTTGGGCCGTGGGGTCCGTGTGCTCATAGTTAATTCAACGAAATCTCCAAGCGGCTTGTTGATACTTCCCGTGACCCAAGAGCTGGCTTTTACCTTGGCCAGAGGCTTAGCATTGCCATACAACGTGGCAATGCCGCCAGTCTCTTGGGTACTTTACCAATCGACAACGATGCGGAGGAATTTTTCGATGCAATATTTTAGTTTTATAATAGTTTTAGTTATGTTAGGATATCATTTTGTTATTTTTAGGTATTACTGTTTTCTTCTTTTAATTTCATTAAATTGTTGAGTATTAAACACCTGATGATTAATTAAGAGTAAACGTTGATTTTGTTCTAGAACATTTCAAACCGCTTTGCAGTCAGATAAGCCGGAAATTATTATTAGGTTATGTTTATATTACATTTAAATAAATATCCATACTGGTTCCGTAGCAATGTAAAATGCTCAATAATCAAATATTTAAGAATGGCTCCTATACAACAAACGTGATTTTTTTTCCGTTTTTATAGATAATGTTACGGAACCCTTCGTGAACGAGTCCGACTCGCACTTGGCCGGTTTTTATAAATTAAATCAATTGGCCGACTTTTTTCCGAAGCGAAATGATCGATCACCTCTTTATTAAAATCTGGTATTCATTGATTCTCCACCAAAAATAAAGCAAAGAAAACAAGAAGAATAAGAAGAGGCTTTTCAAGTAATTACTTAAAACTTCTTTTAAACAGCAACGTTGTTTTATCATAATTTTATCGTAGGTAAATACTCACGACTACTAAAGACCTTTAAAGTCTCGTACCAAAACTTATCCTATTTGCGTTTCCATAAAAAAGCGATTGGTGCAACCATAAAAAGCCTATTTAACTTTGATCGCTTGTGTATTACAGGTTGATCCAGAGGCTGCCGAACCTTGAGTGGAATTGAAGACAAAAACCCCTTGAAAGTTTGGAGTGACAGTGCTGGTTTAAATGGAGGCGAGAAGCGGTTTACTGTGTGACGAAAGTACTGTCACGCAGTAAACTGCTTCTCGCTTGCAACTAAACTTGCTTTTAACTGATTTTTTACTAGTCTCAGACTGATTTAAGAATACGATTTTTAATTTTTGTTCACTGAAATTAGGCTGAAAATCAGGAGATTTATATCGACCAAATTACATAAGACAGCCCTTAAAACCTTCGCCCTTCACCAGTTTCTAGTGTTTTCAGCTGGGAAGAATTGGCACTTCAAACTCCTAAGAAAAGTAAGCGATATGTAATCATTCTACTATTCATCAGTCTCGATTTATGATGTTATTAAAACACTACCATATTTTTATGATCGATGATTTGGCACTTTTGTCTTAGGAGAAATACTCAAGAATCATCAAATCTTTTATTTTTTATTTTTGTCGTGACGCAGAGGTGCGTCTGCGGAGTTTAGCTAGATAATTTAATTTGACCCTCTAAAATTACTGATTATCTTGTTTTAGTGGATATCTCAAGGTAAGTAGACTATTTTTATAATTTTTACCTCTACCACGGACTAGAAAAAAAGAAGGACTCCGCGCCACGCATATCGAAAGTGAAGCACAGTAAGTATGCCGGGATCGTTTGTACAAACACGCCTCATGCACACATTTACATCATAGTTTGCCAACCGGCCGCCATTACTTGACACGACAGCGTCTTTGTCAAATCACGTACACATAAATCGGTACGTGCTTCACTTTCGATACGCGTGGCGCGGAGTCCTTCCTTTTTTTTCTAGTCCGTGACCTCCACCTACATTTTTATCATTATCAACTGCAACTGCATTTTCAACTTTTTTCAATACGAAAGAGAATTGAAAAACACAAAGCAAAACAAAGATGTAAATATGTCTAGAGTCTAGACAGACAGTCAAAGCTGTGAACTGGTCGAAAAAAACCGGCCAAGTGCGTGTCGGACCACGCACAATGAAAGGTTCTGTAGTTGAAAAGAATTTATCCCAAAAACAAACTTAACATAAAAATTAACATGTTCAGACTTTCTCCTTTACTTGTGAAGTGAGACCTTGCTTCATGACAAATTTCATTATTCTAGGTCAACGGGAAGTACCCTATAGGTTTTGATTTACTTGCGAGTATCAAAATATGTCGCATAAACGGCCGTATGTTTTTATTGCGTTGATTTAGAAGATTGAGTTTTTTAGGACTCTAAGAGACCATAGACTTACGTATTTGATATTAATTTCAACTTGATACCTCCACGCGTTCCTGAGAAAAAGGTTCTTGACAGACTGACAGAGAGACAGACAGACAGACAGACAGACGGACAACGAAGTGATCCTATAAGGGTTTTTCCTTTTGAGGTACGGAACCCTAAAAATTGCGTCCAACTGTTGGCTGCATTTTACACGCACACTAGAAAAGCAGAATGATATGGTGCGAGTGTAAGGCATAGCTGTCACGCACACCAGCATAACAAACTAGGCTTGTTTGCTTTTGCCGCGCGACACTATCTAGACATATAAATAACTAGCTGCGCCCCGCGGTTTCACTCGCGTAGAAAGGGATAAAAAGTAGCCTATGTGTTAATCCAGGATATAAGCTATCTACATACCAAATTTCATCTAAATCGGTCAAGCCGTTTGAGCGTGAAGAAGTAACAAACATACAAACACACACTCGCAAACTTTCGCCTTTATAATATTTGTGTGATAAAAAGGTTTAAACCATTAAATATTTTTTTGCCCGGACACGTGTGTGTTAAGAAAAAGTATCGCCTCTGCAGACCGCTACCTCACGAAAATTAAACCCTAACCAACAATGCCAATCTGAATCTAAGCTAACGAGTGGTCGGTCCGCTTCAATCTTCGATAGCTATTGTCCAACACGAGTACTCCGTTTACATTATAAAATAACACGCTTCCAAGTGTTTCTTGTTCAATTATGTTGATTCTACGTCAAACTAAACATTGTTTGCTAAGTATGTAGACTTTTGATTAATTATTATGTTTTCTTTCTAAAAGGAGGTCAATATCGAGGGTTTGTAGATTAGATGACCCAAATCAAATTGCTTTAGAGTTTTAGCAACTCATTGCTTTGTTAGGGATAATGTTTTCAGTTTTCTCATCAAATAAACCGTACCGTTATTTTTAAAACTTTTTAAGGTTCCGTAACTCAAAAGGAAAAACGGAACCCTTATAGGATTACTTCATTGTCCGTCAGTCTGCTAAAACCCTTTTTCTCAGGAACGCGTGGTATTGTAAAGGATTGATGCTTTGATCAAGCCTCGTTAATATAATACTGGCTGACATTCAATCATTCAAATATGGAATATCTTCTATCAAGAAAAGAATTCTTGTTTTCTTCATAGGATGACATATAGAATCTGGTGAGGGCTCCGCCTAGAACTAATTTAGTAGGAGTGTGAATTTATATGAAGTTTAAAATATAGAGGGCTTCAGCCCCATTTAAATAGAGTCCCTCTAGTTTTATTATTTATTTAGTAAATTTCCTACTGTGAGGTTCGAGCCCTCACAGTATCAAGTTGAAATTAATATCAAATGCGTAGTAAAAAAATCAAGCTTCTGACTCAACTCAATAAAAAAATACGGCAATCAAATCAAAACCTATAAGATAGTTCCCGGGCGTTGACCTAGAACCATGAAATTTGGCAAGAAGCAAGGTCTCACAGCACAACTAAAGGAAAAAGTCAGAAAATTGTTAATTCTGTAGATTTTTGTAATAAAAAAAACGTTTTTTGCGATTACAAAAAAAATTACCGTGACATGAGAACATGTTTTTCAAGTGCAATGTTAAGTTTGTTTTTGTAACGTTTTATTCAAATTAAAATAATGTTTACGTAAATAATAACTTATACCCAATCTAAATATATAAATAAAAGAAGAAACTGACTGACTGACATATCAACACACATCCCAAAATGCTGGATCTAGAGATTCAAAATTGGCATGTAGGTTCCTTAAAAGGTCTAGGGGTGCACTAAGAAAGGATTTTTCAAAATTCGCCCTCTAAAGTGGTGAAACGGGGGTCCAAAGTTTGTATGAAAAATTTTATTCCTTGAGTTGAAACTTGAAACTTGGCAAGAATATTTATGTAAGTAAATTATAAAGTTTTACATTTTTAGTTTTCCTAATCTACCTAGAGGGATTGGGGGCTGTCAAAGTTTGTATGGAGTAATTTTAACGTGCGGTCCGATTAATTCGAAATTCAGTGCTTAAACTTGAGATCAAAAGTGAAGAATAACGTGAAAAATCTTATTCATTTGGTTAATTTGCTTGAAATTGGCACAAATACTTGCATAAAGCAAGTAATAAAGTTTGTCACTAACAGTTTTTGCCCCAGTGGGAAGGGTAGAGGGGAGGGGGAAGGGGTGGTGAGGAGGGAAAGGGGAAGGGGAGGGGGTATTGAAGAGGTAACAGGGAAGGTGTGGTGAGGGGAGAGGGAGGGGAGAGGGAGGGGAGGGGTGGTGAGGAGGGAGAAGGTGAAGATGATGGAGGGAGGGGTAGAGGGGGGTTAGAGGGAGAGGAGGAGGTGTGAGAAGGAGGTTAGAGGGAGAGGGGTTGGGGTGAGAGGTGGAGTGAGAGGGGGGGCAACGAGTGCCTTTACACCTTAAAGTTGCTTTTGTATAGCACTGATTCATTGAAGAGAGATTGACTTGAGACTTTTGACTGATTGATTGAAGAAAGGCTCTCAAAAACGACCTTTTCACGACTATACTCGCCTTAAATTAAAATTTGTTCATATTCATGAAAATTCCACTCCTTTAAAGTACGTTCCCTCTTTTACCTGCCATACTGTGTATGAGTACCCAGTCAACCCCACATGACACATTGACGTATCACTAGAAATTGTTGCACTAACCCGCCACATAAATGCACAGTAATGGAGCCGTAAATATAACTTATTAAACACCCACATCATTTGAAAAAGAACGCCATAAAAAGTTGTCATGGAAGTATAATTTTTACTGCCACCAAAGAACATTAATGACCCGTATCTGATTTAAAATGGCACCTAACGCCTCTTAAGTGTACATTACTCCATACAATATTCATGATGTAACGATATGACCCACATTTTGAACTATAGAATTATTTATATTACACTCATTACAAAATGTCTACGTTGACGAACGTTAGACATTGAAAACAAAACCGGTCAAGAGCGAGTCGGACACGCGCACCGAGGGTTCCGTTCCGATTTCTGAAAAAGTGTGCTGTTTGGAGACATCGTTTTATTTTTCCTGTGATCTTTACATAAACTTCTATTAAATAGAATAATTTCCGATTTTTCTCTATGCAAACTTCGGAGAAAAGAGGGCGGGGGAACGGTATTTTTTTTACATTTTTTTATCAAAAGTCGTAAACTATGCGGCATAAAAAAAATAAGGAAATGTTTGAGAATGTGCAAATAGCGCTCTGTCATAATTATGATACCCCACATGCCCTAGTTTTAAATTCAATTTTCAATTTAATATTTATGACTGTCGTGTAAATTTTCTATTAGGACGATGATAGATATTTTGAAGTGCCTTAAGAACGACCGAAAACGGAGTAAGTGATAACATGACTGGTAGGAAAAAATGTAACAGAAAAACCTTTGCGCCGACAACATAACATAGAACAAGGGCAGGTAAGGTAAAAAGTTCGCACGTACGCAAAAATATCGCGGCGGGAATTTTATCGCGCACTGGATTTTCAACTCTAGTTGTTAAATGGAGCATTGAGAAATCCAACCTAACAACAACAGAATGCATTCCAGCGCGACGAAAAAACACACTGTTGGATTTTAAACTCTCGGCACTGAGCAGAGCGTTGAAAATCCAGTGTGCGAAAAAAAAATCGCCGCAATATTTTTACGTCCGTGCGAACGTCGGCTAAATGTAATAATAAAATTATGGAATATAAATGAATTGAATACTCGAGTATAAAATTGTTAAAAGAACTTTTATTTTACAACAAAGATGCAGCTTAACCTCACAAACCAAAAGCACCTCAAAATGTCGAAGAAAATGTGGTTACTGATAACACAAGTCAAACTCATATCACAAAAAAACAATAGAATATATTCTAGAGAAACGTGATGTGGTGTCCTTTTAACATGAAGATAAGAAATCACGATCGAGCGGTGGCACTGGTGAACCAGAATACTCGCCTAACAATATGGTTAAAGAACATTTTAACATCGTGTGAACTTTGCTAGCTTTAAGTAATACTTCGTCTCCAAGAGAATATGCAACAACAATCCAGGTGTACCCACTTATCGTAATTCTAGTAATAAACCATCGTCATAATTATCTCTTTACTTAACTTTACCATTCATGTTACCATCATTAAATAATTTGGCTTCGGCTGAAACTTTTTTATCTTCAAACTTGCAATCCTCAATTTTGAATGCATTTTACGATACCTGTCAACTTTGAAATGGCTCGTAAAATGTTTACCTGTGCATTACATTCCCGGAGGAATTGTGGGAGTCAACTTGAAAAATATTTTGTGAATCAAACGAATATCATGAAAATGGGCTACAATTTACTAAATGAGATTGTATTTGCAAGTTGAATGATCACATTATCACACTAATATTATAAAGGCGAAATTTTGTGAGTGTGTGTGTGTGTGTGTTTGTTTGTATATTTGTTACTTCTTCACGCTCAAACGGCTGAACCGATTTGGAAGAAATTTGATATGTAGATAGTTTATACCCAGAATTATCACATAGGCTACTTAATATCCCGGTCCTTTTATCACGCGGGTGAAACCGTGTGGCGCAGCTAATAATATTATAAAGGCGAAAGTGAGTTTGTTTGTTTGTTACGCTTTCAAGCTCCAACAGCTGAACGGATTTGGATGAAATTTGGCACAAAGTTAGACCATGACCTATAAAAGGACATATTTTTCATTCTGGATCACAGAAAAGCTTTTTATCTCCTGTCTGCTAAATTTTATTTATTTATTTATATGACTGTAAGCCTAGCATTAATATATTGACGTACCTATTGCAGCAGCCTACTTAGTTGCTACTGACAAAGATTGCAGAAAAGGTATCATATTGCTTAAATAGCTTAAATGTAATAACATCAAGACCCAAAAACCACCCTTCACATTATCACGACCCTTAGAGCCAATCTTTAAATGGATTCCAATGACTAAGGACACAAAACTCCCCTTCATTTTAATCCACTCTAACAAACATCAGCTAAATAAATCACGCTAAGCACCAATCCAAGTAACGCCTGTAATTTCATTAAATCATTCGAAAATCCAGTCAATCTCTGCAGGAAATTAAGTCAAAATGCTCATCATATTGAAAATATAAAACAAGCCAACCATCGTGGACGGACAATACCTGCCGACGAATCACGGAATAGCGCTATTTGTAAATAATCAACACATTTCTATTCAAAGGGAGGCCCAACCCTGGGAAGGGAAGTCGAAGTGCGAAGGGAGTGAATACGGCATTCAGTGCTCGAAGAATTGTTGTTCAAGAGGAATTTTCGGAATTCCGGGAAGCATTCCGGGAATTAATCAACTGATGGATTTTTGGGGAGATAGTTCGGCTTGCAGAGACTGCTGGGTGCGTTTTTGAGATTCGAAATTCTGAATTCCGTTAATGGTGTGATTTTATTATTGTGGGGAAAGCTTTCAAATTACATTGCCTTCGAATAGGTTAAGATTCTGTTTTAAGTATTATTGGTAAAATTACTTCAAAT
This sequence comes from Cosmia pyralina, assembly GCA_946251885.1. Classification (NCBI taxonomy): domain Eukaryota; kingdom Metazoa; phylum Arthropoda; class Insecta; order Lepidoptera; family Noctuidae; genus Cosmia; species Cosmia pyralina. The sequence continues at coordinate 10,238,547 of OX276365.1, forward strand.
ACAGTTGCTGTGCTCCGATTTGAAGGATATGGATGCCGGTGCAATTATAGTTATCCGAAACTTTCACCTTGTCTGTAACGCATGTCTGATGTCTAGCCTCAGACTAAATAAAAATCTAATACATAGCACTGCGAACAATACAGTGAAGCATGCGCAAAACTACACCTCGCTCTGAGCTACACGCTCACACGCATACATTTACACTAAACTACACCTCGATAAGTACACACATGTTTACGAAACAGGCCTCACGTCATTGTTAACAGCGCTATGTCTTGGTTTTGAGTATCTAGCATTGGAGATGTGCAAGTGTGAAGCAGCCAGTGATCCACAATTTTTATTGCCACACAGAAAAAAAAAACTTCTAATTAGGGTAAAAGTGATTCATTCATGGAGATATTTTATACAGGATGTAAGTGAAAACAGTGTCAATTTTTTATGGGGTCATTGTACTTATCATTATAAACAACTTTTACTAAGGCAACAAACCTGAAATCGCGAAAAAAAATTCTGCTGTTACCTACATTTTGACGAACTATGCGAACATAAATGTACCGAACAGCTGATTTTTTTTTTGTTTGGTCCCATAGTAAAAGTTGTTTATAATGATGAGTACAATGACCCCTTGAAAGATTGCCACTGTTTACACTTACACCCTGTATAATTATTATCATGAATTTTTGGCTGTGGCAAAAAATATTTCCACAGTTCCTTTCTTTTATTTTCTTTTTCAATAAAACTTAGTCCCAAAACTAATAAACCCAAACCTTTTCTTTTAATTCAATTAGCTTTACATTAAACATATTGGACACTAAATAACGGATTACCTTAATTACAGCATCGAAATGTTTCCTGGGCTAATCTTCACATTTCCATTCAGTGTACCGATTGTCTCGAAGGATTTGAACAATAGGAACGAATGGGCTACATTGTGGACACAGTGTCTTTCCAACAGTTATAGGCACCGTGTTTCTTTAAGACTTTACCGAAATAAAAAAAAAGAATGAAAGAAAATTTATTTATTTATCACAGAAACAAATGCAATCCTAACTAGTATTATAAATGCGAAAGTGAGTTTGTTTGTTTGTTACGCTTTCACGCTAAAACGGCTGAATGGATTTGGATGAAATTTGACAGATAGGTAGCCTGAAACTTGGAAAAGGAAATAGGCTACTTTTCATCTTGGATCGCAGACGAAGTCGCGGGCAACAATTAGTCGGAAAAATAAAACAAAATAGATCTACATACGGGTATTTGTGTTTTGCTCGTGATTATTATGGGGGCCCCACAGTACAGCGCTCATTTTCCGGGTTAACTCTCAAAAAGAACTTACAAAAAGATAGTAAAATAAATAAAAAGAAAAGGAAAAAAACTTTTTTACAAAAAAATACAACCGACTTCCAAAAACAACACTACAAAGTGAAAAATAACTTTAATTTCGGAAGTCGGTGTCTGATTAAATGTATTTTTGTTTTTGCCACCGACTTCCGAAATTAAAGTTATTTTTCACTTTGTAGTGTTGTTTTTGGAAGTCGGTTGTATTTTTTTGTAAAAAAGTTTTATTTTTCACTTTTTAGTGGGTCTGTTTATAATTTGTATAAGTTACAATAGTCTAATGTCAATTGCTCATCACATGTTACAAAATATTGCTTTTCCCGATGCTGGGACGTTAATTGTTGAGGAGTTCTGCTGGTAAGAACCAGGAGAACTCCTCAACAACCACTCACCACACGCATTGTGTGACGAGCGGAAATTGCTTAGCAACCATATTAAAGTAATCGAATCGCAACCCGTGAAATATTTATCATTGAGTAGTTCCGGTAGCCATCTGTGGTCTTCATCATCAGTTCCACTTCACCAAGTGGTGCTTTCCAAGAGCAAATGCACGAGCTACTATAAAAAATACCCAAATCACTATAGGTGTGCCTATAATATTTGAAGAGTTCCTTCGATTTCTCCAGGATCCCATCATCAGAACTGGATTTTGACAAAAATGGGACCATTTGCGAAGTATACCCTTTCCAACAAAAAAATAATTTTTCAAATCGGTTGGCAAGCGACGGAATTATGCGCGAACAACCATAAAAAAAAAACATACAAACATCCGAATTGAGAACCTCCTCTTTTTTTAGAAGTCGGTTAAAAATTAAAGAAGGAAGAAAATAAATAATGAAAGTTTTTAGGGTTCTGTATCAAAATGTAAAAAGGAACCCTTATGGTGCGACCCAGTCTGTCTGTGTGTCTGTCTGTACGTCTATCACAGCTAGATATCTCATGAACTACTAATGCTATCAACTTAAAATTTGGAGCAGTTTTAGATGACGTTTGCCCAACTATTTTACAAATAAGAAAGAAATAAAAAATATATGTTTTTTTTTTTGCAACAGGGACTGAAAGAGGGTCTTAAAAATTCAAAGTGGGGCTACTAAGGCATGTGGGGTATCATATGAAAGAGCGCTGTTTAGACATTCTCAAATTTTTTTTTCTTTTTCTATGCCGCCTAATTCTCGACTTTTGATGAAAAATGTAAAAAAAAAAATACCGTTCTTATCTCCGAAGTTTACATAGAAAATTCTGAAATTATTCTATGTGATAGAAATTTATGTAAAGATTACAGGAAAAATAAAACGATGTCTCTAAATAGCGCACTTTTTCAGAAATCGGAATGGAACCCTCGGTGCGCGAGTCCGCCTCGCTCTTGACCGTTTTTATTTACTATGTTATCTGATTGCAATTGCATTGAAGTGGTCATCTATGGAAATCTACAGCCATCGCTGGCGCGTTGCTTACCCAGGTACAAAGCTCAAATGTTACACGTACCTGTTTTTACACCGGCATTCAAAACTCTTCAAACGCAAACACTACGGCAACTGTGGAGGAAGGAATTAATGGAGATAGAAATAGTTTACACGAATAGCTCTACTAACTACTACCAAAAGTATGTGTTGAAAATGTTGTGAATTTTCCATCTCGTTCGAGATTTTCGGTACATATTACGATGGCATCTATATTTAATAGATTCATGAATTTCGGAAGCAGATAATTTTATTTGCCAACCGGTTTATATTGGATTAACTTGTTATTGGAGAATTTGAATAAACCCGTTATTAATGTAAAGTAATAACTGGAAGATTTTGTTCCGTTACAATGCTTTACTCTGTTGTTATGTAAAATATATTTTTAAATAATTATTAACTGAAGTTTTTTAATGGACTTTCAGTTTAAATGGAAATTCTTGTTTGCTAATTGATACAGTATTTTTGTCTCGCCAAGTGACACGCGCTTTACTTCTGTTTACCAAGTGTACAAACACGCCTATGAACATGTATGTAAGCGCAGGAGCTCTCGGTACCGTCCGAGACAATGGTGAAGTCGGAAGTATCTGTGTGTGCGTGTGTGTGTTACGTGCTGACGCTACTCATCTTCACAGCGAGTTTGTACACTTGGCAAAGACAAGTAAAGGGCGTGTCTCTTCGTGATCAAGAAATAAAAATACTTTAGCAGAATGGTTTATTGGGTACCTAAGAGATGTGGTTATCAAGTGTACAAACACCCGGCCACCGTAGGCGCGGGCTTGCGGACGACGAGTAATGGGCAGCTCGCCGTCCGGTAAGGACCAGGCCCGGGTCGACGGCGCGTTGTGTTCCACGCGCGCCTCAAAGAGATGTCAGCAGTGACGGGGTCAATTGGGCCGATGCCGCCGGGGTCGCGGGTAGTTCGAAAGAGATACCGTGGCCCTGGCACGGGCAGCTGAAGGAACATGGGTGGGTTTTAGTCAGTAAAAGTCTGACACGCCCTCCCGCCTCTGCCCAGAGCGGGAGAAGTCATTTGATGATTTCCCATCCACAAAAAAAAAAAAAAAAAAAAAAAAAAAAGTGTACAAACACGCCTGTGAATGATGTAAGCGCAGGAGCTCGAGGTACCATCCGAGATAATGGCGAAGTCGAAAGTATGTGTGAGTGAGTGTGTGTGTTACGTGCTGACGCTACTCATCTTCACAGCGAGTTTGTACACTTGGTAAACACAAGTAAAGCGCGTGTCACTGTGAGATCAAAAACTGTAGCAGAGTAGTTTATTGAGTACCTACTAGTTGTGGATTCTTACTTTGATAATTTAATAGTTGTTTGTTTTTATTTGACCCTAAATTGATAATGTTTTATTTACAAAAGTATTTCTAGAACTAACAAACCATAAACTTTGCATTGTCGTTCTCATATCCTTGTTTTTCACTCGAGACTTGTTATTATGCCGTTCGCATCTAGTCGTATCATGTATGAAGTCGTTAAACCATCTTGTTGGATATCGCCCTACATCCCTCTTTTTAGGGTTCTGTACCTCAAAAGGAAAAAACGGAACCCTTATAGGATCAATTCGTTGTCCGTCTGTCTGTTTATCAGTCTGTCAAGACCCTTTTTCTCAGTAACGCGTGGAGGTATTAAGTTGAAATTAATGTCCAATACGTAAATTTTCAACGCATTAAAAAAATACAGCCATTTATGCGACATAGGGACTTTGATACTCGCAAGGTAAATCCTAACCTATAGGGAACTTTTCGTTGACCTTTTCGTTGAATTTGGCAAGATTTGGCAAGGTCTTCAAGCACAAGTAAAGAAAAAAGTCCGAAAATCATTAATTTGTAATTTTATCGTTTAAAAAATGTTTTTTTGGTATATCTAGTTTTTCAACAACAATGTTAAGTTTGTTTTTGGGATAAATTATTTTCTACTACGGAACCCTTCATTGTGCGTGGTCCGACACGCACTTGGCCGGTTTTTTTTCTTTTGTATGGCATCTCGCAAGTCAACATAGGAGGTGGTCGGCTGCTTACGGACTTTTCTGTGAGTGTCTCAATAAATTAAGGCCTCCAGCCAGGGCAAGAAACTTATGAACTAAGCTACTACTTGCTAAGGGCACCCCTTGAGGGGTGCGAGCCTCGGCTTAGGGCGTTACTGGGGGAGGTCAGCAGGGGACAGGCTGGATCGGATTCCACCGACCACCTTCATCTCCTGGGATCTCTTTGGACCTTCATTCCTCATCTCTATTGTTATTTTTATGTCCTCTTTCAAATTTATTTAGAAGTGAGTTATCCATAATGGGCATGCTCATACCCTCATACTTTCCAGTACCTATTATTTACAAAACTCACAACATTTTCTTTGAATCCGTTCTTCAGAAAATTCATCCAAATTCCTCATACCATATCCAAAAATTCTTCACATACGCAATCCCTAGCGTGTATCAATATTAAAGGCAAGCAGGTAGCGTGATAAAAGCCTGTTATGTGTACAATTATAATAATAACCCGACATTGGCTCGCCTAATTAAATACAATTCTAGTTTTGACTACGTTGCGACGTCATAAGTGTATTTAGGAGATCGTGAGGCCGATTGTGTGGAAACAATTGCGTTTTTATGGTAATTTGTGGATTATATTTGGTTCTAGTAATTGAATCTGCTTAATAAGGTCTGCATTTTCATAATGAGTAATATTAATGTGGTGTTTCAAAGTCATATCTTACGGCGAAAGCGCCAGGGTAGCCCGCGAAATTCAAAATTTCTTACGTTTTTTGCAATTTGCAAGTCAGTATTAGGTTGTGTGTTGATCTAAAAATGATTCGCGGCCGTATCAAATATTTATATAAAGAATTATAATCATACAAATCATCAATACAACTATCTTAAGTTTATATAACCCTATTGAATGACTATTTCATGAAATCATGAGATTTGGGGCCTATTCTAACTTATGGAGTTGTATTGCCGATTCTAATGATTATATATATATTTTTTTGTCTATGTGAAATCATCAAATGACTTCTCCCGCTGTGGGCGAAGCGGGAGGGCGTATCAGACTTTTACTGAGTAAAACCCACCCGTGTTCCTTCGCGTGGAAGTCGGAAACTATCCTACGGGAACGTACAACCGGGATAATAAGTATCCTATCTCGTAATCCAAGTCATGTATCTACCCATGTGCGTGGAAGCATAACACTTATAAGCATAGTACTTTCGCATTTATAGTATTAGTTCGGATAGTCCTCGCAAGAAAACCCGCAGTGTCCGTGGGTGCAACTTGTGATAGATATCAATATTAGCTTGCTTTGTAATAAAGGGTATTATCGGCCGACGCGACGGCGCCTCCGATGGAAAACGCCACTAATTGACATATTCAACAGCAAAGGATTTGCCGATGGATTGCCAATTTGACGTCACTGCAGTGAGGTTACGTCGCTCACAGTTAAGCCGTATTCCTGAAACCAAAATGATAAACTAACGACTATCAACGCATTGTGGGTCACTAAACCAGGCGTAATATAAAACTTCTATTGTATGGCATTCAGTGTCAGATCAGACCAACAGACTCAGTCTGTCGCAGTCCATGGCTGGACATAGGCCTCTCCTATGTTGAACTATAATACGTTCTCCTCCTTCCACAATATCTCTATCCCACTCCCGCTTAAAAGACCATCATCGGTCCATATAGTCAAGAGACTTTCTACATTCGCCGACAAACCACATTAACCTAAATAAATTAATGATTAGAACACTCACCAAACTTTAAAACAACCCTTTGCTCTCATTTGCCAATAAAACACCCAATTACATAAATTCGGAGAATGTTGAATGTTGAATGTTGAATTTTATCATCCTTAATTCCATTGAGACGTACTAAAATCCACATTTTCCCATTCATAAATATGTTTGGCAACAAAATTAATCACCCCTTTACCCAAGCATAAAATGGAAGGTACAGAAGGTCGGCTCTGTGGCATCCGGTCTTCGAAGGGGAGTGATGTGGCAGCATCTACAACATCACATGCGAACTACACATCAAAGACCTGACGTCACACAAATCCTGCATCGCGCAAGTAGAGTTTATCGCGTGACTGGAATATACAACGTGCAGCTGCAATTGTGACATTAATTCAACACGCGCATACGATTCCGCGTTATCGTTTTATAAAGATATTTTTATTTCATTAAATGTTATTATTTATTGATTTATTTACAATTTTCTAAAAAATCATCTTGGCGCAACCTATAGCGCAGAGATGAAATTGACACAAACGAGAAAATAAAAGCCACGCAACTCGAGTTTTTTTATCCATGAAGCTATTTAACAGTACAATAGACAAACGATGAACAAAAGAAAAAGGTGTTGGGTCAACGACCTTTTACCAGATGGCATAGAATAATAGCTTCATGAATGAGTCTTTTGCATAGCGTGATCCTAATTTTGGTTATTATTTTATTATTTAGTTTGCTTGAAATTATTTTATTTTTTTTGAATTTATAAATTATTTTATTTATTTATTTTACTATTTATGTATACACAGAAAAATATATAGAGATACATCATATTTAAAATTTGGAGCACAAAGGTACTGCTTCTTTCTTAAGAAATTTCTTCCAAAGCCACCACCAAGCCACCTGCGAAAGTAGAAATGAAAAAGAAATGTAGACAATAGTGTGTGTGTGTGTGTGTTTTAACTTGTTATAATTTTTATGATTACTGGCCACTAGCCCTACCAGCGTTTTGAATTAGTGTCGCGATTGCGGGAGCACATTATATACAACATCCCAATATCAACCATCGCATCGGGCAGTAGCCCAACTGACATAACACCCGTCTGGTCGGAGGATATTCCCTTTTAAATGGAGGATGAGTGAACTTTAAATCCTGTTGGAATGGTAAGACAGGCTGGTGTCCGCAACTCTACGTATTTAGCATACGGGTGGGAAAATCGATTATTCGATCCACCCAGCTCCTCAAGGAGGCCTAGCAATGCCTTGGTATTACTGACAATCTCACAAAGGCTTTTAAAAGCGGTAACTAAACTACTTTGCCCTTTATGTGGCAACCACCTGGCAGTTTAGAAGAACTTGAGCTGCTGTCTGAAAGCAGGCGAATAGACGCGTACGTACGGCGATATAAAACGAATGCCAGTCGCGAGTGCGCTTACACTCGCTCCTTGTATGTAATTGGCCTTCTGTACGTAGTTTATTTTGTAACCCAAGTCTAACTAATTATGTTGAATTCACCTTCACGCGTCGATAAACTTGATGGAACGGGTGTATGTTTTGGGCTTACATTGCCTAAAACTATAATGATATTAGAGTTTTTGTTTATAAGGGTGAGGGTGGATGCCAATAAAGCCCGGTATAAGCTAAAGGTGAAAACAAGCTATTGACCGGGATTTTGTTTGTACGTTTCTGACAAACTTTAACCGGGTCTAGCATCAATTATTCGAACAAGTGACTATATTTTGATGAAACACAAAGGAAAACTGTCCTTTAAGATACAGAATTTTCCTAGTTTGAAAGGCAGGGTTCTTACTCATTTGTAATAGAAACCAATCCCTTATTGAAACAATACTGATGTTACCTTTTTTTTTTTTGTTCCGGGGTGGAAAATAAAAACCACCCCGGTGTTCCCTTCCCACACCTGTACCGAGGATCATTGGAACTTGTGCGCCTTCCACGATCTCCGGCTAGTGCCGGCCCGCCTTTGCGGGCCTCCTCAGGCCCGCGAGGGGAGTGGGGTAACAACACTGATTTTACCTAGGCAAAGTTTTTTGGTAAATAAATAAATTATTACTTATTTACTTTGATTTCGAAATATCTATTATGTTTTGTAGAATAGCACTTTACAGGGTCAAATTAAATTAGCTAGCCAAACTCTGCAGACGTTATGGGTATCGATACCTAAACACGATAAAACAAAAAAGAAATTAATTTGATGTTTTTTTTTGGGATATAGTCACTTATACTTAAAATATTAGTTTAAAAATTTGTTATTTTTTGTATGTAAACTTCACAGACGTGATGGTAATATCTCAACACGATACAATAGATTTTATTAATCAACATACTTCAAATAACAACTAAAAACACTACCAGCGGTTACTGAGCCCAAAACAAAATCCTAAAATCTTTATTATTTTGTCGTGTTTACATATTTACATATACTCACCACATCTGTGGAGTTTCACTAGCTAATTTAATTTGACCCCGTAGAAGCTTTAAGTACAAACGCGTGATGTTAACAGAACGGAAATTCGAATTATTTTTGAATCGAAAATACAGCATTTTGGCAAAAAAAATTTGCAACAAATTCAATTAATATCACTCATAGATATTTCGAATAGTCTTAAAACTAAGAATAATGTTTGCAAAACGAGTATTTTCAGTTTTAATAAAATTGTTTGAATTCTTTACTCCCACATACATGTGGCTGGCACAACACAACAATTTCGACGACTAAAACCGTAGTGCGGGCAAAACTAAATGGAAATCAATAAAACACTAGAATTAATTGCAAAATTAGTAGCTAATCACGTGTTGGGTCTGACCACAGCGTTATTATTATATGCCTGAATAAAATGGTAATAAGTTAGTAGCAATGAAATGTATTGTTACTTTGATTCGAGTTTGAATTATAATTTGAAATTTTTGACCGTAATAACGTGAGTAATTATTGTGAATTAGATTTTATATGACTAGCTGTACCCGTGGGTTTATCTTCATAAAGATGTTTAGGTTTCATAAACTTTATAATTTACCTGCTCACCTAATTTACCTTTTTGCTCAAAGCAATTTTGTTTATATTGCTTTATTTCCGCCTGGCCATCAAAATGTATCTAGACCTGTAAAATTGTATTGCTACAGCAGCTATCCTGCCTAGTATTAGGTCTTTACCTATGAAATTACCGTTTTATATACAAAAATATAACATTGTTTTTTTTAAAGAAATATTGTCGATGCTTTTTTTTTGTCGTTTATGGAGGTTCGATGATACCTCTGCTATAGAAATCCTGGGAACGGGAATCGATGAACTTTTTAAAAACATTTTTCACCGTCTCGTTGGATTTGAAATTTTTCCCCGGGGCTCATTGTTGAGATCAAAATTTCCAGAACGGAACCAAGAACGCACCGTGCGTTCACTTGCGATACGTTGTCCATACACGTCGTTAATATTGCGTGCCGTCTGTGCTCGTTGGTGCCACGACGGAACTCGTATGCGAAAATAGAGCACAATTTCGATTTTTTCATGGTTACAAAAACATCGATATCAAAGAAAAATCGAACGGCGGGGAAAAGAAGAACAAATGAACAACTGATTTCGAAAAAAAAAGTCGTGCTATATTATAAAATTAATTTGAATTTGGATTTCTAAATAGAATTTAAAAATATCACACACACTAATCGATATATTTATGAAGCCTGTATATTTGTAAAAAACAACATGTCTTTATATAAATCTGTCGAAAGTCAACGGCGCTCAAAAAAATTGCACACATTAAGCACTAAAACCCAGTCATTGCATGAATACTATTATATAATAGTATTCATGCAATGACTCCAAAACTTTATAACAAATTACTCGTACTAACAATGTTCGCAATCTCATCTCAGTCTCAATCTGTCAAAAATTGTATAGCGTTTACCTACATTTTTAACATTTGATTGTCGCTGGCATGAGATTGCGACTTGAATTTGAACGTTTTTAGGTACGAGAATTGGCCTTCAGATCAAATTGTATCATGCAGCAACATGAATGAGTTTAAACGTAAGCTATTTAAATTATTGATTAACAAGGCGTATTATTCTGTAAAAGAATATCTTAATGACAAATTGCAATAATATTCAAGTATAAAAATTTATATCTGTTTGTATAATTAAAAAGTAGTTCCCATAACATAATGATATTCTTTACTGACATTTTCTATTTTATTTATTGTATACGAAATTGTGACTAAATACTAGCTATTTGTTTATGTACCGTCTTATTTTATTGACATATTATTATTAATTAATAGTATTTGGCATGAAATTGTGACATTTGCTAACATATTGATTTTATTTTATTGTATTTCTTTGAATGTGACATTCTATTTTGTATGCCTTCTGGCGGGACATAGCATGGACCAACATTTTTATTTTTATATAACATCTGTATAATTTTACTCTATGTGCACAAAATGATTAGATGAATTTGAATTTGAATATAAAAATCGGCAATTTCATAGATAAGGACCAATATAGACTCACACAGTAACAAGAGAGAAAAATCGAGTTGATCTTAGAGATCCTCTGTTTCCAACGAACTTTGCACGGATGACCATGACAGGAATTCGGATATCATCATCATCAGCTAGCTCTGAGTTAGTTCCGCTAGACTGTAAAGTGATAACTTTTGACATCACCGAAGGAAATCAACATCGATGGAGAGTTTTCTTGGTTTCTTGTTCACCTGGTCTACAAAACGGCAAAGTACTATCGACAAAACGAACGCCTTTACACCTTAAAGTTGCTTTTTGTATACACTGATTCATTTAAAAAACCCTGCCCCTACGGTCCTTTGTTCTCGTAAAACAATAGACAACCGGAACGGCACAAAACATTTGCAAGCAGAATTGTTTCAAAATTGGAGAGGCCTGACTTTTGTCGATGGTGCGTCTAATAACCAATCACCAGTGTGATATACAGAGTTGATACGACAGACGGCGGGTACGGCTTTCCTTTAAACTGCCTATACTAGGTACCATTTTCAAGCTCTGTACCAAAAATCAATTAAATAGGAGCAGTAGTTTAGTCGCAAATGATTTTTTAAGTTTTTGCCCCGCTTGAACACAATGTATCTTTCCTAACAGCTGATTGTGTCTATATGTATAGGTCATGCACCTTAGAACGATAAATCTGAGTATAACTTACGATGCGTTGTTGCCGCTCTGACGCAAGTCACAAGTACAACCAAATAATTCGCCAAAAAGATGGCAATGCAAACATGGAAGCAATAAATACACACACACTTGCACTTTCATTACGAAAGTGACAATCATAGCAAAACATCGCGCGCGTAAAAGAAATAGAAATAGGTAGTTCAGTATGTTGCTATTGCACCCTAGATCCTTGCGATCGGTAAGTGGGGCTCCTAAAAAACTTGTTTTTTCAGTGCGCCGACACTATTCTTTCGGAACGTATGTTACGTAACACGGAAGCTCCTGCGCCGCTTTTGTTTTGTCGAACTCGCGCTCTGACAATTGTGATTTTGTTTTGTTATTGTGATAGCACACTAAATAAGTTTAAGACAGTATTTCTTTTTTTTATTGTGACAGGACACGTAACTTGGGATTATTATTATTTACCTCACTCCCATGGATTTCTTCTTGTGGGGGTACATTAAGGGTGAACTGTATGCCTCAGAGGTAAATACAAGTTCTTGTGCGCGTACTTTAAAACCCATAACATAAAAGCCAGCACGAGCGGAGGCCTTTTATTTACAAAGGCTGGTTGCGTTTTACTCTGATTTGTAAGCTATTTAGTTTGATAGAAAAAGAAAAATTCTCATTTTTGGTGCTTTTTATTTTTAGACCATATCGAATTAATACTAAACACGTATAGTATACGTAGTGTAATTTAATGCCCCTCTGTCATATCAACTCTGTATAGTTGAAGCTTCTGCAGCAGTTAATTTTGGCTTAATGTATTTTCCAGTCGAACGAACTATGAGCTAAGCCATGTCCAGACGTGAACTTTGCAGTCCAGCAGCCTTGGAAGGCTATTGTCCTATTTAGTCAGAAGATACATCTACTGACCGTGCAGACCCAAGCGCGGCTGTCGCCTTGTCTGAACTCGGCTTTTGGAGAATTAAAATAGAATACACATTTAGTTATTTGAATTATTTATTATAGTGGCTATAAATTGCGGTTTTGGCTAAACACAGGTTGTTAGGATATTGTGGGATGAATTTTGTTTACGAGCCGATGTTTTTAGAATAAATACCATTTTCAAATAATTTGTACCTTTAATTATTTCCGTAGGAAGTAAAATATTAATTGTATTTTTAATTGTGTCACTAATTGGTAAGTAAAAGAAAACTTTCATTTCAGATACAAATATCTGTGGGCTGCGATGATTACTGAATTTTTTTTTTTATTGGAAAGAAATTGATCAGCTCACTTAATGGTAGGTAAGTAAGTGGTCAGATCTACAAGGTGTTATTGAAATCGAAAAAGAAAACAGCTACTCCATACATTGTTGTTCGCGTAATGTTCGTGTAACTCGATAAAATGTAGCCTGGACCAACTGTTTTTTTTTTTTCGACTTTGGTGTTGGTTTCTTTGTAAAAGTTTTTCATAACGATAAGTACAATTCAAATTCAAAAATTTTATTTCGAATGAAGACTCGTTTAGGGTTATGGCATGAATTTAACATTCGTTGAGGTGCACGAAACCAACATTAGTTTAGTTTAACGGAGACTAAATTCATGCCATCCCTTACATTTTGTATTTAAGTCTTCTAAAACTAAGTGGTATTTTTCGCGATTTTTAAGTTGGTTCCATAGTAAAAGTTATTCAGTTTCATGGTCTAAAGCACTCTTTAAAGTTTTAGAGTTAATATTTTAACACCTTATGTACAAGGTAGGAGTCATTGTACTCATCACTCTGAGCAACTTTTATTATGTGACCAAAATAAATCTATTACTACTTACAAGATACTCATACATATACAAAACACCATTATAGTATCATAGTAGTCTCACACACATACTCTAACTACACAGCCGATCTAATTCGACCTTCCTCACTCCATAACTCCATTCGACAGGGCAAAATAGGCTTGATTTGCGAGGCCAATTTGTATGGCTAGCTATAGGTCATTGTACCTACCGCCTATAGGCACGGCGCAAATCCGACATCCGGCCGAATCTGATTATAATAATGACATTCGGTTCAATAGGACATCTGAAGCCTTGTTACAGATTTTTGGATCCGTATTGGACGGTTTTATTGTAAGACTAATTTATATGACTTCGTATTTGGTCGGTGAGTGGCGCATAATAGGTACTGGGGATTATTAGATTTAAGTTAAAATTAGTTACATCGGTTGCTACGTTGATCTTGTGGTCACAAGCGTTATTGCTGAGCTGATGAGGTCCTGAGTTCGATTCTCAGGTTGGGCAAAGTAACAAAGTAGTAAATTTCTTATTAACAGCCGGAGTCTGTATGTGTGACCGGTTGATGGCAATAGGCTTGCCGTATTACATGGGCCTAAAACATAAATGGCGAAATGTGGGTGTAGGTACTCAAACGTCGGCCTAGCCCTTCGGGGAAGTAGGCGCGATGTTATATTATCTTATGTTGTTATTTATATAGGTATATGAAGGATTACGCCCCGGAAAAACATGAGTTTAGTCCAAATTAAAATGAATATTATCATATCATGACGAACAATTACCGGAGATTTATTGTGAAAGACGGAACGGTTGGCATTTGTCGGGCATGCCACCGACCGGGAGAATCAATTCGACACATTATCTTCGGGTGTTCTCGTCTAGCTAGCAAAGAGTACTTGCATAGCCACAACCTTGTAGCCAGGATTATCCATCAGCAACTTGCTCGGGAACCTCGTGAAAGCTGAGAAAGGTAAACAAATCAAGTATCTTGACTTGGCTCGCGAGGTTGTTGACATGTGGGATGTGCACTCGGCAATCATTGTACCGATAGTCGTATCAGCCAATAGCTTAATTGCCAAGAGCCTCAACCAACACCTAAGGAGACTCTCGTTGGGCAGCTGGATCAAGGGCTTGATTCAGAAAGCAGTACTTCTGGAGACGGCCCGCATTGTTAGGAGGTTCCTCTCTCTGGAGCCCTGACCGCCGGTAGCTTGGACCCTGTTCCCGATACCGGTGGGCTACTATTGTTTATATTTTTCAATGTTTTTATATTCTAATATTTAAAAATGTAAAAAATATGTGTAAAGTAAAATAAAATTATAATAATAATGATGATGATGATATTTCCACCAATTACACAAAAGTATACCCACCATTTATAGAAATTAAACAAACATTTACTTTAGGTTCAAAAAACTATTTTAACACGTTAGCTGCTAGACAATAGAAACAATAGAAAAATTGTTATAGCTTTGTAGAGCGTCATCTCTGTCACTCACAACAATCGAGCTATAGAAGGCTATGTCTAAACCCGGATGTATAATATTTACGCCCGGGCACAGTAATTCATTATCATTGACATTTCTATTGTAAAGGGAAAACCTGCAAAGGTCACAACTTTATGGAATGTCGCAAAAACCATAAACTTAGCGGCTTCTACTCGCCAACCTTTTATGCTCATGTAATAACGTTAAAAAGCCACAGAAATGTGCCCCTATACAAGGCTGTTGGATAATAATGTACGCTGTTTTAAAATTTGGGGTGGTACTGTCAGAGTGCTAAAGCGTCTAGCGAATGAGTTCGTTGTTTGAGGTATACCAACATAATACACTTCTGGACACATCTTTTGGCCCACCTTGTATTTTCAGTTTCGTTTGGTCCTAGCTAAAATTTTATATTAGGTCGAGCAAAAAGTTTTTATGCAGTTTTGAACCTGGCACATTCACAATTTTATTCAATAGTCTTTTTTTGAATTTCGAACACAGAATTTAAAGAAACAAAAGACAATTTGGAGCCTGTTTGTTGATTTCAAACAATCGAATACTAAGAAAACTTGGTTTTATTGGTTTACTTGGATTTAATTCTTGAAAAAGTGATTGATATCTTTGGTTTTGCAACAAACATTACTTATTCTTAACATTAAGGTGAGGTTCTATCAATAATCTATGGATACTTCACCTGAAGTCGCCGCCCAAGCTGTGGCACTTATTCAGGCCGGACACAGCCAAAGAAACGTGAGTGCTCAACTTAATTTAAGTCGATCTGCGGTCCGAAATGTTTATCGGAGGTACCTAGAGACTGGCGGCTTTGTTCGTCGCCAAGGAAGGCCACGATCTCGGGTCACAACTGAAAGGCAGGATTGATTCATCGTGACGACCAGCTTGAGAAATCGTCA
This sequence comes from Cosmia pyralina, assembly GCA_946251885.1. NCBI lineage: Eukaryota > Metazoa > Arthropoda > Insecta > Lepidoptera > Noctuidae > Cosmia > Cosmia pyralina. The sequence continues at coordinate 10,254,400 of OX276365.1, forward strand.
CCTTACCTCCATTGAGATACAAAACCAACTTCGCGACTTCCACGGAGTATCTGTGAGCGCTCGAACTGTTCGGAGAAGGTTAAAAGAACGCGATATGGTACCACACAAGCCAGCTAATGGCCCCAAACTAACGCGAGCCCACCGAACAGCGCGCCTTCATTTCGCACGCAGTCATTTAAATTGGACACAGCAAGATTGGAGCCGTGTACTCTTTTCTGATGAGTCTAAAATTGTGTTACATGGCAATGATGGAAGGAAGAAGGTCTACCGACGTAAGGGAGAGCGTTTCGCACAATGCTGCTTTGAAGAGAGGGTTGCTTATGGCGGTGGCTCATGGACTGTCTGGGGCGGTATATCCGCGAGCGGCAAAACTCAACTTGAGGTTGTTACAGGACCACGGCTGCCAACATTAAATGCTGAAAGGTACATTCGTGAGTGCTTAGAACCTCACGTGATACCATACGCGGACTATGTGGGCCCAAATTTCCTTTTTATGCATGATAATGCAAGAGCCCATGCGGCCGGCATCGTCAGGGAATATCTTCGGGATGTGAACATCACTGTTATGGACTGGCCAGCCAGAAGCCCAGACATGAACCCCATTGAGCACATGTGGGACGAGCTAAAAAGACGTGTTAGGGCTCGTCAGCCAGTTGCCCAGACGATGCAGGAGTTGAAAACTGCCATAGAAGAGGAATGGGAGATGATCCCTCAAAATTTCATAGAGCGGTTGATAAACTCTATGCCTAATCGTATGAGAGCTGTGGTAGATGCCCATGGAGGCAACACGCGTTATTAAATTAAACCTTTATTTGATAAAACATGTTTTTTATTCAAAAATCAATTGCAAACACAAGGCGCATATCCGACTTGTTAGGCGTAGCTCCATGTCGTATGGTATTCTGAATTCAAATTTAAAACAATACGATCGAAAAAGATGGTAAAATGTATCAGGTTTAAAACTGCATCAACAGTTTTTGTTCAATCTAGCAATTATATTTCGGTAGGGGCCATCGAAACCTAAACTCTAAGGTGGGCCAATAGATGTGTCCAGAAGTGTAGGTCTTTACCTATGAAATTGCCGTTTTGTATGAAAAAATTTAAACGAATTTTTTTCATGCATTTTTTATTTGTATAAATCGAAGTAATCACCCATGCAATCAATGCATCTTTGCCAACGCAGTGGCAGTTTATTGATGCCCTTCTTAAAGAAATCAGCTGGACGGGAGGCAACAAATTCTTCAAAGGCATTTTGTACTGCCTCTCGGGTATTGAATTTTTTTCCCGCCAAGAAGTTATCCAAATTCTGGAAAAAGTAGTAGTCTGTAGGCGCAAGGTCTGGTGAGTAGGGCGGATGACGGAGAGCTTCCAACCCCAGTTCTTGCAACTTGGAGACCGTCTGCTGTGCAGTATGAGGTCGCGCGTTGTCGTGCAGGAGCAGCGGAGACGAGCGATTGACCAATGCTGGTTGGAGATGTGCCAGCTTCTTCATCATTGTGTTCAGTTCTTCACAGTACACATCTGAAGTAATGCTCACCCCGATTGGTAAGAAGCTGTGATGAATCACACCGGCGCTAGACCACCAAACAGTGACCATCACTTTTCTAGGGGTAAGTTTTCGTTTAGGGCATTGTTTAGGTGCTGAACCAGGATCCAACCAACTTGCTGAGCGCTTGCGGTTATCAAACAGAATCCATTTTTCATCGCAGGTAACAATGCGGTTCAAAATTTCTTCATTTGTGTGTCTGTTGAGCAGTACAAGGCACGTCTCGACGCGTACTTCGCGCTGGCGATCATTGAGTTCGTGGGGCACCCATTTGTCAAGCTTTTTTACCTTGCCAATTTGACGCAAATGGACCAATATTGTTTTGACGCTAACGTCGAAAGCTGCTGCTAATTCAGCCGTAGATTGTGTATCATCAGCTTCCACAATCGCCTTTAATTCGTCACTGTCGACCAAAGTCTTCGGACGCCCGCGAGGTTCATTTTTCAGATCGAAATTTCCAGAACGGAAGCGAGCAAACCAATAACAAGTGGTGCGTTGGTTTGTAGTGTTAGCTCCGTAAACGTCGTTGATGTTGTGTGCCGCTTGTGCCACGTTGCTGCCACAACGGTACTCATATTCCATAATTACTCGAATTTTTAACGTATCCATGGTGACGAAAAAGATTGAAATGCGATGAAAATGTAACACTAATCAATAAACAAATGACTACTTTTGGAAAAAAAAAATCCATGTTTTTAAAATAAAATTAATTTGAAATTAGAATTCTTAGCCAAACAAAAATTATTTTGATTTGAAATGGCCAGTACTGCAGAACGGCAATTTCACAGGTAAAGACCTATTATAATGATTATTGTATTGCTCTGCTCCAAAAAATACTGTATTAGAAAAAGAAAGGAAAGTTGTTTATTCTACACAAATAAAACGCACATTAGAAAAAAAAATTACAAAAGTACACACATGCAATGTAAGCAAAAGCCTCATATCCAAGTAGTAAATTTTGTCCATTGGTTGATGTCAGAACAAAGACAATTTACAACTCTACATTGCCTCTGCTCTGTGTTGTGATCAAATTGTGACACTCTGAGAAATGCAAAGAGATTTAAGATACTATAGAGAGGCTATCAGAAGAAATGTCATACAAAAACTGTTATCCCATGTCTCAGTGACGCCATCTAGCCATATAGCAAAATTACATAATTGGTGCCGATTCTGTTGTACACCGAACTAAACTAACTAAACTATCACTAAAATTCCTTACTTTTTGCTATGAGAATCTTAGAGCTATTCTGCAAAAAAAAAACCCTAAATTTAATAACAATTTTGACATAACTAAAATCGAGTTTGACAATCGTGACTCCGCGTGGTATAGTGCCTGTAGTATATTTGACACGGTGGCTTTAATCGGAACTAACGAAATCACTATGAAGTGACAGGCTTGTCATATTTGGTTCACCGACATCGCTGTCGTTACCGGGTCAAATATCTTTTAGAGCTGGAGGGGCGCAGGGAGGAAGCAGCTTCAACGTGTTTTATATGGAATGTAGGTACCTTTTTTTTTGTACCTTTTTTTTGGTACCTTTTTTTTTGGTACCTTTTTTTGGTACCTTTTTGTTTGGTACCTTTTTTTTTGGTTCCTACATGTTGAATCATAGGGGTTTATGGGTTTTATAAAGGGGGCCAAATTTTCATTATTTTTGCGACAGGACACCGTTTTCGAGATATATGCAAAAGAAAAGAAAAAAATACACTACTGTTTTTGCATCCGAAGTCAAGGTCTCGGTGTGAATTTTAGTTCATGTCAACTAATTTTGTTCCACACCTTTTTAATTGCGATTAAACATAGTCTGATTTAGTTTGATAATTAAAATTTGGGGTGAAAACAGTCAAATTCAGAATAGCAAAATTGCCATTTTCACTAAACTAATAACTCCGTACAATCTTAGTCCTGTCAAACTAAACTATAGTTAAGTTGTGTCACTTTAGTCAATTTCAGAATGGGAAATCGTCGTTTGACAGGAATAAACTAAATTTTACTGATTTTTAGTCCAGTTTAGAGGCATTTGTTACAAGAGAATCGGCACCAATAGCAAAGTTTGACCTGAATACCCGATACACTTTTACCGACACCACCTAACCGACCTTTGATTTAGCAACCGTCAAATAGTTTGACATATCTAAGAAAATTATTTAATTTATCTCAATACTCGATAAATTATAAAATAGTAACGAAAATAAATTGTAGTTAATTTTATCACTAAGATGTTTTCAATACCACAATTTACAATTCGACATGTTTTATACGAAAATAATTTTCTTTTGATGTACACGAATGTGACTTGACATGCAGGCGTACCACACAAGACTGAGCGACTTTTGACCACTAGGACAAAATGTCCTATACACATGTATCCGATTACGATTTTGTTTGCCATGTCCCGTCTATTGCTAAGTAATATTTAATGTCTTTGGACAACAAACTGTGAATGGTGTTGCCAGTTAACAGTAATTTAATTTCGATGATAACATATTTCACAAACAAGCTAGACGTTACCTCTAGTAGCTTGTATATATCGGCTAATTGGGTTTGAATGTTGTCAACGGATATCGATAATTGTTGTGACAATTGTCAAGAAATAACGTTGAGCTCCTGAAAGAGCTGGCTCTGCAGTAAAAATCTAGTGTCCACATGACCATGATGGCTGTATCTAGAAGCATATGTTGGACGTGACGCAGTTTAGATAAAATTGTTGAACTGATCAGAGCCATGATGTTAAAGTAATATGGTTGATGATATCGTCAAAGTCGCGGGAAACACCTGGATGAGATACGCACGGAACTGAGAACTATGGCGAAAAAATGGGGAGGCCTATACCCAGCAGTGTCAATATTGACTTTAAGTATAAAATTCGATGCAGACATGATGACATGACATGACGTTTATCAAGCGTGATTTCTGCGTCGAATTTTATACTTAAAGTCAATGTTGATACAGTTAATTATTCAGTAAAATGTAAAAAGTGTTTGAGCATCCGCGAGGATTTTTTCGTTTGGTGAAGTCTGAACCTATCGCTATAGGGTTGAAAAGGCTGACAATGATTGTTAGCGACGTAATAAATCAAAATACCTACGCATATCATAAAAATTGTAAAAGGGAGTGCGCGGGGTCAGAGCGGGTGCAAGGACGAGGCCCGACCACCATTTTAATTTGCGATGACGCAGTGCCATTTCTAACGCCACGGACAGTGCGCGCTTCCTTACCTCAAAAATTGTGCTCCAACCCTACAGTTTAGAAATATAAATTCCTTTTGCTCAACACGCGGTGTTTACCTCATTCCACACCATTAACAATGATGATGATAACTGACAGGACTATTGTTGCCAATAAGCCTGATATAGTGGTGGTGGATCGAATAGAGCGGCGCGCAATGATTATTGACATAACGGTCCTATATGACCGGAACCTCGTGAAAGCCGAGAAAGATAAACAAATCAAATATCTTGACTTGGCTCGCGAGGTTGTCGACATGTGGGATGTGGACTCAGCAATCATTGTGCCGATAGTCGTATCAGCCAATGGCTTAATTGCCAAGAGCCTCGACCAACATCTAAGGAGGCTCTCGTTGGGCGGCTGGATTAAGGGCCTGATTCAGAAAGCGGTACTTCTCGACACGGCGTGCATTGTTAGGAGGTTCCTCTCTCTGGAGCCCTGACTGCCGGTAGCTTGGACCCTGTTCCCGATACCGGTGGGCTACTATGTTTTATATTTTTAAATGTTTTTATATTCTAATATTTAAAAATGTAATTTGTATGTATATATTAAAGAAATAAAGGCAATAATGATGATAATATAATCTCATTCTTGAAACAGTTTCATAATAACAATATTTTGGCTCAATGTATTCCTTGGATTGCAGTATCCGCTGTCAATACAACTCAACCCCCGAACCGCTCCGCTAGTCACCCTCGTCGACGATGCGAGACGAGACCATAAAGAGAAATTGACGGCTCACATTATACGCTGCCGTAAAACGCCGATTTCAGATGCACCTGCCTTTATTATAAACCATACTTTAGCCACTTTATTATTATGAATAAGTTTTTATTTCCAAATTTTGCACATCATCAATTTTATTGTGGAGTGTTCATTTGTTAATTTAAGCTGGTTCAATCTCTTGAACCAGCTTAAATTAACAAATGAACACTCCACAATAAAATTGATGATGTGCAAAAATTATCTCGTTGAGTCTAAGTAAAGTTACGGTATAACGCTCCCAGTGACGGCTGTCATAATGATGAAAATGATGGCATCGAGATTTGGCTATACGGTGTCAAAAAACGCTCGCTAGGAAAACACACCAAATTATTTTCATAAATAAGTTTCAGTGACGTCATTCGCCGGTAAATTACAGACGCTATGTGGCGGCTACCGCTCTTCTAGGAAACCATAGTTTTACTGCTTTTATAAAGCATTTAAGCAGTAGTAGTGTAGTTTAATTTTATGCATTTTTTTTTTTTTTGGTAAAAACTTTTTTTTTATTTATTTTTATACTTAAAAGAGTTTACAAGTAAATTTAAAAAAAGTTTTTCATATCAATTCACCTCGGCGCACAAATCTAGATTACACCAAATATGAAATAATTTACCTTCTAATGGAACAGCAACGTAATGACATAGGTATACATACATATAGTATATACCACCAAAGCGAAATCCAAAACGGTTTCTGCTCGAGATGGCCGTAATAATAATTAGAACACTCCTTAATACTTTATGTATGTATGTAATATACTCTGCACCACACATAGGTACCTAGCTGCATTTTCCTTAATAAAACCTTTCTCTCTTTCGCAGTGTATCTCAATATTGAAATAAAAACAAGTAATATTATATGAACCACAGGCTTTGTTTATGTTACTTGATATTTTTACCCGACTGACCCAGAAAGAGGGTAATGTTTTTGTTTATATCTCTTCCAGCAAATATTGTTCTTGTAATAACAATACGGTATTTAGAGGTTATATGAGTTGAGGCTCTGTGTTTTAATAACCAGATTTTTTTTGGCTAGCAATTCTCCCAAAAACCAGTCGTCATCATCATCCACTGCTGTTTTTCTATCCACAGCTGACACAGGCCTCCTCCTTTTGACATCATGTTTCTAGCTTTGACTCAATCTTGTCCCAGACTTCTCAACAAGCTAAATAAAGTCGTCAACTCATCTTGCTGATTGTTTTCCTATCACCAAATCTAGCCCAAACTCCATACTATACACGCTTACATTTTGATCGTTTTAATCCCTTGGACGGGTGGTTTAACTTACAAAATAGTATTCATCAAAAGCTTGCACAGCATCGTATCTCTCAAAATAAAAAAAAAAAAAGGAAGTGATAACGTAATACTCACAAAATGCATGAAATCGGTAGTAGTGCCACGAGTTAGTTACCTACGCGTACGCCGCACAGTGGGACGAAAATCGAGTTTCATAGACATAGACCACTTACAATTTTTTTTGACGTTTCCTTGCTGGAAACCAATGCAGACCAGTTAAAGAAGCCCCAACATTATCATATATTTGTACGTCAGGTGATTCTGACGCGAAAATATTTTTTTTTATATAAAAAATGTATGGAGGAAAACAGAAAAATCCATTTTAATCGAGACTCGTGAGAGTGCCCGTTATATCCTGTGGTACGATTTTTGTCCATATTTTTTACTATTTTTTGACATATAGCACGCCCCTCACACTCGATGGACTTTAGGCGAAAAAAAATGAAACGTATTTTTTATTATTATTTCATCATATTCCTAGTATTTACGGTATGTAACGACCTATAAGTGGTATTTAACACTCGGCCTATTGTCTAAAACATGCTACTTACTGCCTCCTTAGTGAGTTTACCTGCTAATCCGCCATTTTTAATGGTCTTCATAATTAATCCCTTACTAATGACCATAAGTGATTAATCTAGACAATGGGCTCGATAGATATTGTCCTTACTTGGTTTATCATTGTTGCTAATTTATTTAGTATTTTATACGTACTTATCAATAGGTTCCTATGAATCCTATTAACTTTGTGGCGATTTTACTATGAAATACCTTATAACACAGTTGCATTCACATATTTATGGTTCATCAGGGCTTACGTGTTGTAATGTTCTTCAATTGTTTCATCTATTCTACTAATTAGTGCTCATTAATACAGGGTAATATTAGGTTAGTATAAATACAGAGAGCATATTTACTTTAGTTAGTTGCCAACTATTTTCTGTGAAACATTGTGCCTGTCATAGCTGTGAAAATGGATAAATCAGTTTTAAAAACTAACTTGGACCTATTTGTGATTCTGAAAGAGTCTGGTAAGCTTGGAAATTACTTAAGACTGTTCAGAACTGTTCAATCACAGTTGGGTCTCAATTTGTCAGAAGAAGATCGAGACATTCTTCATGAATTTTGTCGAAGATTCAGTCAGTCTGTGTTAAAAAGATGGAAAGCAGCGAAATGTAACACAGATTATTTCCGAAAACATTACATAGATTGGTTGGAACAGAAAATTGAGTGGCCAACGTGTGTACTTCAAAATATAAGACTTCAGGAATCATTTACTGAACCTATAGTAACAAATGAAACCGATGATTTGTGTGCTCCCTCTACAAGTTCGTCAGTCGGAACATCGACTAAAGTAGCTGCAAGTCCACGCAAACTATTCACAGATCTTGGAGTGAAACAGAAGAAACGAAGAGTTGATAATTTCGAGTATAAAGATCGAGAAAGTACTGAATTAGCTTACGCTACAATAGCTAAATTGAAACAAGAAGGCAACGATAATTTGGCAACAGCAATAGACCTACTTCTAAAGAACCCAAAAGAGGCGGAAAATATTATTCAACGGGTGAATCAAACGAAAAAATGTACTTTCACCCCTGTAAAAGCACTGGGCTTATTATTATCACTGAAATTATCTAAGTGGCAGTACATGACATTAAGAGAATCTACTTTTCGTGAAGGTATCACTGATTTGTATCCTTCATATTACAAAATCCAACAAGCTAAGTTGGATTGTTACCCTCCAAAAGATGCAATAATAGTAACAGACGTAATGGCCAAAGTTTCGCTTCAAGCCCTTTTAGATATTACTGCTGTCAGAATTATAAAAAGCCTATCTCAAGATATAAAAGGCAAAAGTATGACACTGATATCCAAGTGGGGATTCGATGGTGCTTCAAGCCAAAGCACCTATAAACAAAAAATTGAAGGGGATGAAAGCGGCGATGATGAAGCAATTTTTATGACAACATTAGTTCCACTAAAAATTCAATCTGGAAACGAAGTAATTTGGGATAATCCAAAACCGTGCTCGGCATTGTATTGCCGTCCAATACAATTCATGTTTGCAAAAGAGTCCAAGGTTTTAGTGCAAGAACAGTTGGCCAAAATGGAAAACGAAAGAAAAAGTCTAAAGGCTACCCAGTACGAGAGTAACACAATTGATCATAGTCTAGTAATGACTATGATCGACGGAAAGATATGCACATATCTTTCAGATGCCAAATCGTCTGCAACTTGTTACTTGTGCTTGGCAAAACCTTCAGAAATGAATGATTTAGAGAGAGTTTCGCAAAGACACGTACAAACCGATCTGTACAAATTTGGATTATCTCCTCTGCATGCTCGCATCAATTGTATGGAATGTCTGCTTCATATTGCATACAGACAAGATTTGAAAGTCTGGTCTGTAAGAGGAGATAACAAAAATATTTTAGAGGCCAAGAAAAAGGAAATCCAAGCCAAGTTCCGGGCAGAGTTAGGTCTACTGATCGATAAAGTTAAGCAGGGTTCAGGAACAACCAACGATGGGAACACTGCAAGAAAGTTTTTTGAGTTTCCAGATAAAACTGCTGGCATTACTGGCTTAGATGAAGAGCTCATACGAAGATTTGCAGTAATTTTGCAAGTCATAGCATCTGGTGAAATTATTCACGTAGAGAAATTTAAAGACTATACTCGGAGAACAGCGGAAAGGTATCGGGATATGTACAATTGGTACTATATGTCAGCAACGGTGCATAAGATCCTCATGCATGGTGCTGAAATAGCTAATGTAGCAATTGTGCCCATCGGAAAACTTTCTGAGGAAGCTTCAGAGGCTCGAAACAAAGATTTCCGCAGGTACAGAGAGTTTCATGCTCGGAAGACAAGCAGGGTTAATACCAACCAAGATATTTTAAACATGATGCTTCTCTCGTCCGATCCTGTCATTTCTTCTACAAGACCTGTACTCGATGCAGCTCGAAAAAAAAAGTTAAGTGCAGAAGCCCTAGAACTTTTACAAATTACTGCCTTCGATTATCCAGATTTAGAGTTTGTAAATGTAGTCAACATTGTTCCTCATACGGATACAGAATCCGAAACTGATGAATAGTTGTAAGAATATTATATTAATTATATATTTGTTTTTTTTTTAATGTTGTATGTATATAACATTTAAAAAGAAATTAAAATCTTATTTAGCTAGTGAAGCATATTATGATGTGAATGAATTTTGAATGGAATCATTTTAAATTGACATGCTCTTTTATAAATTAATTTAACTGAAATGAATGTACTTAATGTAATAATGATTTTTTTTTATGATTTTGATTGAATATTATGGACCAACGTTGACATTATAATATATTATGTTTTTAGTTTAAGTAAATATTTGAATGTTTCACAATGTTTGTATGTAATTCCTATTGATTTCTATATTATGAATTAATTATGTAATCAACCAAATTAATTTAGTTTATTTATTTATGTCAGCATTTTGTTTTTTTAATTATAAACTTGTTTTAATATTTGCACACCATGACAATATGAAAATTAAAAATGAAAAATGTTTTATTTGTTCTGATGAACCATAAATATGTGAATGCAACTGTGTTCAAAGGTATTTCATAGTAAAACCGTCACAAAGTTAATAGGATTCATAGGAACCTATTGATAAGTACGTATAAAATACTAAATAAATTAGCAACAATGATAAACCAAGTAAGGACAATATCTATCGAGCCCATTGTCTAGATTAATCACTTATGGTCATTAGTAAGGGATTAATTATGAAGACCATTAAAAATGGCGGATTAGCAGGTAAACTCACTAAGGAGGCAGTAAGTAGCATGTTTTAGACAATAGGCCGAGTGTTAAATACCACTTATAGGTCGTTACATACCGTAAATACTAGGAATATGATGAAATAATAATAAAAAATACGTTTCATTTTTTTTCGCCTAAAGTCCATCGAGTGTGAGGGGCGTGCTATATGTCAAAAAATAGTAAAAAATATGGACAAAAATCGTACCACAGGATATAACGGGCACTCTCACGAGTCTCGATTAAAATGGATTTTTCTGTTTTCCTCCATACATTTTTTATATAAAAAAAAATATTTTCGCGTCAGAATCACCTGACGTACAAATATATGATAATGTTGAAGCTTCTTTAACTGGTCTGCATTGGTTTCCAGCAAGGAAACGTTAAAAAAAATTGTAAGTGGTATATGTCTATGAAACTCGATTTTCGTCCCACTGTGCGCCGCGTCGTCGTCGGTGCTTACCTAACTACCTACACTCCGCCTGATCAACTTTAGGTTATTGACTCGCTCAGCTGATCATGTTCACGTAAACAAATGTTAACAAATTAAATGATTCCAAATTTTCCTTCATACTTTTACGGGCTTTGGACCGTCATAATTGCTTTGTGCCTAGGTTTCGGGACATACCTAATAAAATAAAATAAAAAATGCGGTATATGTAAAAATTAGTCTTTACAGGTTTACAGGTACTTATGGCGTATTTAAAAATGTGGAATCAAAATTATTTACAATGATTTTAAAAATAAAAAAGTACAATTACCCGATTAAAACAGTTCTGATACATACCTAAATCTCCTTTGTTTCATTTAACTTTTAAGGACACTTCGCGATACGAAATAATTGTTCATAAAAAATGTGTAATCAAAATTATTTACAACGATTTAAAAAATGAGTTATGTTACAAATTAATAATTAATCAATTCTGAATCATCACTAAAGGACTAAACTTTACGATAGCGTAATAATTGTTCAAAGTGCAAACCATTCCTCTCTCCTCTCCTCTCGGGATCTCGTTCGAAGTACTCGAGGATTTGTTCGTCTAGCTCAGGTGTGTAGACTGGTTGGCGACCGCGGCCCTGAGCATGTGTAGGTGTACGGAATTGTCCGTGATCTAACAAACGCTGCGTAGCCGCCACAATTGTCTGACCAGACGGAATTTGCGGGTTAGGTATACCACGCAGCCGCAAAGATTGCAAGTGATTTGGTTCGCTGTACAGACGACGAGCCGCTTGCGCATCAAAACCCGCAATCGCGTAGAATTGCACCATGGCAACAAACTCCAGGTTGGAGTACGCGTAATTACGAGACGCCATTACGTTCGCGCGACAAGGATATTTTTTAACAACACTAACACAACACACCGATGACGTCTTAGAGAAACTGAATTGTTTACACGACGTGGTCCTGCGCTGCCCTTGGCGCGCGGGGTGCGCGGGGCGCGCGCCTTTTGCATTGCCAATCAAATAGGGTTTGGGGGCGGGGTTTGGTCTAGGATTGGCTATTTTTTGTGAATCCACGTTGACTGCGCTTACGCGTCATTGTTTTTAGTAGGTACTTGTTAGTATCGAATGGAGCCGACTAATGGTTCGCATTGTTTTATCACTCATGCGAGAAATAATTCGAGTTTAAAAAAAAAAAGTACTTTATTTTTTAATTTTATCTTTACAAATCGATAGTGTTTCATGCACCGGATCGACCCTCCACTGGATTAAAACGATCAAAATGTAAGCGTGTATACTAACATATATTTTATTATTATTATTTTTTTTTTTTTCCACAATTTTTTTAGTAACTTTTTATAACAATATCCAACCATTATTATGGTTGGATATGAAAATGTAATAGGGGAAGGCTATTGCTTTCCCCTATTACATTTTCATTAAACAAGAATATGCTAAATTATAAACTTCCATCACACGCTAGCTTGATTGAAAAATAATTCGAGTTACCGATATTTAGCACGTTGAAAATCGAACCCCGATTTCAGTGGCCATCCGCAACTACGTCACACAAACTTATCGATACGATCATAAAATTATTCGACCCTTTGATTATAGACTCTATCACATTGAAATAAGGGTCATGTGTGAATGAATTTGGAATTCCATAACCACAAATACTTTGTCCTCTCAAAATGATGGAGCAAAAGTTTGATAGAGGTTTATCTTTCACACTACAAAAGTTGGTAGCCACGTAACTCCTGGTCCTAAATAAGTATTAGAAGTTAATAATAATATAGGCATTAGAATTAAACAGGTACCTAACAAAACATAAGCCTGCCGGTTTAAAGATACAAAGCATTATGGTGAGCTTCGTAGAATTAATTTTTGATATCGAACGTGACATTTTAAAAGGAGATTACCTGAAAAGTCTGATAAATAAAATAAATTAGAAAGTGAAGAGAATTCAAGCATATCTCATAAAATTTTCAGAATATTGTAACGTAAAAAGCTTACTTATATTAATATGATTGCGCGTCGACGGGATAAGTTGACAATCTGAAAAATATTAAGACTTTTAAATGCTGTTAATATTTAAAAAGAGATAATGGATTCTAGGAAATTAAATGACTGGATTTTAGAGCCAAGGATATTTCAATTTTATTTTGTATTCGGAAATTATTAATTTGACAAAGAATAATCCTCACAATCTATGGGTCATCCATGTCTTACGTCTATAGTTGTGGTGTCGCTAAGATTTTAGCATGATTTCTTCAACGATTTTAATCTTTAGTTTTTCCCTCATCGAACTAAGTCACGCGAAATAGTTCCCTATAATGAGAAATTAAGCTCACACAATGATAATGGCGTTTCTATGACAATGAAGTCAAGTCTCTGTGATATTGTGGGTGTCGTCAGAGCTGTCAAAACGTAACGCAACCAACTTTTGATACAGTAGACATAGACGTATAAAAAAAGGCGGACAGTTTTTTGCACGCACACATTTCACAAGACATGCTATATTTTTACCTTATTTATATACCTTACCACTAGCTGTGCCCCGCGGTGTTACCCGCGGTTTATGAGATACACTAAAACGTGTATTATTTAATCGGTGAGAAAAGTATTCACAAAAAAATTGCTCATCCCACGGGAACACTACATTTTTTCAGGATGTAAAGTAGCCTTTGTGTGCTATTTGTATAGAGGGTATCTGCTTCTTCCACGCCAAATTTCATCAAAATCTGTCTAGCCGTTTGCGTTTGAAAGAGTAACAAATATATTTGAATTCCTTGCTCATCCCACGGGAGCACTACATTTTTTCGGAATAAAAAGTAGCCTATGTGTTAATTCAGGGTATAAGCTGTCAACATATCGAATTTCATCCAAATCGGTATAGCTGTTTGAGCGTGAAGAAGTAACAAACATACACACACACACACACACTCACAAACTTTCGCGTTTGTGACGCATATTTTCCCCAAAACTTGCTTTTTACATTGTTTATTTTATTTTGTTGTCCTTTGCGTCATGTTTACCGCAAATAAACGTATTTTCTTTCTTTTTCTTTTCTTTCTTTATAATATTAGTGTGATAGTGTGATTATTTATTTTTGTTTTTTTTTTGTTTTGTTTTTAAAGTTTTATTATTGTGATTTTAGTTTAGTCGGTGATCTTCCTGTGCTAGTCACAATAAATACTGTTTCTTTCTTTCGTTTTTTCTCTATTTTTTGAGATAAAAAGTAGCCTATGTGTTTATTCAGAGTGTCAGCTACTTCCACACCAAATTTCATCAAAATCGGTCGAGGCGTTTGAGTTTGAAAGAGTAACAAATATATTTGAATTTCTTGCTCATCCCACGGGAGCACTACATTTTTTAGGGATAAAAAGTAGTCTATGTGTTAATCCAGGGTATAAGCTGTCTACATACCAAATTTCATCCAATTCGGTCCAGCCGTTTGAGCGTGAAGAAGTAACAAACATACACACACACTCACAAACTTTCGCCTGTATAATATTAGTGTGATTTCTTGCTCATCCCACGGGAGCACTACATTTTTTCGGGATAAAAAGTAGCCTATGTGTTAATCCAGGGTATAAGCTGTCTACATACCGAATTTCATCCAAATCAGTCTAGCCGTTTGAGCGTGAAGAAGTAACAAACGTACACACACACACTCACAAACTTTCGCCTTTAATATTAGTGTGATGTGATATTATGAATACGTTACCATTTTACGAATGATTGACGATGTGTGAATGTGTGCGTGCCTGTAGGTACAGCGAGCTGGCTGACTCCGATAAACACAGTTTTTTGTTAGCGAGAATCTGTCCGCCTTTTTTTATACGTCTATGGCAGTAGGGTGAATCTTTGAGTTTCTTTCAGTAACGTGAAACGTCAAGCACTTAAAGTTGTCATTAAAATAGAATAAGTATAACAACAGATTAGTAATATGATAAGATAGAATGTCGTTCTGCAAAAGAACTAAAACAAACAGGACAATTTTCTTATGCTGGTGTGCGTGACAGTGAGTACAGACAGCGCGAGGCAGCCGCTACGAATGCATTATTTTTATAGTAAAACTAGCTGTGCCCCGCGACTTCGTTCGTGAATAAAACTCCCTCATCCCCCGACACACTGCGTTGCATCGCCAGCTCGCGCTACTACTTCGTTTTCGCTTAGCGTTCTTTCAGACTTTGTTCTTTTTGCTCGGCTCCTAAGGGTCGTACCGTAATGTTAATTAGCCTATAATCATTTTCGAAAATTGGGCTACCAAATACAAAAATATTTTTTCCAACCCAACTTTTTGTTCACAATTTCATGGGTTTTGTTTTTTGCGCGGAACTCTAATTATTTTTCTAAAATTAAAATATCCTAAGTTACTCCTTATAACATCAGCTACTTGCTAGTGAAAGTCCCATCAAAATTGATCCAGCTGTTTCGGAGATTAGCTGGGACAAACAGACAGACAGACAGACAAAAATTTTAAAAATAGTTTTTTGATATGAACCCCCTACCCTACCCCAAAGGAAAGAAGGCGTGGGTATATGTAATGTAATTTAAATTATTAGTGTAAGTATGTAATATGGAAGTGCGGCTTACAAGACACGTTCAATACAATATTCATAGTTACAAAATAAGCTTCTCATCGTCGAAGGCATATAGGAAAAATACTCAAATAATTATACAGAACATGATTTAAAATTTGGCTGCCGAAAAATTATTAACAAGTGAACATCGATGGATCAACTGCATTATTTCAACTTAATCGAATCATTCACGAAATAAATTCAGAATTCAGTAAAAAAAAAAAAAAAAAAATCCATGATTAAAACACCAATGGAATGATGAATGAGAGTTTTATGTTTGATATTATTTAACACGAATATAATTATAATCATTATTCTCACAACTTTTACTTGATTTTACATGTCAATATTTATATAATCAAAGGGTAAAACTAATTACAAGGTCAACTATTCCCAGACTAATAATCTAAACACCTGTTATAAACTTGATTTTCAAGAATTGTGTAAAGTTATTTACAGCTTTCACACATGATCTTCTTTGTTAAACTATACGGTTTTCTTGAAGAGCGGTTGCCACATAACGCCCACAGTGATAGCTGTCATAATAAAAACTTTTTTACAATAAAAAAAAACAACCGACTTCCAAAAAAAACACCACATGGTGAAAAATAACTTTAATTTCGGAAGTCGGTGTCTTTAGTTTTGTAATTTCTTTTTTTTGCCACCAACTTCCGAAATTAAAGTTATTTTTCACTTTTTAGCTGTGCTGTGTAGTTTTTAGTGGGGAAAAAATACGTATTAGTGAAGTTAGAAAAACTACCCTAGCAAAGTTAATAAATTTTACATGGGCCCTCACGAATAAAATAAGAATCTTTCAAATCGGACAACTCTGTTTTTTTTTTTAAAAAAAAAAATAGTTTATAAAAAAATATATATATATTATATACGTGTCGACTTGAGAACCACCTCCTTTTTTTCATCGGTTGAAAAAGATGGCAGCGGGGTTTGGCTTTATGGTGTCAAAAACGCTCTCTAGAAAAACACACCAACTTACTTTTAACGTTTCAGTGACGTCATTCGCCGGTAAATTGCGGACGCTATGTGGCGGCCATCGCTCTTCTAGGGAACCGTAGTTTTAGTCTTTATTTATTTTCGTCGTATGGAAAAACGTGAAATATTCCAATGTTCTACTTGAGCCTACATAAAATATGCTTTGTTGTGTCACCTATTCCGTACGTGCCTTTGGTTCGCCATCCATAGCTAATGGATTAAACGTGAAACTTTTTGTCACTACATGGAATAAAAATATAAATAAAAACGTGTGCGAGGGCTATACATAGAATTAAACTAGCTTAAAAATATAGCTTAAAAATATGCATATGTCGCAGGTTTTTCATAAAATTAGATTTTTAATCAAAAACCTAGGTTTTTGATGAAAAACCGGAAGATGACACATTTTAAACTCCATTTCATCATAAACCTACATTAATCCAGATTTTTTATCAAAAACCTGAACTAGTTTGGGTTTATGATAAATTTCTTGCCAAAATCACGGGTTTGCTTTGTTTTATGACAAATAAATCAATTTAAATGAAATAAATAAAACAATCCATCATCATTTTCAACTTAGTAGAAAGAAAACAATTATTTATTTATCAAAATTTTACATCCATGATCCAATCAATATTCTCCTCCTTCAATCCAATTATGAAATGAAATATTTCAATTTCACGTACCTATATTAATCTGATTTTGATAAGCCGCGAAAATGAAATTTCGTAACTATTACATATTAATTAATTAAAATTCTAAATATTAATTATTTACAAAAACGGGGGAAGTCCCTGTCAACGGAAATGTATATCAGATTGATCATAAACCCAAACTAGTTCTGGTTTTTGATCAAACATCTGGATTGTTACAGGTTTATGATGAAATTGAGTTTAAAATGTGTCATCTTCCGGTTTTTCATCAAAAACCTAATTTTATGAAAAACCTGCGACACATAAACAACCTTAAAAGCCTGTTACATAACCTCCAGATAAAAAAATCTCACTAATATTATAAAGACGAAAGTTTCTGAGTGTGTGTGTTCATATGTTTGTTACTTCTTCACGCTCAAACGGCTCAACAAATTTTGAAAACAATTGGTAAGGAGGTAGCTGACATCCTGGATTAACACATAAGCTACTTTTTATCCCGGTTTACGCGGGTGAAACCGCAAGGCGCAGCTAGTAGTATATAATTTGTGAAAAACTGTCTGTCAGCTTATGCGGAGCTGTTTATACTTAGAATTTCATTAAAATCCAAATATTGATCGCATTATTTTTCTACCCCGTGAAAAAGTTATATCTTGTGTAAAAAAATTAAGCTTTATCCCTTCTGCTGTGTCGGCCATTTTGCCGAATCTATGCGTCTATGTCGATACTTCTGGGTGGTCACTACGTCGATTCTGTAAAATTCAAACAACAACTCGCATCGCAGGGCCAATTCTCGTAATTAAAAACGTTCAAATTCAAGTCACAATGTCAGCCAGCGACAATCAAAATGTCAAAAATGTAGGCAAACTCTATACAATTTTGACAGATTGAGACTGAGATGAGATTGCGAACGTTGTTATAAAAATACGGGAATTGCCCCTCTGATCGCTATTCACTCTCACTCGTAAAATAGATGCTTTTTATTTGACACTCTGAATCGGGCTCGAGTGCGAAGTGAGCGTCGAAGTGACGGGGGAATTACCTTACTGAATGCCACTTCTTACGTTATCTCATACTTTATTAGTCAAAATCTTACGGTTAATTTAGTTCAACTCGCTGTCACGCTCGCAAGGGTAGCGCTAGTGTAAATTCGAATTATCAACCGAGTTTTTAGAATGCCAATCAAGAAACTCTCAGTGGATTCAGATTCGAAGTTTAGAATGAGGTCTTACAGAACCACACAGCTGTTCTTTAGAATCAAAAATTCGTGCCAACCAATACCTGACGGTATTGGGTTATTGACATAACCCAATAAATCATTTAAAATACCGCAAAATGTTTAGCAAATATCAAGTTAAAGTCGGAGAGATCCAGCCGAAGGAACAGGACCAAAAGTGGTGGCTAACTCTCATCTATCAACAAGTTCATAAAGCAACTTTCTCAAGTTCTACGTCAGGACGGGTAGAGGAGGTTTTAAAGTTCATATTTTGGCTTAAACTTGAAATATTTTGTTCCATTTAACCGGAGAATTGAGGTTTGCAAAAAGGGAAGGGAAATGGACTTGAAATGTTTATTGATAAACGAAGCACCGTTGCCGAATTGGTGCAAAAAAGATCATACGTGAATGACATACGCTGGTCATGGCATTTTGCGTACTGACATTTTAATGCAAAGCATGAAGATGTACTATTAAGGGACTACAAAAATTCCCTAATGGCAATGTTACACGATCACGTTCTACCAATTCGATTCAATTTGATTGAAAGGCGCAAAAGTGTGCGGTAGGGACGACATTGAATGAGTAATTTTTTGTGAACTGAGTGTATTGCCACTGAGGGGTTTGTGGCTAAGTAAAAATAGCCGCACGGGTCGATCGATCAGGTAAAGCTACGCTTGTAGTGGTTGGTCCGTGGATGGGTGACCATCTTTACCAACATACCAAGACCCCTCCGAGCCTCGGAAAGCACCTTAAGCCGTTGGTCCCGGTTGTCATTCGTGGATCTTTGACAGTCGTTACAGGTCGTCAGAAGCTCAAAAGTCTGACAACCAATTTTATCTAGTAAACGGGTTTAGGAGGTCAGATAAGAAATTGCTTTAAGTAAAATACTGGTATCCATCTGCAACCGGTTAGACTGAAAGCCGACACCAACATATTTGGGAAAAGGCTAGGCAGATGATGATGACTGTTATTGCCACTAAAAGAACATCGGGATATTGACTTTTGGCTGGAAAGTATTGACATCAAAAATCCTCGCAGAAAAAACTTTTTTACAAAAAAATACAACCGACTTCCAAAAACAACACTACAAAGTGAAAAATAACTTTAATTTCGGAAGTCGGTGTCTAGTTTAATGTATTTGCGTTTTTTTGCCACCGACTTCCGAAATTAAGTTATTTTTCACACTGAAGTGTTGTTTTTGGAAGTCGGTTGTATTTTTTTGTAAAAAAGTTTTTATTTTTCACTTTTTAGTTGTGGTACCTACCCCACACAAATTCAAATAGCACTAGCTGCAAAACAAACTAGAACATCATCCATATAAAAGTGGGGAAACAATACGTATTATTGAAGCTAACTCAAAAACTACCCAAGCAAAGTTAATCAATTTTATATGGGATCAACTTTGATGTATACCCTCTCGAATAAAACTTTTTCAAATCGGACCACTCTGTAAAAAGTTATGCGTGGTCATACATTAACAAAAAAATATATATACGTGTCGAAATGAGAACCTCCTCCTTTTTTTTCGTCAGTTAAAAAAAAAACTAGATAAATTTTTGAATAATTTAACAAACAAAAACATCAATTTTATTAAGACCCGTCCACTCTCTCAAATTGAAACAATGCCTCAACGCTTGCATCATTACTTTTCCTATAACATCCATATTTCTTCTCACCCCTCCATGCATATGCCTTCAACCGTGGCAATATTCGGTATTCCCGAGACAGTCTGCATTGCAAACTATTATGTCAGGAGCCCTTCTGCTAAATTTATTCAATTGCATCGCACAGTGTATCTACTAACAGTTACAGTTATCGCCCATATATTTGACAGGACTTGAGAATTTTAAAAAACTACGACATTACGACAGCCTGTTGCCTTTTTTTTTTTGTAGATGGGAAATCATAAATTGACTTCTCCCGCTCTGGGCGGAGCGGGAGGGCGTGTCAGACTTTTACTGACTAAAATCCACCCGTATTCCTTCAGTTGCCTGTGCGAACAACCCGCGACCCCGGGAGCATCGGCTCTATCGGACCCCATCACAGCTGACATCTCTTTGAGGCGCGCGTGGAACACGACGCGTCATCGACCCGGGCCTGGTACTTACCGGACGGCGAGCTACCCATTGCTCGCCATACTAGGCTGTTGCCTGCGGTGTCATTCGCATCCTGGCGAAACTACAAACTACCCAAATTAAAATTAGGTATCCTACAATGAATCTAGTCTCGGTAGGTGCCGAAATTCATCTAAATAATTTCATCCAATAATGCTACTGAGCAGCAACCATCCGACGAAACTAATTTATACATTAATGTAGTATGATCTAAATTATGTATCCAAACTGCAGTTACTGCAGTACAGAGGATACGATCCGAACTGAGTGCGCCTTGAACATCACCAATCCTTATTACTGCTTAGGGGGAAATGATCTTTACGCATACGTAATAACTTGTAAAGTCATATTACCAACTTTTTACATTCGTAAAGTAAGTGGTGAAGGGCGGGCGTTTTGTGGGGACTGTCTTATGTAATTTTGACGTTCAGACAGTGCTGACTCTTAGCCTAATTTGAATAAATGACTTTTGATTTTTATTTAGATTTTTTTTAATTGAAATGAATGAATGCAAATTTTCAAATTGCTACATCTAAATTGTGTCACACTGTACCTAGGTACAGTAGTATTTCAGTTCGGGAACATAATAAGTTTCGCGCACGTTGACTGTGCGATAAAGCTCGCGTTGTCACACTGTAAGCAGCTAATATTGGTAGACTGTGGTAATATAATTGACGCGTTATTCCCAAATTGGTGTCTGCCTGCGTTTTGCGTCCGCAGTTTGTTATTTTTATTGAAAGGATACTGTTACATTTGTTTTGCAATTTTAAATTTCTGTGGGAAGTCTGCGGTTTTGATGTGTTTATAGTGAAATAATAAGCAGGTATTATTATTTTAAGTAGTTCGTGTTCGTAGGAGCTCATGGCTAAGTAATAACAGCAGCACGGGTCGATCGATCAGGTTAAGGTACAATTAGGTACGCTTGCCGGGGTTGGTCCGTGGATGGATGACCATCTTTACATACCGAGACTCCTCCGTACCTCGAAAAGCACGTTAAGCCGTTGGTCCCGGCTGTCATTCGTGGATCTTTAACAGTCGTCAGAAGCTCGAAAGTCTGACAACTGGTCTTACCAAGGGGTATCGTATTACCCAATTACTGGGTTGTAGAGGTCAGATAGGCAGTCGCTCCATGTAAAATAATGGTATTCAGCTGCATCCGGTTAGACTGGAAGCCGACCCCAACATAGTAAGGAAAAGGCTAGGCAGATTTTTTTATTATTTTAAGTAGTTAAAAGTAGTTTTTACACGTCCATTTAGGAAAATCAGAAGAGGAAAATTAGTTAGGAGAATCAGGTAGGTATTATTATTGCAAATATGGGAATTGAGTGAATGGTTTTTTTTTTACGTATTTTAATTTCTTTTCTTCTTTCGGCTACATAATCTTTTATCCTCTGTAATATCGCAGGTATTCTGGAAGAGATGGCTTTAGAAATAAGCATCACCTTTGTACGTTTATTTCTTCTTGTTTGTTTATTTAATGAACATAAATGGTTGAATCAATAAATGAAACCACCGTTCCAGAATACAGAAACCGACAGTTAAATAATTCAAATTACTGTAACAGCATTAACTCTGCGGACGGAAATTCCTGGAACTAGTGTATCTCTGCTATCTTTGAACCCAATACGTTTCAACTGTTTGCAGCGTTGAATACTGTACCACATAAAATATACCTACAGAAGGTCAGTGCCATACAATGAGCGGTCGTGTGTTGGAACCTAGGCAGGCACTTCATTTCTAACTGACAAAAAAAAAAGGAGGAGATTCTCAAGTCGACAAGTATATTTGTTTTTTTTTATGTAGTCCGATTTGAACAAAAATTGTTTGATTCCAGACCCATACCGTAAAAAAATTAAAACCTGTAGCATCATTCAGGATTGGCCAGGATCGTCATAAGTGGTGCTGAAAACAGGCGACGTCACCAATGCAGGCATAAGAAACGCTGGCGTGACGATTTGGACTCGTTCGTAACCGATTGACGGAGCAGGCACAGCATAAAGAAAATTGGTAAAATATGGTGGAGGCTTTTGCCCAGCCAGATAACAGAGGTTAAATGAAAAAAAAAAAACGTCCACCAACCCACACTGTGTCCGCATGGTGAATTATTAAATTATCCCCTGGCCTGTGTCCTACCAGTTGGAACGGTATAGGCTGATAATGCTATACAACGAACAAAAACGCACGCATACATATACACAGTTCACGTATAACGAGTGCAAGTGCACTCACGACTGGCATTTGTTTGAGACCGCCGCACGTGTACGCGTTTGTGTGGGTGCTCCTATTTTCACTGGTTGTATGAAGCCGACCTTCTGTACCTATCATAACGTTACTATCTTCTATATGTGAAAGTTCTGGTTACTGTATACCAGTTCTGAATTTGTTACCGACGAGTTCATCGAAATGTCCTTCGGAGTTTGAAGCTAGATCAATATTTTAACGGTTGAATATTGGTTGGTTCACAGGATGAAGTGTCTCTGATCGACGGAGTGGACGTTGTAATTTTCATAGTGTTGATAATAGTGCCTCTTATTTCTTCCTTATATGAAGTAGCATGTATAAGTGTATTATATTTCCTACATTGTAATAAAAAGCAGGGCTATTACCGTGCATCGATATCAAATTCAGAGTGCTGATTACCAGTTAAAATTTTTGAGTAAATAAACACTGAAAATAACCTGACCCGAGAGATGAACCTTAATCTTTCGCCAGTAATTCCAGAAAAAATTAGAAGCAGCCGTAGTGCTTTGCGTAGGTCTACGTTCCGGCTAATGAAGGGTCAAACCTCAACTATTACAACTAGACTATTCGGGCAGTCTGATATTGGTATGGAACCCTAAAAAGATAAAACATAAAACAAGGTGAAACAGAAACAAGAACATATTCCTGTCTGAACTCATACTCGTAGCATTATGCTGATTTTCAATCGAACTTATTCTCACTAAAAACGGCTAGTTTACTGTAGATATAATTTTAACTAGCGACCCGCCTCTGCTTCGCATGGTATCTACGACTTGACGAAACATGAAGATTTTTTTATTATATCTAAGTTAAATATTAATGTAATATATATGTCGCAGATGGATTGTCGAATCTGTTGTTTTGCATAACCGCTAGCCATTTTACAAAACAGCTCTGTTATGCAAAACAACTTAACGACGGCGTTTAGCGATTTTTCGTAATCACTGAACGTTAACACGCAGAATTGTACAAACGTTTTGCATTTATCAATGCAGGGGGTCAACGATTAGAGGTTATGTAAAACGGCGTGAAATGAAACGTCAGATATAGATTTTTTTAGATATATAGATTTTAGTTCAAAATTTTATCGCTCGTGGGCCTATGTATCATAACAACAATAATGGCGTTCGAAACAGAAATAAAAAACTTTTTTACCAAAAAAAACTACCGACTTCCAAAAAATACTAAAAAGTGAAAAATTGTGTGGAAGTCGGTTGTTTTTTTTTTTTTGTAAAAAAGTTTTTGTTTTCACTTTTTAGTGGGTCACTGCAATTTATCTAAGTTAAAATAGCCTAATGTCAATGTCATCACCTTTTACAAAATATTGCTTTTCCCGATACAAGGACGTTAATTGGTGAGCAGTTCTCCCAGTAAGGCAGTAAGGAACTAGGAGAACTGGAACTGATGGTGAAGTCAAATCGCTACCCGTGAAATACGTTTTATTGAGTAGTTCTGATGGCCATCTGTGGTCTTCTTCATCAGTTCCACTTCACCAAATGGTGCTTTCCAGGAGCAAATTCACGAGTTACTATAAAAATACCCAAATTACTACAGGTATGCCTATAAAATTTGAAGGTTCCCTTCGATTTCTCTGGGATGCCATCATCAGATCCTGGTTTCCTTATCATGGTACCACCCTTGGGAAATCTCCTTTCCATCAAAAAAGAATCATCAAAATCGGTTCAAAAACGACGAAGTTATTCGCGAACACACATAAAAAAAATATATACGGTCGAATTGAGAAACCTCCTTTTTTTGATGTCGTTTAATAAAATGGCTAATATGAGTGAAGGCAATGATTTTAAGGAAAATTTTAACATATAGTTTTCGGAGTTATATGAAAGTCAATCCTAAAAATACTAAATACCCAAGTAACTGCGACTAACTTGGATGTAGCGCTCGCCGGCCGCTGCCGCGGTGCCGCTCGCTTCGCTCGCTCGGCTCGCGCGCGGTTTATTACAGTTATATCCTAACATAAACCAATTGGTAAGGGTGCCCTAGCTTAGTGACTATGACTTCGGCATTATAAGCCACACCAAACGCTTGTTATGACTGCAGATATGACATTATGCATTACCTACGTCTAAACGTGAGTAGCAGTTATGTTAAACGTAACGCAGTGGCAATCCAGCTGAACGTTGTTCAGCTGTTTTACATAACAAAGCTATTTTGTAAAACAGCTAGGGGTTATGTAAAACAGCGGATTCGACAATCCATATGCGACTTACTTAAACTTCCCGGAATATTTTTTCTAAATGATGGTGATAACCGCATCAAAATCCATTGCGTAGTTTAGAAGAACAACGCGGTCACACAGACAAATATGAAAAGTGACTTTAATTTGTAAAGACATCATCATTATCAGCCTCAAGCAGTCCACGGCTGGACATAGACCTCTCCAATTGCATGCCATTTAGCTTGATTCTCAGCAACTCTCATTCAGCTGCTACCAGCCACCGTGCGAAGATCGTCACTCCATCTAGCCTGAGGGCGATCTACCGTACGTTTGCTGATTAGCAGTCTCTACTCAAGAACACGTATCGGTCATCGGTTATATTATTATTCTGTGAGCTATGTCAACAAATTTGGTTCTCTGCCAGATCACCGCGATGCGGATTTGATCTCTTAGAGATGCTCCAAGCATAGCCCATAGCTCGCTGTGCGACCTTGAAAAATAGACACTAGAAATAGATATAGACCTGCAAAAAACAAGTGACAATCAACAAAATTTAACAACTGATCAAAAGGTCTTACGAAGCCAAAAATATTACCAACTTTTGGGCAACAGAGGCTTATCTATGAACTCTGGTTACACCCCGACCCTTAAGATATTTCGTGGCACTCCGAACCTTAACTATTACCAAGTTAATGGACTTTATTGATTGGTTTGCTAAAGCGGATTAACCAGTCGAACTATTAAAACAGTTCGGTATAAGATTAATTAATAATACTTATTTTGTTTTTAACGAAATCTGAACTTATAAGCTTACTAGCTGCGCCCGACGGTTTTACCCGCGTAGATCGGGATAAAAAGTAGCCTATGTGTTAATCCAGGGTATAAGCTATCTACATATTAAATTTCATCCAAATCGGTCCAGCCGTTTGAGCGTGAAGAGGTAACAAACATACAAACACACACACACGCACACTCACAAACTTTGGCATTTATAATATTAGTGTGATGATGTGATAAGTCTAAAATTGCAGTCACTCAGATAGCACACGATGGTTTCCTGTTCTATACGAAAGAAAATTTTGGTTTGAAGCGGGACAACTACGGGTAATATAATTTACTCCACGTATACTATACACTTTTTAACCGACTTCAAAAAGGAGGAGGTTCTCAATTCGTCGGAACCTTTTTTTTTTTTTATTTTTTTTTTTTTTATGCATGTTCCCCGATTACTCGAAGATGGCTGGACCGATTTCGATTTTTTTTTGTTTTATTCGAGATGGTATACATCACAGTTGGTCCCATATAAAATTGATTAACTTTGCTTCGGTAGTTTTTGAGTTAGCTTCAATAATACGTATTTTTTCCACACTTTTATATGGATGATGTTCTAGTTTGTTCTGCAGGTAGTGGTATTAGAATTTGTTTGGGGTAGGTACACAACTAAAAAGTGAAAAATAAAAACTTTTTTTACAAAAAAATACAACCGACTTCCAAAAACAACACTACAAAGTGAAAAATAACTTTAATTTCGGAAGTCGGTGGCAAGAAACGAAAATACATTTAACTAGACACCGACTTCCGAAATTAAAGTTATTTTTCACTTTATAGTGTTGTTTTTGGAAGTCGGTTGTATTTTTTTGTAAAAAAGTTTTTTTAGAAAATGTTATGTCTACTTTTACAATGTTTGTAAACATGTGAGCACCAGGCATCAATGACGTAATTAATTTATTTGTCATTGCTTATTTTAAATTCTTTTCACTTAATGCGGTATAGTATTTTTTATACTAGATGCATCATCTTCCATATAATGATATAATTAATGTATACAAAATATTGTAAAACAGTTTTAAAAGAGTAACGGTGGAGTTTCTTGCCCAGTCTTCTCCCGAAACTCTCTTCTAAAAGGGGCGACTAGAATCGATACTATTTTTTTTTTTTTTTGTAAGTTTTGACGTTCAAAAGTGCCTTTTATGTGGCATTTGAAATAAATTATTTGACTTTGACTAGCTAAGTAAACGCTTGGAGGTCGGAAATGATCCCACGGGAATGTACTATCGGGATAAAAAGTATGCTATGTTCTAACTCAGGCCATAGTCTACTTGTGTGCCGAATCCGAAAATCAAAATCCGAAACATCGAAAGCCGTTCAACCGTTATGACGTGGATAGACAGACAGAGTTACTTTCGCATTTATAATATTAGTATGGATGTAGCAGCCTTTCTTTTTTTTTGTGGATGGGAAATCATCAAATGACCCCTCTCGCTCTGGGCGGAGCAGGACGGCGTGTCAGACTTTTACTGACTAAAACCCACCCGTGTTCCTTCAGTTGCCTGTGCCAGGGCCACGGTATGTCTTTCAAACAACCCGCGACCCCGGCGGCATCGGCCCTAGTCAACTTTTGGGGATCGTTGGTCGCCCAATGTTTAAAAAGAAATGGCGCACGAAAATTAAAAATAATGTTGTTTCAAAGATGTTTTGCCTGTATAAGTAGCACGCATTTTTGTTAACCGTATTTACTATTACTTACAAAATTACCCAATAAACGTTTTAGTCCAATCCCATCTGCGACTCCCCCCCAAAAACCGATACAAAATCACTTAACCCACCAACTATAAAAAGCCTTATCTACTCACGAATCCAGTTACCCGATTCTTCGGCCCGATTAATGAACGGGCCCAGAATTTCCTACAAACTGTAATCCGTTTAACACCTCAAGTTTGGTTCCCTGAATCGCAAAGTTTCGACCTTTTGGTGCCGAAATTGGGACCGACTGATTATACATATTTATTAAGCACGATAAGCAGGTCTTGCTGTAGTTAGAAATAGTGTTTGTTCGTTAATGAAATGTAAATCTAAGTTAATGGTTTTAATAGATTGCTGCGTAGTACTGATTTTGATGTTAACGCTACATGGAGTAAGATTGGAACATCTATTCATACCTAAGTCGAATTATTTCAAATTAATTACTAAACCTGTAAGATTGTGTTTGCCAATGACAATCATATTTCTAGTGAGTACAACAATTAAGTAACGAGACAGACTCAAGACTTATGCATTACTTAGAACTAGTTTCAACCAATCAAATAGCTAGTTTCTCGTTTGCTTGAGTGTTCATTTGTTTCTTTTTTTAACCGACTTCAAAAAGGAGGAGGTTCTCAATTTGTCGGAACCTTTTTTTTTTTTTTTTTATGTATGTTCCCCGATTACTCGAAGATGGCTAGACCGATTTGGATTTTTTTATTTTATTCGAGAGGGTCCCATATAAAATTGATTAATTTTGCGTCGGTAGTTTTTGAGTTAGCTTCAATAATACGTATTTTTTCCCCAGTTTTATATGGATGATGTTCTAGTTTGTTTTGCAGGTAGTGGTATTAGAATTCGTGTGGGGTACGTACCACAACTATAAAGTGAAAAATAAAAACTTGTTTTACAAAAAAATACAACCGACTTCCAAAAACAACGCTACAAAGTGAAAAGTAACTTTAATTTCGGAAGTCGGTGGCAAAAAACGAAAATACATTTAACTAGACACCGACTTCCGAAATTAAAGTTATTTTTGACTTTGCGAGCGAGCTCGTGGCTAAAAATAATAACAGCCGTACAGGTCGATCCATCAGGTTAAGCTGCGCTTGCCGGGGTTGGTCCGTGGATGGGTGACCATCTTTACATACCGAGACTCCTCCGTGCCTCGGAAAGCACGTTAAGCCGTTGGTCCCGGCTGTCATTCGTGGATCTTTGACAGTCGTTACGGGTCGTCAGAAGCCCGAGTCTGACAACCAGTCTTACCAAGGGGTATCGTATTACCCAGTAATTGGGTTGTGGAGGTCAGATAGGCAGTCGCTCCATGTAAAATACTGGTATTCAGCTGCATCCGGTTAGACTGGAAGCCGACCCCAACATAGTTGGGAAAAGGTTAGGCAGATTGAGTGTTGTTTTTGGAAGTCGGTTGTATTTTTTTGTAAAACAAGTTTTTTACTCTAAAAAGCTGTAAGTATTTGCAAGTTAGATCGAAATTTAAATAAAATATTTGATAAGTTACCTTCTTGGTTGCCATGTGTCGATGTAAAAAGTTTGTTCCATTTTTAAATTACTCGACAGTTATGAGTTTTCATAGTAATTTATTCGGCCCGTCTAAACAGATATGGATTTTCATACTAACATTGCCGGCCGCTGCTCGCATGTATTTGACCAGTACAGCATTTTCGATTTATTTCGAAGAAAGTTGTCAAAATAATGCTCGAATTTCCAAGTATGTTTCAAAAAATATAATTTATCATCACTAATCAGGTCAATAACCTCACAACCTTCTATAATGAGAAAAAAACATCTTTTCTTAAAAGTTCTCGACTTATTATGGACTGAAAGAAAAATTTCCTCCATTAAAACTTCGAACATAACGCTTATAACGCACTTTCTGAAGGCTTAATAATTAATTTAAAAGCTCTATCTACAACATTATTACGAGGTTAAAAAGTTGAAATTTTGAGTAGGTAGTATTACTAAAAGCTTTCATTCGTTTTGCGTTTTAGAAAAAAAAAGCTATCGAGCCATGTATCGCACGGGTGCAATCTCCTGACACTTTAAAACATCGAGAAATCAGAGCCTGTTACCCCCGAAAGATTAGGCAGAGGTGTACGGTCAGCAACAGAAATCGGTTAACACTGCTACTTTTTGACATCATCTAAATTAACACAAAATGATATGGTAACCTGCTTTTTAGCTTTTCATTTATTAGTTAATTTTCTTTAAAATTTTCATCTGTTCCGATTTTAATGAAGTATTTTCCTCAATAATTAAGATTTAGAAAACTCGACTGTTAATCGACTTTTGTTGCTGACTGTACCTATAGCACACCCACATATCGCCAGTTAAATTCAAGGCCACTATTACATGGGACTTACATTAACTTAGCCTATCTAAGTAAAATATTATCGTATTAGGTACACAAAAAAACCTACTGAAATAAACTCTTAAATGATGGTGAAAACTGCATCAAAATCTATTGCGTTGTTTAGAAGAAATAAGCAGTCACGCAGCCAGATGTAGTGCTAATTTTTAGGGTTCCGTATACAAAGGGTACAAATGGAGCCCTATTGCTGTCACTCACGTGTCCGTCTGTCTGTCGTCTGTCATATAAGTTTTACAGCCAAACGGTTGGAGCTACAGTCTTAAAATTTTACAGTATAAGCATCTTGCTGACTCAAAGTCACACAAATTGTCAAAAAATAATTTTAAATATTTTTAAGGGGTTGGAATAAAGCTAAAGAGGGGTGCGTAAAAAAATTGATCTACTCTATTGAGTGGGGTATAGTTGTTTAGAACTCGGTGAGATGATAAATACAGTATTTTTTGTTTGAAAAAATATTGGAAAACAAAAGGAATGAGAAGCCACCAAAGTCAGCTTTTTTATAAAATTTTATTCCGATGAATTTTTTAACTTCTCATTGACATATGAACTTGTGGTGATAATGTTTAATAAACAGTATCACAAAATTTACGTATATTTTACTAAAAAAAAACAATATATTGATAAATCAAATTTGGTACGGAACCCTAAACGTGCGAAGTCTGACACGCATTTGGCCGGTTTGTCGTAGGTTTGTGTCTAGATTTTAAAATCTTTGCTCATTAATTATGTCGTCGCCTTTTAAGATTTTCTGGAAAAAGATTTACACTACCATGGTCTTTTATTTTAGATATTCTTTTATTTCACTGTCTCATCTTTTCATTGTAGGTACAACGGTGCAAGTACCTAATCTTTTGGTGCTTGCCTAAAATGAGAACGAACGCCACCATTTTGTTTTTTCATAATTTTTTTCTGTGTCAATTTCACAAATATTTTTCAGCGATTTCGGAATTGATAAATATATGATGATGATGATGATGTACGTTGCCAAAATGGTATAGTAAACGTCAGGATAAGTAATGTTAAAAATTAATTTCAAATAACAAGCATACGAATAGTTATCCCCTCATACGGTTTCGGTGTGAATCGGGTCCGAGTAATTTTACCTAATATTGTACGTAGTATGAGTTTGTATGTATGTATGTATGTATACATTGTATGTATGTACGTAGTATGAGAACGTTAATAATAAAAAATATATAAAAAAAAATTTTAAAATAATACCACATATTAAGAATTCGTTTTCATACCATGTATCCGATTAGTTGGACGTTCCCGGATTTTCTGAAATCCCGGGATTTATAACAAGAAAAAAAAAATAAGAAGCCGCTTCCATAATTTCTCAGTCAAAATTTAACTTTAGGTAAATAAGCATTCGATTATCCGATCTCTGCTATGAGTCAGTACTTAGTTACAGGACCTCTCGTTATTTTTATTTTTGCTAGTATTAGACATGACATGACTGTAAGTTTTGGAAGGTAAACGTTTATCCTTTCCTATTGATTTTACACATAGATTGTTACGCGCAATATTAAATGCCCTTTCAATATTTTCTGTCCTTCAATTTGTATTCCTTCCTCATGCCCAAAAAAAAAACCTTCAAAGTAAAACTTCGCATCAAAACACAAAACACTTTTTTTTATTCTGACAACAAAAA
The DNA here is from genome assembly GCA_946251885.1 of Cosmia pyralina. NCBI lineage: Eukaryota > Metazoa > Arthropoda > Insecta > Lepidoptera > Noctuidae > Cosmia > Cosmia pyralina. Next base: position 10,286,019 of record OX276365.1, read on the forward strand.
AGTAACACAACCCTCAACTTCCACCGTATCAATCAATATGTCAATAATTAAACTCTTAAACCGGAAACGATAGCGGCCATGTTTGCTCCCGCCAAACTTCCGGCCGCCATCTTAACTCGGCAAGTTTGCTTGGTACGCAAACACATTGTTCTCAAGTCTTAACAAGTGGCTCTTAGCCAACTTTTAGCCATAGTTTTTGCGAACGATAATAATATTTTGAGGAACTTTGCTCTGTTTTGTAAAGAATTTGGGATTTTCAGGATTTATTCGAAACTAGCTCAATAGTGTTCTGAAGTTTTTATGAATTATTTTTACTGGGAATCCTGCATTCTATAGCCAATTTAACTATTACCAAAACAGGACACTAACGCTGTTAAAGTCTTTGACATGTTTTTAAATAAAATAGCTGAAATTTCCTTTTCAGCAAGCCTCATAACTGAATACAAACTCACATCTTGGTGTTTCTAACATTAATATTGCCAAAAATTTTAGAAGATTTTGATTTAATAGACGAGCTACATATCAGTAATCTTCTTTGTGATGCAGTTCTGAGGCGACTGTGACTACTTTTCATTAAGGCGAGGTCAGCCGCTAACAGCGCCACCATTGAGAAAAAAATTAATAAGTCTGTAGATATGGAACATTTTTATATTTCCTATGCACACATTTTTAGTCAGATGTTGTAGAATTTTTTTTATAAAAAAAATTAACACTAAACCTCCTAGGTTCGAAGTTATAGCAGTTTACGCCACAAACGGCCATTTTTTAACGGCTACAACTATATCTCCAGACCTATTAAATTTTAAATGTCTACGCTGCCTGTTAGCAGCTATACTCGCCTTAAGTAAGCTTTTTAAGAAAGCCCGGTTGTCAATATTCGGTCCTAAATGCGACTAATCTATTACATTGTACCAAGGACAAAACTGATATTATTATTATTATACATTCTTTTATACATTTCTAATAATCAACCCAGATTCAAAGAAACAAAGATGATGACTAAATAATAAATTTACCTGTTTAATTATTGTATAATACAAAAATGTATAACTTATAGCTGACCCTACATTCTAAGGTGATATATGGTTACCTTACCCTAGTCATTTCATGACCCGGTATTGCTGGAACTGTTCCGATTGCCATATATTATATTCTTTCTGGGTCAACGTTCGATTTTGTTCAACAGAAGTTCCGTCTGATTGCTTGAGTTAGCATGTGTCTTTAAGATTAGTGTGGGTAGATTTGATTACGGGTTGGATATTAGGATGATTAAGGGTTCGAAGTAGTTAGGGGATTTGTTACGTCATTTCTATTTTGAGGTTACGAGCAATTAATGCAAGCATTGCTTTTAAAACTGTAGATGTACTTATACCTACTTAATCTTTCGTGTCAGCAAGAGCTAAATAAGGTCAAATTGAATTAGCTAGCGAGACTCAGCAGACGTGGTGGGTATCGATATCAAAACACAACGAAATAAAAATTAAAAAGATCTGATGATTTTTTTTTTTTTTGTTGGTGTCTATGACCGCTCGCGCTGGTAGTGTTGTTACTTGAAGTGCGAGTTGATAAAATCTGTTTTTTTCGTGTTGAGATATCGATACTCATCACGTCTGTAAAGTTTACACAAAAAAAAAAGAAAATATTTTTAAATTGGTATTTTAAGTGAGTACACTACGGTTTATGACCTGAAAAAAACATCATCAAATTAACTACTTTTTTGTTTTATCATGTTTAGTATTTGTAAAACACCAACAACCTGTTATCCGACGTTCGCACGGACGTAAAAATATCGCGGCGGGATTTTGTTGCGCACTGGATTTTCAACTCTCGCTGTTGAGCATTGAGAATTCAACTTAACAAAACAGAGTGCACTCTAGCGCGTCGAAAAAACACACTGTTGGATTTTCAACTTCCGGCGCTAAGCAGAGCGTTGAAAATTCAGTGCGCGAAACAAAATCGCCGCAATATTTTTACGTCCGTGCGAATGTCGGGTCATTGTACTCATATAATTGTGAACAACTTTTACCATGGGACTCAACCTGAAATCGCGAAAAAAAAAATTAGCTGTTCGGTACATTTATCTACATCAAACTTCTCAAAATGTAGGGAGCTGATTTTAGTAGCTGATTTTTTTTTCACGGTTTCAGGTTTCGTCCCATAGTAAAAGTTGTTCACAACGACCCTTTAAGAGGTTGTTGGTGTTTTACAATTAACTTTGTAGATACACATCACGTCTGCGGAGTTTCGCTAGCTAATTTAATTTAACCCTGTTTAGAGTAGCAACATAGTAATATTAAATAAAAAAAAAAAAAAATAAAAAATAAAAATCTTATATTTCAGACAGAGTCCATTGATTGGTTAGTATACAAAATAAAACTTAGAACTAGTGTTAGTACTTATAGCTACCCGGAAAAATATTTTTATATAATTAGGCCCCACTGGCATGTAGGCCTATCCAGTGTCCCAGTATGGGGCTATCCCACCTGTCCGCTATGGTTTTCAGGATGCTGTTGGGGCTGGCGCGTACCCGGTGCATGATGGAGGCGCATCGCTTGCGCATGATTGCGTGAAAACCATCAATTGCCATCTCCGCGAACATGCTGGAAGCACTACAGTAGCGCGGCAACCCCATCAACACCCTGAACGCATTATTATATTGGACGCGCAGAACGCTGTATGCCCTCCGCGTATAGTTGACCCACAGACTGCACGTGTAAAACGACTGACAGTACGCTCTAAACAGCGCAGCCTTTACGTCAGTCGAGCACGTCGCAAATCTGCGAGCCAACATATTGCAGCGGACAGCCAACGCTCTGCGCTCAGCTCGATGTCCAGGTTGTCTTTCATGTCTTCAGAAACCCAGTGGCCCAGATACTTGAAAGATGTGACTTGTTTTAGGGGACTTCCGCAAAGTTTCAACTGTGGTACAATTGGGTAGTTTTTAGTGCCTGCCTTAAAGACTACCTCACTTTTCTTCACATTGTATCTGAGCCCATGGGACTCCGCATACCTTTCACATATCTCAAGCAGACTCATCATTGCGTTAATCGATGGGCTCAGCAACACCATGTCATCCGCGTAACTAATATTGTTGACGCATATTCCGTCAACATAACATCCCTGATAAGTGTTGCTGAGCTCAACGATCAACCGGTTTATGTACAGACTGAAGAGGCGGGGGGAGGTCAGGCCGCCCTGCCTCACACCGCACCCCAGCCTATACTCATCCGATAATGAGCCTGCCCACCTAACACAATTAATCTGATTGTTATACCAATATCTTAATATTGATATAACTTCTCTATCCACTGAAGTATCATTTAATAATTTTTGCCACAGCAGGTCGTACGACACCAGATCGAACGCTTTGGATAGGTCCAGGAAACACGCGTTAACGGGCGTTTTCCTGTGCGTATAGTACTGGACAGCATGCTTGAGAGACAGTATGGCACTTTCCGTGGAGAGACCAGGCCTGAACCCAAACTGCGCATCATGCAGATCGATGCGGGTTGCCATATGCCTATCCAGCAAACTGTCCAGCACTTTAGCAATGACAGTAGCAAGCGAAATGGGCCTGTAGTTTACAATATCTGACGTGTCCCCAGTCTTATCCTTCACAATAGGCACGACCACAGTTTTCATCAGATCGCTGGGCAGATATGTGTGGCTCAGACAGAGCGAGAAGAACGTGGCCAGTAACCTTGGCAGGTGAACTCCTGCATGCTGCAGGTGCTTGATGCTGAGAAAGTCATGCCCCGGTGACTTGCCCCTTACCATTTTGTTTATGACAGTAGCGACATCTATCGCTGTGAAACTGATACTCAAATCCGTCTTACGTTCCTCAGCATCGACCCCCTGCGATGCTGAACCTAGAGGAGATTCAACTTTAAAATGTTTCACAAACAAATTAGCAATAGCCGTAGGCTCATTATGCCCCGCTACGCTCACGGGGACGCCCGGCCTCGGGTTCAATCTTTTCGTATTCCTCCAAAATCTTGAAAAGTCTTTAGATTTATAGTTTTCAGCTATTATGTCCATTTTTATTTTATTTTGATTGTTTTGACACCATTTTAGCTTTGATTTAAAAGCTTTTCTCATCTCAGACATTTGATTATATACAGTACCACAACTCGGTTTTCCTGCTATACTCCAGACTTGGAACGCAAGCCGGGCGTCCGCGTGAGCCCGCTTAACATGCCTATTCCAACCGACAACCCGTTTACCCTTCCTCCCCTGACTCGCCTTCTCATTACTGGGACACTGGGCAGCCTCCATGAGTGTAGACACAATGTTTTTATACATGTTGTCTAGTATGAGTTTGTGACTGGCATCCACACACAGCCCATCAGCACATTCCCTGAACTCTAATGGGAAATGCATTTCCCTTAACTTAGCGTGACACATATTTTTATATATTTCTATTTGGCTAGTATCCCGTTCACCCCATAACACAGAATTTTTGGTTCGATTGGGTGTGACAATTGTAGGTCTTATCATATTAAAGTTACACTGTAGTTGTAACGGCATGTGGTCCGACCAATATGTGTCATACAACACAGATTCACTCACGAGCAGACGCCTCGCGGCCTCAGTCACTACGCAGTGATCGAGCCAGCGGCGGCAACCATGCGCGTCACTCACGAAAGTGTACGTACCTCGCGGCATCAGGTCCAAGTCCGCACAGCTCCAACACTGCTCCGCACAGAAACTCACCAGTTCACTACCGAATAACTCACCAGGGTGAGCATTAAAATCACCGAGAATGATCACAGCTTGCACATTTTGACTTTCGATTATCGCACTAATTTCACTGAGGCAGTCCGTAAACTCAGTTACGTTATCGTTCGAGTCTGTAGGCATGTACACAGAGAAAATTAGTACTGAGCGATCTTGTGACACTATCTTGATAGCTACCAGGCGCACGTTGTTGCAGCTTACTACCGTGACAGATGGGAACAGGCTTTTCCTCCACAACAAAGCCACTCCTCCATAAGGCCTTCCACGTAGTACTCCCGTTGAGGTGTCGACTGCCGAATTGCCAGTAAACGCGAAACCATCATCAACTTGGCCAAGAAAGGCGATATCATGTGGCAAAAGCCATGTTTCTTGCAACGCGATAACGTCGGCCGCTACACACAGACGTCTCACACAATCAACAGATCTTTTTATACATTTACAGTTGAAACTAATTAATGTCGTATTATCCATCTAAATTTTTGCTGTTATTCATCCTCAGAGAATTTTCTCTGTCTGTTTTCCTTTTGGAGAAGTCTATAAACTTGCGATAGGAAATACCCTCGGGCCAAAAATCATCATTCATGAAAATGTCACACTTGTATTTTGGGACCGAGATCTTATAGGCATCATAACTTTTAGGGACCTTCATCATCATTTTCTCAACATCCACACGTACTTTGGCTTTTTCTTCAACATACTCTGTGATGTCACTCTGCGTCACCTGTTTATCTACTCGATAGATATATAAGACGATTTTTTCATTTACAGCCTTAAATTTGTCCTTGGTTTCTGTGATCGCATTTCCTATATTTCCCACAAAATTGTTTCTCTGCTTCTTCTGCTTTTGTACCAAGGTCCACTCGCCTTCTTTTACAATCTGAGCAAGCGTTTTAGATTGAGGTTGTACCGTCGATTGGACGACCGCTGCGGCCGTGTGTCCCGTGCAATTACCAATACTGCTCTTATCAGTGTTTGGTGTCGCCGCTGCCTGCCCCGGGTCGGTGTTGTCCAAGCACAGCTGTGAGCCTAAACCGGTTTCACATTCCTTACAATCATCCTCATTAATTATCTTTGTGCTACATACGACTGCTCCGATCAGCTGATTTTGACGAGTAGTGGGTAGGCGGAGATTTCGATTCACTTTGTGTTTTTGAAATCTGATCCGTTGCATTTTTAGTAATTATAGGGACATGTTGCAGTCCCATCGGCCCACTGTTATACTCACAACTGTCCATCATATGAGTTCCACCTCCTCTCCTTGTGTTTACATAGGAATAACATGGGCTTTTCACACTCGTCAACTTTTTCAAATCTGCTATGTCACGCTTAATCGGTTCAATTTGAGTAGCAGATACATATTGCGATTTAATTTCTTCAATTTCACTTCTCATCTTAGTTAAATCTTTAAGCAGTTTTGTCACGTCCACATGATCAAATAGAACGGGTGGTAATTTTTGCAGATCTTTTGCAACAAAAACTGGCCGGTCATTAGGATGGGTTACTTGTAATAAGCTAATGATATCCTCGATCTCACGTATCTTTTTTCCATCTTTCTTCCTTGTAATCTTACGTTTGGAAGTTGTTATCGCATCAAATAGTAGGTTTTTTGCTTCTACAATATCACCATCCGAAAAAGCACTAATACATATCCGACTTAGGCTTTCCTCGTCCATTATATCCAGTTTATTACATACGAAAGCTAACACTTCGTTAATAACGACATTGCAGCTCGCACATTTCACTACGTTAGAGGAACTCATCCTGCACTTAATTAGACACGCATGTCACGTCCGATCGGTAATGCGCGCGACGCGAGACTCAAAATATTCAGTCATTCAACAAAGTTGACTGCCTCGTTGGTCTAGTGGTCGCAAGCGCTACTGCTGAGCCTGAGGTCCTGGGATCGAATCCCAGGTTAGGAAAAGTGTTATTAACCCTCCGGGGAAAAAGGCCTGATACTATGTTACGTCAACAAGGCTGGTAACGGGCCTAATTGTGAAGGTAAGATGTGCTGATCTTTTATTGTCAGTTACTTTTAACTTTTCATTATAATTTGACAGTGCTTGGCTTACTGACTCAGTTGAAAGCTAGGTTCAAAAGTTGATACAGTATTGTTTTGCTTAAAGCATACGCCGATTGATCACTTACCCGCTTATTTATAAACGTGGCTTAAAGTTCATAAATAAGCATTAAAAATGTAAGTTAAGCAGACAATAATAATTACTTAATTTTAAGCAACGTATATATACAAGGTTGATATGAGCGAGAGGCATTAAATTAAACCACATATACTATAGATAGTGTTAACTCGGAATTATTAAAAAAAAGTTTAGAAGAGGAATAAGAAAAAAATTTTTCGAACAAATAAAATAGCTTAATGATCAAATTATAATGTAAACATCCTTTGTAGACATTTACACTGACGTGCGTATCAAAACGGCAACGTCGCGTCAAAAATTCTGACAGAATACTTCTTTAAACGACAGAATTTTCAACAACATACTTAGTCAGCTGTTAGGGCAGATACGTCGTGTTTCAACAAAGAAAAAACTAAAAAATAATCCTGTGACTAAAGTATTGCTTCTATATTATGTATCTGATTTTTAGTAAAGAGGCTGAAAATGATACAAAGTATACGTGGTTTAATTTAATGCCTCTCGCTCATATCAACCTTGTATATTTGTTTTATTTGCATCAAGAACCCGTCTAGATTATCATCACTCTCCAGACCTTATCCCGATTTATTTGGGGTCGGTGCAACATGTTTTTCGGGTTCCGTATCCAAAGAGTAAAACGGGACCCTATGACTAAAACTTCGCTGTTTTTCTGTCAGGCTGTATCTCATGAACAGTGATAGTTAGACAGTTGAAATTTTCACAGATGATGTATTTTTGTTGCCGCTATAACAAAAAATACTAAAAAACAGAATAAAATAAATATTTAAGGGAATTCCCATACAACAAACTTGATTTTTTTGTTCGTTTTTGCTCGATATTGATAACGGCAACAGGTAGACACTTGAAATATTCACAGAATATTTAGTTATAATATTCACATTAAAAATAAATAACTAAATTAAAATAATACAAATATTTAAGGGGGGCTCCCATACAATAAACGTGATTTTTTTGCCGTTTTTATAGATAATGGTACGGAAGACGGAACCCTTCGTGCCCGAGTCCGACTAGTACTTTTCAATCATTTTTTCTTCCATACTTCTCTGTTAGTCGTCATCTCGGTAGTCATCCCCTTTCAGCCAATCATCTTTCACACAATCCATCCATCATTTCTTTGGTCTTCCCCTACTCTTATAGCCATCCACATTCATACTCAAAACATTCCTGAAGAGATATTTCTCACTCCTCCTCATTACATGCCCATACTTTGACAACCGACTTCCATACAACTTTTCAGTTACCGGTGCCACTTTCAGACTTCCTCTTTTAGATAATATACTCATTGCTTATTTTATGCATTCGCGTAACACCACACATCCCTCTTAGCATTCTCATCTCAGCTGCATGCAATTGCCTTTCATTCATTCCTATTGTAGTCCATCATTCTGATCCATACTAGACTGCAGGTCTAACCATTGTTTTATAAAGCTTCCACTAAGGAGGATGCGCTGAGGTAGCCCGCGGAATTCAATTTGTTTTGCTTTTTATGCAATTTGCAGGTCCGCGTCAAGTTGTATCTTGATCAAAATATGATACGTGGCAATAAAACATAAGTATTTGCATAATTTTAATCATAAAAATCATCAAAACATCTCTCTAAGTTAGATTTCGTTCATTCCACGAATCTGCACGAAATCTAACTTAAAGAGATGTATTGATAATTTTCAATCAATCAATCAATCAAATCATTTATTTGCTATAAATATGGTACAAAAGTTGTTATAGTAACAGTTATTTATTTATTTATTTCATTTGGGAAAACAAACAGTAGTATACTAATCATAAACAGTGTTGTCAGTGTTGCTCAGTGTTGTGTGTGTCGTGTTTCAGTGTTGTGTTGTGTTGTGTTGTTTAGTTATAGACCGAGACATATTTCACCTAAGTTACAGGTATGCAAATATCAAAGAATATAATTAGAAAGATACGAATTAATGAACATTTTAAATTTACCACAATAACAATGATAAAAAAGATTAAAATTTAACATGAAATTAAATTATGCATCCTTAAAGAAATTCAACATGAACTTTTCTCCAAAAAATCTTTTACTGAGTAAAACCTTTCCTCAATCAACCAGTCCCGTAAAACACGACAGAACTTGTTATATGTTAAATCAGAAATATGTTTGGGTAGGGAGTTGTAGATAAGTGGTGCCATATACGCACAGTTACGTCTAAACCGTTCTAATTTAGGGACCGGATTTTGAGGGGTAATCGCGTCACCAATCGCTTATTTTTATTATCATTACCCTCGAAAAGGAAAGGATGGGCCTTAACTAAAAATTAAATAAACACATACTTATGTTTTATTGCCGCGTATCATATTTTGATCAAGATACAACCTGACACGGACCTGCGAATGCAAAAAACCCAAAAAAAAAATTAATTTCGCAGGTTACCACAGCGCATCCCCCTTAAAAGTATAAGGAGAATGCTATATTAGTCTAGATAGATACTTATGTAAAAGTATAAGGAGAATGCTATATTAGTCTAGATAGATACTTATGTAAAAGTATAAGGAGAATGCTATATTAGTCTAGATAGATACTTATGTAAAAGTATAAGGAGAATGCTATATTAGTCTAGATAGATACTTATGTAAAAGTATAAGGAGAATGCTATATTAGTCTAAATAGATACTTATGTAAAAGTATAAGGAGAATGCTATATTAGTCTAGATAGATACTTATGTAAAAGTATAAGGAGAATGCTATATTAGTCTAGATAGATACTTATGTAAAAGTATAAGGAGAATGCTATATTAGTCTAGATAGATACTTATGTAAAAGTATAAGGAGAATGCTATATTAGTCTAGATAGATACTTATGTAAAAGTATAAGGAGAATGCTATATTAGTCTAGATAGATACTTATGTAAAAGTATAAGGAGAATGCTATATTAGTCTAGATAGATACTTATGTAAAAGTATATGGAGAATGCTATATTAGTCTAGATAGATACTTATGTAAAAGTATAAGGAGAATGCTATATTAGTCTAGATAGATACTTATGTAAAAGTATAAGGAGAATGCTATATTAGTCTAGATAGATACTTATGTAAAAGTATAAGGAGAATGCTATATTAGTCTAGATAGATACTTATGTAAAAGTATAAGGAGAATGCTATATTAGTCTAGATAGATACTTATGTAAAATTAAATATAAGTGCATGAATCGGTTCTTATGTAGAAGAACCAGCAAGAAACTCCATTATTAACGAACAAACTCGCTGTATAAGCCTATTATGTTAGTTGGAAGGGTTAACAGGAATAATAATAAATGTGCATTCACCCTCGTTAAGAAACTACGCTTGCTAATGAGTAGACGGCTCGGTTCTAAGAACAAAGAAGGATTGAATTACCATTAAGAGACGTGTTACAAGATACGAGAAGTACTAGAGCGTATACCTATAAGTTTATGGTGAACTATGGGAATTTTGTTCTAAATATTATGAAAAAAACTTTTTTTACAAAAAAATACAACCTACTTCCAAAAACAACACTACAAAGTGAAAATTAACTTTAATTTCGGAAGTCGGTGTCTGGTTAAATGTATTTTCGTTTTTGCCACCGACTTCCGAAATTAAGGTTATTTTTCACTTTGTAGTGTTGTTTTTGGAAGTCGGTTGTATTTTTTTGTAAAAATGTTTTTATTTTTTACTTTTTAGTTGTGGTGCCTACCCCACACAAAATCTAATACCACTACCTACCTGCAAAACAAACTAGAACATCATCCATATAAAAGTGGGGAAAAAAAATACAACCGACTTCCAAAAACAACACTACAAAGTGAAAAATAACTTTAATTTCGGAAGTCGGTGGCAAAAAACGAAAATACATTTAACTAGACACCGACTTCCGAAATTAGTTATTTTTCACTTTGTAGTGTTGTTTTTGGAAGTCGGTTGTATTTTTTTGTAAAAAAGTTTTTATTTTTCACTTTTTAGTTGTGTACCTACCACACACAAATTTTAATACCACTATCTGCAAAACAAACTAGAACATCATCCATAATAAAAGTGGGGAAAAAATACGTACTCGTATTATTGAAGCTAACTCAAAAACTACCCAAGCAAAGATTATCAATTTTATATGGGACCAACTTTACCCTCTTGAATAAAATGAAAAAAACCCAAATCGGTCCAGCCATCTTCGAGTAATCGGGAAACATACATAAAAAAAAAAAAAAGTTCCCAACGAATTGAGAACCTCCTCCTTTTTGAAGTAGGTTAAAATGAAGTTAAACCGGCTAAGTGCGACTCGAACTCGCGCATGTAGGGTCTCAGACCACCGTACATTTCCGTAAAATATTTAACACTACATATTTAAAAAAATACTTAAGTTTAAAAACGCACGTTTCTTGTATTTTTAACTTTATTTTATTTTTATTATTGTTGTTATAGCGGCAACTAAATACACAATCTGTGAAAATGAACTGTCTACCTATTCGGTTCATGAGATACAGCTCGCTGACTGATAGACGAACGGACAGTGGAGGCTTAGTAATAGGGTTCCGTTTGACAACTTTCGGGTGCGGAATCCTAAAAAGATAGTCTAATAAATGAGAACAAACTTAAACACCATAACACCTGTATTACTCAAAGGGGTAGGCAGACGTGTAAATCCATATTTCTCAAGAAGTACTATGAATAACTTTGTGAAGAAGTAATGATTGACTATAAAATATTTATCTGCCTAGCCTTTTCCCACTTATGTTGGAGTCGGCTTCTGGTCTAGCAGCTGAATACCAGTATTTTCCAAGGAGTGACTGCCAATCTGACCTCCACAACCCAGTAACTGGGTAATACGATACCCCTTGTTAAGACTGGTTGTCAGACTATCAGGCTTCTGACGACTCGTAACAACTGTCAAAGATCCACGAATGACAGCCGGGACCAACGGCTTAACTTGCTTTCCGAGGCACGGAGGAGTCTCGCTATGTAAATATGATCACCCACCTACGGACCAACCCCGGCAAGCACAGCTTAACCTGATGACCGTGCGGATTTTATTATTTAACCACGAGCTCCTCTATTTGAGTTCTCATTGATTATAAAATACACTTCTGGACACATCTATTGGCCCACCTTAGAGTTTAGGTTTCGATGGCCCCTACCGAAATATGATTGCTAGATTGAACAAAAACTGTTGATGCAGTTTTAAACCTGATACATTTTACCATCTTTTTCGATCGTATTGTTTTAAATTTGAATTCAGAATACCATACGACATGGAGCTACGCCTAACAAGTCGGATATGCGCCTTGTTAAAGGCAATTGATTTTTGAATAAAAAACATGTTTTATCAAATAAAGGTTTAATTTAATAACGCGTGTTGCCTCCATGGGCATCTACCACAGCTCTCATACGATTAGGCATAGAGTTTATCAACCGCTCTATGAAATTTTGAGGGATCATCTCCCATTCCTCTTCTATGGCAGTTTTCAACTCCTGCATCGTCTGGGCAACTGGCTGACGAGCCCTAACACGTCTTTTTAGCTCGTCCCACATGTGCTCAATGGGGTTCATGTCTGGGCTTCTGGCTGGCCAGTCCATAACTGTGATGTTCACATCCCGAAGATATTCCCTGACGATGCCGGCCGCATGGGCTCTTGCATTATCATGCATAAAAAGGAAATTTGGGCCCACATAGTCCGCGTATGGTATCACGTGAGGTTCTAAGCACTCACGAATGTACCTTTCAGCATTTAATATTGGCAGCCGTGGTCCTGTAACAACCTCAAGTTGAGTTTTGCCACTCGCGGATATACCGCCCCAGACAGTCCATGAGCCACCGCCATAAGCAACCCTCTCTTCAAAGCAGCATTGTGCGAAACGCTCTCCCTTACGTCGGTAGACCTTCTTCCTTTCATCATTGCCATGTAACACAATTTTAGACTCATCAGAAAAGAGTACACGGCTCCAATCTTGCTGTGTCCAATTTAAATGACTGCGTGCGAAATGAAGGCGCGCTGTTCGGTGGGGTCGCGTTAGTTTGGGGCCATTAGCTGGCTTGTGTGGTACCATATCGCGTTCTTTTAACCTTCTCCGAACAGTTCGAGCGCTCACAGATACTCCGTGGAAGTCGCGAAGTTGGTTTTGTATCTCAATGGAGGTAAGGTGACGATTTCTCAAGCTGGTCGTCACGATGAATCGATCCTGCCTTTCAGTTGTGACCCGAGATCGTGGCCTTCCTTGGCGACGAACAAAGCCGCCAGTCTCTAGGTACCTCCGATAAACATTTCGGACCGCAGATCGACTTAAATTAAGTTGAGCACTCACGTTTCTTTGGCTGTGTCCGGCCTGAATAAGTGCCACAGCTTGGGCGGCGACTTCAGGTGAAGTATCCATAGATTATTGATAGAACCTCACATTAATGTTAAGAATAAGTAATGTTTGTTGCAAAACCAAAGATATCAATCACTTTTTCAAGAATTAAATCCAAGTAAACCAATAAAACCAAGTTTTCTTAGTATTCGATTGTTTGATATCAACAAACAGGCTCCAAATTGTCTTTTGTTTCTTTAAATTCTGTGTTCGAAATTCAAAAAAAGACTATTTAATGAAATTGTGAATGTGCCAGGTTCAAAACTGCATAAAAACTTTTTGCTCGACCTAATATAAAATTTTAGCTAGGACCAAACGAAACTGAAAATACAAGGTGGGCCAAAAGATGTGTCCAGAAGTGTATAATACAAAAATAACTGTTCAGAGTTTTCGTACATAGCGAACCTACAAAATTGAGATCATGAGTACGTTATATAAAATTCAGCATATATTGTGCCTTTGCAGGGCAAAGGCCTCCCTTTCTTTTTCCACTCCAATCGATCCTGAGTCAATATGTACCAATCCCTCCTATAAGCATCAAGTTCGTCCGGCCATCTACGCCTGGGTCTTCCGCGGTGCTGTTAAACGCTTTCAGAAACCCTTTGTGGTGGTCTTAGCCCCTAATGCATTCGAAATGTAGCAAACGTGTCCGGCTCAGTCTCATTTGAGCTTAGTTGCTTTTTGGGTGACGTCTGCGACTTGTGTCTTAGAGCGCAGTATTGTCCCACCGGTTTATCCGGTTGGTAAGTCGAACACCGAGGATTTATTTTTAAATAATCATTAATAAACTTTTAATTTATGATATGTCACAGCTGACATAATTTTAGGTTTCTGCAATGGCATATTATGCCACTCGGCTATGAGTACTCTTCACTATCTGCTACCAGCCATCCCCTGAAGATCGTCACTCCACCTAGCCTGAGGGCACCCCTACATTTCCTAATAGCAGAGAGTCATAATATCATTCATCTAAAACAAACGGAGTGTAATAATGATATTAATTAAAACCCATTAATTTTTTTTTTAATTTCCTAGAGATACGTAGTTAGTACTTTCAGAGTTAGTTTTGTGCACCGGGATGGTTTACTTGCTTAATCAAATGAAACTTCTATTAATTTACATGCATTTAAGTGAGCTCAAATACTGGTCAATTTTCAGAGGAAAGCCTCAAAGCGTTTAATTATGAAGAAATATTCAACTTCGAACATTTGCGTAATTATTTTGCGACTTAGGACAATGCTACGCATAGACCGGAGCGGAGAACTCAACAGAATGGGTTGATGTTTGTTTATCTAAAAATCAATCGCCGAATGTATGTACGCGCATCACTAAGACTTCAAAACGGTTGCACCTATTTGGCTAATTCTTTTTTTGTTGTGTTTGTAATTGTCAGGACAAGGTTTGTATGTTAGGTTTTGTTTGGAAAATTCATCGGAAAATTCAGAAATTTGGATGTATTTTTGTATGAAAATAGACAACACACAGCCTAAACCACTGGAGACAATGAAATTCACCCGGGCAACGCTGGGCACGAACAACTAGTATTGTATAAATCTCAAAGGTAGTCTTATCCCTTCTCTAGTCCATTTATTCCTTCATTATAGGTATATAATAAATAAGACAAATGTTAGGTAATAACTCAAACGCCCGTTTTATAAAAGTATAATTCTCTTTTGCAAATAAGGCCACAAAGATTTAAGTTCTTGTGACCTCCTTTCCTTTATGACCTGATAAAGTTAGAAAACGTATTTTTATTTACTAAATAGCTGCCTTATAAGCAGTTATGAGGATAGATATCAGCATCAATCAGATTATTTCCTAAAACAGCGATCAGAAAAACCGACAAGCGTTGAGAGACTTCATATATGTATACATATATTGAAAATTGCATAAATACATTCACATTTCTTTATTGCGTCCGCTTTCTGTGTGACCCAAACCTCACATTCAACTTTGTCGTTTCTAAGCATTCGCAGAAAACGGTAACTCGAGTGAACCGTTGCGATGGCGGGACTCAACAAAATCAAATATCAGAAGTTGTTGAAATGTTTAGGAAATTAATATATTAAATTTTAGATTAGAAGTTAAGGATATTGAAGTTTGAGCTCCATTTTCATTTAACACACAAGTTATTTATAATTGGAGTTTTTCCGGGAGTTTGTCTAAATTGCAATACTAATTAGAAGTAGCTTATGTCCATCTCTTTGTTGGAGTGTCCAAAGTGCGCTCACAGCTGCACTTCTGAGGATCGACAAAACGCTACTGATGCTGTGACTGGCGTGGCCACCTGCTCGACCCTACTCATCTAACATGTCGCAGGCTACCCAATGCTCAACTACAACCTAGTGCCCCAGAGGCCTAAAAGCCGCAAAAGTTTTCTTGGGTGCGTAAGTCTAGCCGTTGACAATCCCTCCAAAGCAAGATGCGACCTTTGGCAATACCTACCCCCTGTTTTCTTTATTGGACTATCGGAGTGCCTCCCATCCAGACACAAGTTGCCGTGGCCGACTTGGAATCCAAGTCGGTCGCAGCAGAGACATCTCCACAAGAAGGGGTTCATGGACGGCTGAGACCTCCGGTGCGTATGCGGCGTCTCTCCACAGACAATGGCCCACCTTCCATCTTGCGCCGCATGCCCTGTCATCAGCACACGTGAGAACCTAATGGCTGCGTCAGGAAACGGTATTAGCGTTGCTGAATTTTAGGGCAAATAATAAAAAATATAATATTTATAATTACGTAAGTATTTTGTTTTGTTTTACCATTGATTATCTACAATATTTTTACTGTTAAGAATTTCTTTGTAAAAACCATGAATCGAGGAATAGTTGGGACTGTGACTCGAGAAAGTGAAACGGACATGAGTTGGTAGGTTTACAGGGTGTATCAGAAAGGTGTGGTCAAATTTAAGGGTGTAGTGCAAACTATCAAACTGGACAAACTTTTCTAGTAATGATCTGCGTCAAATACTTTTTAAATTTTAAAAGATTTAAGAATTATTTTAGATGAAAATTAAAAAAAAAAATGTTGCCAGTTTTATTATTTTCAAATGAAATTATTGACGTTTGAAGTTTGAGCAACGACGAATTTCGAATAAAATTTTAAAAAAGTGATTTAAAAAAATGCGTGTGCGTGTGCGCGTGCGTGTGCGTGTGCTTGTGCTGAATACGTAGCAGATGCCCATGGATCCGCCATTTTCGTATGTTCAACCGTCTGCCTAACACTCTGTGTGTGACCGACCATCGAGTTCCTCAGGACTTAAACAAGTGACAGTTGCTTCCAAAGTGTTTCGTATTTTTACAACGACTTTCAACATTTAATATGTCAATTCAATACATTTTAACTTTCCCCATTATCAATATTGCTGATAAAATGTCACTTATTGTAGGCCCTCTGGAATTTATTTTATATGATTTCTAATTTAAGTTTGGCAATGGGTGTTATTTACCTGAATTCATTGAATTTATTTATTTTTTATTAGCAAAGCTGCTGGAAAATCTACTAAAAATTCAAACTGCCTTTCAGGTATCTACACTAGGCAATCACTGTTTCAATCTATCCTCACAATTCTATCCATCATAGCCAAAGCCCCTTTATGTGACTATTTTGTGTTACCCAAAAAAAAAAACGACAAACCATCAATATACAAAACAATACTTCGTTTCATAGGGTTAAAAAACTGACATCGCACAGTTTCGTTTATATTTCAAAAGCCTGATAGGTTTTTAAACGAGGTCGCCCGGAATGGCGGGAGAACCAGAAAAAATATTTCATCTAACGACCATGAAATGGCGTCGTTTAAAGTCAGTATTTTGGTTCGAGAAATGTGTTTTCAATTTACGTTTTTAGTTGAGAAGAATGGAGCCATCTATTTCTCAGCGACAGGTGAAGATAAACTGGTGCCACGTACGAAACGTATGCAACGCATTACGAGATCTGGACTCCTGATTTCATATGAAAACATAAGACATTAGAAATATCCTGACCATATGCAATACTGGATACTCTAAGACCTGCTCAGAGATCAGTCTGTTTCTACAGATGACGCCATTGTGAAGTGATCACGAGGTAGCGTAAACTAGCAAATTAAAGTTAATGGGGGATAAAATAGTAATCCCCTGAAACTGTATATGGCACAGGAGAGGACCTGTGTTCTTAGAGAATCTTCTTGCACTAAGGACAGTCAAAATAGCGTTTTTGGGACTATGGCATAACCTTCTGTCTTTCCCAGTCTAGAAAATTTCGATGAGACTTTTACCAAGTTCAAAAAGGTTTATCTGTACATAAATGGCAAACGAGGCTGGTCGTTAAAGTGTAATTAACAAGAAATAAAGTGGTTTGAAGGTAACAGGAACGAAAATGATGGACCTCTGTCCCTAGAAATATAGCCTATATATCTATATCCCTGCATGTTTACATTATTTAGATCCCAAAAATATTCGGCGGGTACCGACGACCGGAACCCGCTGGGGAAACTTTTAATAGCTTTATTTAATACGAGTTCGATTATTGTTCGGTTCGAAAGCGAAAACTGGTCATTATCCTAAAAGTCCGCAGCGTTTTAATTCTACTCACTGCATTTCAGAACGGACAACCTTTTAAGAAGAGCTTTTGTTTATCACATTAATTTCTTTTGCAAAGATTTAATTAAACATAACACTAACACAACACACACAACACAACACAACACACACACACACACACACACACACACACACACACACACACACACACACACACATACACACACACACACACTAACACACACACACACACACACAAACACAATACTAACACTAACACTTTTTCTTATAGGTGTGTTGCAGCAATGGTGACCAAGGGGTGTAGGCCGCGACTTACAAGTTGTATGTCATGAGTTTGAACCCAGAGAGACACTATAATTTTTGTATTTAATTTCATAACTACTGCACTCAAAACGGTGAAGGAAAACGCATGTTCTAGAATCAAAAATTCGAAGACACGTGACATCCACCAACCCGTACCAGGCCCGCGTGATTGATGGTGCCTACTCCCTCTCACAGAGGAGGCCTGTGTCCCAGCAGTGGGAACGTTATAAGCTGTTATGCCAGGTGCAAATGATGATATTTATTTACAAAAAAGATCGAATTTGAACAAGGAAAACAACAGGCTGCATTTTTCAAAATAAATGTTGTTGGGGTGTATGTTGCGCCAATTTTTCTTACTAACACTAGGAAGAAAAACACTAGGAAGTGGTGCAGGGTGAGCGTTTTGGGGGACTATCTTATGTTATTTTGACATTCAAAAACTCCTGATTCTCAGCCTAATTCCAAGATCGCCCAATGTGTCACCTTATGTAAAATTTCAATATTTATATCTGTAATTTTAATATGTCCGTAAGGTTGAGGTGCCACATTTCGTCTCTCAATGAAATTAAATAATTATTTACTAAATAATTATTTAATTTCATTGAGAGTAAGTTTAAACATTTTGTAGGTTCGATCCTCGATTTTGTACTATAATACTTCAAAAGTTATATGAACCTAAAGGTGGCACCTCAATCTAAACGTTTGGATTGAGTAGCCACGTCAGAACTAGGAATATCTTCTTCTATCTATTTTTATAATATGGAGTGCATAATAAAGAGTATTCTATCAATCTATCTAATTTTAATAAAGGTATTTTGATTTTAATCAAAAATGGCCCACTTTTATCTTACTCATAGTTTCAGATATCGGCCTTCACACCTCAAAGCCATACCATGTATTTTTATAGTAATCAGTTTTATTTCTTATTTATTTATTACAAAATCCACAGCTCTTTAACAATTTTACTTAAATAGATAAAAACCAATCTTACAGCCAATTACGGATTTAAAATTTATAGCAACACTTATTACATGCATCAGAAATAACACAATGACATGCTAGAACCATCTCATATCAAAGTGTGTAATGTGGGTGGGTGAGTGTGTGTGTGTATGTGTGTGTGTGTGTGTGTGTGTGTGTGTGTGAAGTGCTATAGTAGTGTATGGATCCATACATTCAACTCTATTTAGAAATATTAATCGAATCGTCGCTTACAGAAGTTACCAATAGTATATTATTAAGAAACAGAAAAATTAGTCTGTTTCTCTTGCGTTTCTCACAGCAATGGGTAAAAAGCGGCCAAGTGCGAGTCGGACTCGCCCATGAAGGGTTCTGTGGCAGCAAGTAACATAATATAAAAGTTCTTGTAGTTTGTTGTAACTTTGATCGATGTTTTAATAATAGACCGATTAATGACGTATTAAATAAAAAAACTACTTACTAGGTCTCGTTCAAATCAATTTTCGGTGGAATTTTACATGGTAATGTACATCATATATTTTTTTTTAGTTTTGTCATTCTCGTATTTGAGAAGTTACGGGGGGGTGGGAGGTGCACACATTTTACCACTTTAGAAGTGTCACTCGCGCAAACTATTCAGTTTAGAAAAAAATTATATTAGAAACCTCAATATCATTTTTGAAGACATATCCATAGATACCCCACACGTATGGGTTTGATGAAAAACAATTTTTGAGTTTCAGTTCCAAGTACGGGGAACCCCCAAAATTTATAGTTTTTTTTTCTATTTTTGTGTGAAAATCTTAATGCGGTTCACAGAATACATCTACCTACCAAGTTTCAACAGTATAGTTGTTATAGTTTCGGAAAAAAGTGGCTGTGACATACGGACGGACAGACAGACAGACAGACAGACATGATGAATCCATAAGCGTTCCGTTTTTTGCCATTTGGCTACAGAACCCTAAAAATGGATGGATAGCATAAACAGCCTATATTAATATATTCCCACTGCTGGGACACAGGCCTCCTCATTCTGTGAAAGGGAGTGGGCCATAATCCACCACGCAGGCCAGCAGGCAGGCAGTGCGGGTTCAGGATCAAAAACATTGCTCGCCATACAATAAGAAGGTATGTAAGTAAATACAGTTAGGATTAATGGAAACCGTCTGGGGGTTGGAAAATCCATTCTATTTAACACCTCAATTAACTGATCCGATTTATTGAACAAGTTTTGACGCGACTTCCTCAATTTGTTTCATATTTTATGAAATATCTCGTTGTTTGTGACATTTATTCAGCCTTTGTTTACGAGAAATTTTGTCGAAGTAATGCTGCTTTTGAATGCAATACACGTCATAGCTACTGAAGATTTTTTGTGGTCTTTTCCTTGAATTGGGTATGGCGCATTTTTTCTTAATTATTTCCTTTACTTGGTAGCTGTATACGTCACGTCCAGATGAAAACAGAATATTATTATACGGTCCTTGTTTATGCTTTTTATTAACTTTCTTCGTTTGTATGTTTCCGGTCACTCTGTGTTTTATTTTTTGCAGAATAGAAAGCAAAAGTAGTCTTGTCCCTTGATAGCAGCAGTAAAATGATTTTCTATGTAAGTCGCAATACATGTACATTCTGTATTTATACGTTTTGAATGTAACCATTTATTTGTAATATGTATATAAATATATGTTTTAAATATATGTTTTGGACATATCACACAACGCCATCTAGCCCCAAGCTAAGCAACCAAATGCTTGTGTTATGGTAACGAGATGGCTGATAAACTACTTATATACATTTTTTTTTTTTGTAAATACATACATATTATAGATAGAAAAACACCCAGACTCGGAACAAATACTTGTAGGTCGTACAAATATTTCTTCCGTGCGGGAATCGAACCCGCGACATGCTGCGCAGCAGTCAATCGCTCAACCACTGCGCCAACCGTGTCGTATTATAAATTATAATTATAATATATTGTATTATATTATAATTATTATTTTATTTATTATATATATATAATTCTAATGTATTAATCACCATACCAGACGTTATGAGCCGACGACGATAGACGCCAACTGAATTATATAAAACTCAAACTCAAAGCATTTATTTCATATAAACCAATGACAGGCACTTTTGAATTTTCAAGGGTCGGTCGAGTGACCGACCCTTGAAAATTCTGACTAAAAAGATGAAGCTAGTCACACATTCCAAAGCGTAGTAGGTACCTATGGAGAAGAACGGGCAAGAAACTCCACGAACACTCTTTTAAATCAAAATATGGTAATATAATATTGGTTAAATCATTCATGTTGAAATTATACATGTGAGAACGTTCAAAGCGTCCGTAATAAAATATATTAAAAAGGACAATTCAAAATATAAATTAAATTTAAATAAGCCGTGGCAGCTAAGATTTGACCAGCCTCCACTGACAGCGCCCATTCACGAACCTGACGCATGGATATAGCACCTGTTATTTGAGAGATTACTAACGGCTTGTATTAACTGCATTTCTATGCTAATAGATGTGCAAAGATTCTAAGGGCACGTATTTAATCGATCCACAAGTAATTCTCATTTTGAAAGAAAGAAAGAAAGAAAATACGTTTATTTGCGGTAAACATGACGCAAAGGACAAAAAAATAAATAAAATAAGCAATGTAAAAAGCAAGTTTTGGGGAAAATATGCGTCACATCTACGCAAGATAAGAGTACTTAGTACTTACTTACTTTTAACTTTTTGCTGTCATAAACATATTATTCAACTCTCTAATATAAGTGTGTCTCTTTTTGTGAACCTATTTTGGGCGCATAAAGTTTTAGAGGATCAATTAATTAAAAAAGTGTTCATTATTAGAAGATGAACAAAATCAAAATTATTTTGACCTTTAATATGATAACATTTTTATAAGCAGGACTGACTGACTGAATTACAGGCAACACACCATACCCTAACGAAGCCGAGAGACTATAAATACTCCCCATCATTGCGATAATTTTTTTTTGTACTGGACTACACCTGGAAACATTCTGGTTATGGAGAAGAAGTCAAAGTTTCAACTATTTTTGAAGTTTTGACGTCAAATGATACACCTTTTTTCATTGCATTAATTCTGTATTTTATCTTCTTGCACACATACGAACTTGGTATAAGATAGCCATATCTAACAAACTATACAACTAGGCACTCAATAAATATCAGTACAGACTAAATTTCTAGACAACCTTTAGGATCCGAGGCTCGAAACGAATTAATCTAAATAAAAGGCGATATTGACGCTCCTAATATCATGTTTTTTACTACCTATATTCTGCAAGAAAAAACCAGTAGGTACTTTTGGCGCCAACTGTCAAATGAGATACTTTTAACTTCACGAATACAGGTACAAAATAATTTGAGTCAACTTTCAACTTTATATTTAGTATTTTACATCAACAAAACTTATTATTATTTGGAAATCATGACAAACAAACAAACATGGCATCATGGCATTTCATACAAACTTTCAAGTCCTTTATTATCGAAATTAATGAACCGATTTTAATGAAACTTCATACGCATAAGCAGGATACACAGGTCTAAAAAGTTAGTTAAGAACATTTTCGAAAAATAGTGTTGCAACTAAATTCGACCGATTTTAAATATTCCATAGAAACAGAGATTTCCGATTATCTTTTTTTAAATAAGACATTTCGAAAATGTTCTTAACTAACTTTTTAGACCTATGTATCCTGCTTATGCGTATTGAACTTTTATGAAAATTGGTACATTCATTTCGATAAAAAAGGACTGAAAGTTTGTATGAAATGCCGTACGGAGCCAACGCTCTTAACTTTAAATACTCTCAATATCCCTGTACCGTTGCATACACCCATAAACACAACGAGTTACAGTAAACAGCGAATGTTCACATTAAAAGTAAAGTTGTTGCCGAGCAATTATTTTTGTACAGTTACTTAGTTTGATGTAGGTACTGAATGCGTAGATGTCTGCTTCGTGATGGGCCTTTTTACACCCTGTATAAACTTTGAGGACTTAGCCGACGTTCGCACGGACGTAAAAATATCGCGGCGGGATTTTATCGCACAATGGATTGTCAACTTTCTCTGTTGAACCGAGCGTTGAGAATCCAACTTAAGGAGGATGCGCTGTGGTAGCCCGCGAAATTCAAATTTTCTTGCGTTTTATGCAATTTGCAGGTCCGTGTCAGGTTGTATCTTGATCAAAATATGATACGCGGCAATAAAACATATGTACGAGTATTTATATAATTTTAACCATGAAAATCATCAATATATCTATATAAGTTAGAATTCTTGCAGAGTCGTTAGATTTCGTTCGTTCGACGAATCTGCACGAAATCTAACTTAGAGAGATGTATTAATGATTTTCATGGTTAAAATTATATAAATATTACAAATGTTTTATTCCCGCGTATCATATTTTGATCGAAATACAACCAGACATGGACCTGCGAATTCCAAAAAACCCAAAAAAAATTGAATTTCGCGGGCTACCACAGCGCATCACCCTTAACAATAAGAGAGTGGTTCTAGCGCGTCGAAGAAACACTGTCGGATTTTCAACCCTCGACGCTAAGCAGAGCGTTGAAAATCCAGTGCGCGAAAAAAATCGCCACGATATTTTTACGTCCGTGCGAACGTCGATTAGTAGTCGGGCTTTTAATAAGCTGCAGTAAAATTACACTCCTGTCATTTCGTTAAAAAATGCACCCACATTTTATGAAAATGACAGTAAGAAGTGTAATTTTACTGCAGGTAATTTAAAGTCCGAAATTGGTACTTCAAGACCATCAAGCTACACTAATAAAAATTAATAAATATTTTTTTTTAGTCTTCCCAACTTTAGTCGCTGGCATAAGTAATTATTCAATCGTCATCTTTCACTCAGTCCTTCCCTCGTTTCTTTGTTCTTCCCCTATTCTTATAGCCTGGCCATACTGGCTTCTGATATGGCTGAAATGGCTATGAATGAAAAGTAATTATGTATTTAATCGTATCGATTGTCAATTTGTCCAAGTTTTGTTGTTATTGATTCGAAATATTAATGTCTAAACAAGACTAATTAGGGTTCTGTACCAAAATGTTAAAAAGGAACCCTTATGGTGTGACTCAGTCTGTCTGTCTGTCTGTTACAGCTGGATATCTCAAGAACTAATAATGCTATCAACTTGAAATTTGGAACAGTTTTAGATGAAGATTGTCCAACTATTTTGCAAATAAGAAAGAAATAATAATATGTAGTTTTTTTTTTGCAACAGCGACTGAAATGGGGTCTTAAAAATTCGAAGTGGGGCTACTAGGGCATGTGTAGTATCATATGAAAGAGCTCTATTTGCACATTCTCAAACATTTTTTTTTTCTTTTTTTTAGACCGCATAATTTTTGACTGAAAATGTTAAAAAATGTTAAGAAAAAATACCGTTCCCTTCCTTAACTCCGAAGTTTGCATAGACAAAAATCTGAAATTATTTTATGTGATAGAAGTTTATGTATAAATTACAGAAAAAATTAAATGATGTCTTTAGAGGCATCATTTTATTTATTTTTATATATTTATTTGATGATTTCTGAAAAACTGTGTTATTTAGATAGCACAGTTTTTCAGAAATCATCAACAAAAATTACATATAAATGATGGTACGGAACCCTCGTTGCGCGAGGCCGACTCGCTCTTGACCATTTTTTTTTAGAAGGTAAATGTTGTGTTAAAACATAACAATAATATCACGCCTGTATTTCTCGAAGGGTTGGGCAGAGGTGCACCTAAAGTACAGCCACATTTCGCCAGTCATGTCAAGTCCCATGGGGTCAACCTATTGCCATCAGCCAGGCAGAAATCCAGACTTCGATCTACTACTGAGAAATTCCAGATGGAAAAACTCATTATCACAGTAGAATTTTTAGGGTTCCGTTGTTTTCCTTTTGAGGTACGGAACCCTATTATATACTATAATTTTGTCGAATCAATACAAGTGAGAAGTTTAAACTCCGTTTAAGAATTCTTCAGATACCACTTTAGGGAGGCAAATCGAACGATTTAAATCTTTGGTAAAAATAAAGCTCCAAAATTCGCTTTTACAGTTCAAGCCAGTCAAAGCGTTTAAAAAGAGAGGTTTAA
The DNA here is from genome assembly GCA_946251885.1 of Cosmia pyralina. Taxonomy (NCBI): domain Eukaryota; kingdom Metazoa; phylum Arthropoda; class Insecta; order Lepidoptera; family Noctuidae; genus Cosmia; species Cosmia pyralina. The sequence goes on from OX276365.1 coordinate 10,311,219, forward strand.
AAGATTGCAAAATGAAATAGTTTACATAATCAAATTTACAGTCAAAGCTAGCACCTCGACTTATGTAACTTCTTCAGAAAATTAAATTCCTTCTATAATGCCAACTGAAAATACTCGTGCATTGAACTTAGATGCATAACGACATTTTTTTCTGTAAGAGAGGGTATTCGAGGCACTTTCTCATAACTTCAAAATTACAAGTAGATTATGTAATCTGATCAAAAAATCTAGATTTGTTATGCCTGACTTAATGATTTCCATCGAGTGGAGTAATAACAAAGTTAATTGGTAGGTACTCAACTTTTAAGGTCATTGTCCTATCAAAAAACCGGCCAAGAGCGCTTCGGACCACGCACAATGAAGGGTTCCGTAGTTGAAAATAATTTATCCCAAAAACTAGCTTAACATTGTATAGTTGAAAAATATGTTCTCCCATACACCGTACAATCCAATTTAAGTATGTAATACCAAAAACCGGCCAAGTGCGTGTTGGACCACGCACAATGAAGGGTTCCGTAGTTGGGATGAATTTATCTAAAGAACAAACTTAACATTGTAGTTGAAAAACATGTTCTCCCATATATTCTAACTGTAAATGTAAGTTTGTACTCTAAATATTGATAGATTTACCATGTTATTTTAAGACCACAGACTTCTTATAGGTTTTCCTGTAATCTACGTGTAAAGATCTATTTTCTGTATTTTTTTCAAAATTTTAGGCTCAGTAGTTTCGGAGATAAGGGGGGAGGAGTGGTCAATTTTCGTCTATTTCCTTAAATAACTTTAAAACAATTTATTTTAAAATTATAAAAAAAATATATTTGAGACCCTCATAGTAAGCCCTTTCATTTGACATGCCACATAGTGTAGTTTGCAAAACTTTTTTTTTTAATTTTCTTATTTGCCCCCCAAAAGTGACCTCTATATTCAAATTTAATTTATTTACTTTACCCGTTCGTGTTTGGGTCCCAGAAATTCATACGTGTACCAAATTTTAACTTAATCGGTTTATTACATTCGGAGCAAACTGGCTGTGACAGACGGATAGACAGACAGACAGACACACGAGTGATCCTATAAGGGTTCCATTTTTCCTTTTGAGGTACGGAACCCTAAAAATGATTTTTTTATGTGATAAAATTACAAATTAACGATTTTCGGACTTTTTCCTTTACTTGTGCTGGTGCATGATCAATGGTAAGTAGGTTCTAGGTTTTGATTTACTTGCGGGTATCAAAATATGTATATTATATATAGTATGTTTTATTGCCTTGACTTAGAAGCGTGTTTTTTTCAGAGCTCCAAGGGACCTACGTATTTGATATTATTTTCAACTTGATACCTCCACGCGTTACTTAGAAAAAGACTCTCGACAGACAGACAGACGGACAACAAAGTGATTCTATAAGGGTTTCGTTTTTCCTTTTGAGGTACGGAACCATAAAATCTGTGCTTATTCACAGAATATTCACAGGTAAGTTCGTAAATGAGTCGTAGATAAAGTGGAATTAACTGCCTCTCTGACCTAGTGGTCAGATCTGTAGTAGTCTGACCTGGGTTCGATTGCCGGGTCAGGCAAGGAGTTTTATGAGTTTTTTTATCTGGAGTTTCTCAGTAGCAGCCCGGAGTCTGGATTTGTGCCCGGTTGATGGCAATAAGCTCTCCTTCTAATTTATGGGACTTGAACATAACTGCCGAAATGTCGGTGTAAGTACTATAGATATACCTCTGCCCAACTCTTCGGGGAAACAACGCGTTATTTATGTTTTATTATCCGACTTCTAAAAAAGGAGGAGGTTCTCAGTTCGGATGTTTGTATTTTTTTTTTTTATGTTTGTTCGCGCATAACTCCGTCCCTTGCCAACAGATTTGAAAAAATATTTTTTTGTTGGAAAGGGTATACTTCCCAAATGGTCCCTTTTTTGTCAAAATCCAGTTCTGATGATGGGATCCTGGAGAAATCGAAGGAACTCTACAAATATTATAGGCACACCTATAGCGATTTTGGTATTTTTTATAGTAGCTCGTGCGTTTGCTCTCGGAAAGCACCACTTGGTGAAGTGGAACTGATAATGAAGACCACAGATGGCTACCGGAACTACTCAATGATAAATATTTCACGGGTTGCGATTCGATTACTTTAATATGGTTGCTAAGCAATTTCCGCTCATCACACAATGCGTGTGGTGAGTGGTTGTTGAGGAGTTCTCCTGGTCTTGCTAGTAGAACTCCTCAACAATTAACGTCCCAGCATCGGGAAAAGCAATATTTTGTAACATGTGATGAGCAATTGACATTAGACTATTGTAACTTATACAAATTATAAACAGACCCACTAAAAAGTGAAAAATAAAAACTTTTTTACAAAAAAATACAACCGAATTCCAAAAACAACACTACAAAGTGAAAAATAACTTTAATTTCGGAAGTCGGTGGCAAAAACGAAAATACATTTAATCAGACACCGACTTCCGAAATTAAAGTTATTTTTCACTTTGTAGTGTTGTTTTTGGAAGTCGGTTGTATTTTTTTGTAAAAAAGTTTTTAGTGGAATCAGTACCTATCTTTTTTTTGGGTGGGAAATCATCAAATGACTTCTCCCGCTCTGGGTGGAGCGGGAGGGCGTGTCAGACTTTTACTGACTAAAACCTACCCATGTTCCTTCAGTTGCCTGTGCCAGGGCTACGGTAACTCTTTCGAACAACCTGCGACCCTGGCAAGATCAAGGGTTCTTTTCTTCTCTCGTATTGGCAGGAGAATATCACATAATGCCGTGTGTATAAGCCAGTTAGTAAAAGGGAGACAAGGCTGACAGCACAGGTAAAGTAATCCCAATCTGCGTTTTTTTGACAATTTCTATCGTGACAATATTATCGTAGACGTCCACGGCATCACGACAACAAAGTGAGGTAAATTATCTATTTTCTATAATAGATATTGCCTGTTAAGGTAGATTAATTTATAGTTTAAAGAACTTTTGTTATAAGTACCCATATTCCAGTAAATAATTAATGATTTCATTTAAATTGTTTGGAAATATATACAGACGCTTTTCCGTCCACGATATCGTTGTAACGTGCACTTATTTCCACACATTTTATGGACGTGGATGTTCACGATAATATCGTCACGTTAGAAATTATAAAAGCACACATTTGGTAAACAAGAAAAATCCATCCAATGGAAAATGAGATAAATAATACTAAGCCTTAAGGTACTTTAAGTAATTAAAACACTTCCAGTCCATTAACAGAGCATCAAACTAAAAAATGAAAACATAAAAATCTCTCTTCAATAGTTCGTTTAAATCGAAAAATTTAAACGTGATTCCGATTGCTAACACCAGAGTATAGCAGTGGCAGTAATCAAAGTTCGAGCTAATATCGACAATGGTACAGAATCGGTTGAAAGAATCCGCGCACACAGCACTTTCTGAACGAATTTCGAATGTGTTTAATTTCGATTCGATTCCTTTCTTATTATTTTTCTTCTTTCGCGTTTTGATGAAACGGCGGATCGCAAATAGATGAGGATTTAGCTGTTATTGAGTTTGTGTTTATTTGGATTTGTTTGGGAGCCGTGGTAATTGGATTAGGGACGTTAATTTAAAACTTATGAATTAGTGTAAGAATATTTTAGAATTGTAAAATTAATATTGATACTTAAAAGAAATAGTCTTTGTGGATAATAAAATTACTGAAAGTACGGGTAGGTACTACCGACAGTTTAATATCTTTTGTCCTTTGTTTTTATCTTTAAGGCTGGCCAAACATCGGCAATTTTTTTGGTGACCAATGATTTGGACAAGCACAGAACTGGTTGAAGTGGCGGTGCTTGGGGGAGGCCTATTTCCAGCAGTGGATGGCTATCGGCTGATATGATGATGATGAACGATTATAGAAGATGTTAACATTTTTAATCACATGGAATTTGCACGATCACCAGAAATGAGGTGAAAACTAGGAAAAAAAAAATAAGACTGATACTTGCGGACAGTAGACCTCGCGAGCACAAACTATTTTGCAACAATTAATATACCGCTAAAATTATTTAAAACGGGATATTTATTATTGTTTGTTTTCATCAGGTCTTCACCAATTTTTTAGGAGAACAAATCAAATTAAATAATTTATTTACATAATACATGTTATAAAGGTGTTACAGGTATAAAAAGTACATTGTAATATAACCTACTGAGGTATGCAAATTAATATATTAGGTTACTTGGCAACATTAAATAATTATACTCACTAAATTTTAAATTGAGTTACATTAAAAAATAGAAATGCCAAATTAAAAACTGTCAAATTTTAACAAATCAATCAAAATTACAATAATCATTATATTTGTGGTGCCATTTCAGATAATATCAGTCATCTTTTATTTTACTAACCATTAATTGAAAAGTCAATTTCACATCCAACTTAAAGTAACTACCTTTCAAATAAAAAAGAACCATCGAAATTGAATCTCATAAGGCGAAGATATCCAGTAGCCCCCTATTTGGCCCAGGAAGTACCCTCGAATCAAAAATCCCCGACGACAAAAAATTATATAAAGTCGTAAAGCCTGTGTAAATACGACCTATGGAGAAGTAGCAACAAACTGACAGACGAAAGCAAATTTTGTCAGACTTGAAACAGAGCCGCTTCGCTCGCTACGCTTGCTCAACCATAACAATAACAATAGTATCAACAATAGCAATAACAATAGTAGTTACACAAATGATAACAGCTATAATAAAAATACCAACTTTACATTTCACATATACAAATCAAACGCCCTATCTAATTTCCCTGAATCTCCATATTTACGACGACATGCAGTATTGGCAGAATGAAAGGTCGACATAATCCCTTAACAAGCTTCGTGCGTAGTCAGCCCTTTGCAAAGAGCTGGCGGTGGTGTTCCAACAAAGATGATAGCAGAAGATCTATTTATATCAACAAAAAATTATGAAGATATGTACAGTACATACGTACCATAAATTGCACGAATTAAAAAAAAATCTAAAGGCTTTCCCCCACAGGCACGTTATTAAAGGTCGATAATATCAAATACGTTATTGCAATAATGCATCCCGATTACTTGCCACGCAGCTGCGTTTTTATCGGCTGATATTTCTATGGTGTGCGTGTAACCTACGCTACAAACCAAAATTAATGAGGTACTACTAGTACTGACGTTATAAACGCAGATATGTGTAAGATCGTATGCATCATAAACCAAAATGTTCTAAGAACTCATATGGGAATATCGCAAGACGGACGAACGCAAACGTCCTACTTCTATTGCACCGTCACTATCGCAGCAGTGTGTAACTTGGTGGCCGTGCTAATACAAAACTTACTGAGAACAGGTAGCGCAATGCCGCATCCAATATTATAGACCGATAATAACGCGCCTGTGGGAAAGAGCCTTAATCGTGTTTTTACAATCAATGAAGATAGTATGTCAAAACAAATGAATGTATTTAATTTCAGATCCTAATGAAATGTGAATGCTCGAGAAAAAGAGATAGAGATGATAATGGCAAGGAAAGAAGTAATGCTGAGATGACGACGGACAGAGATTCTTGAAAACACAAAAAAAAAATCAGTGACAAGGACATCAAACTCAAACTCAAAGCATTTATTTCAAATAAACCAATTACAGGCACTTTTGAATTGTCAATGGGTCGGTCAGTCAAAAAGATGAAGCTAGTGCCCATTCCAAAGCGTAGTAGATCCCTATGGAGAAGAACGGGCAAGAAACTCCACGGACACTCTTTTAAATGAAAATATTGTTACAAAATATTGGTTACATCGTTCATGTTGAAAATATACATGTGAGAACAATGTAGAGAGACGTGCTCGTTAAAAAGCGTCCGTAATAAAAAGATAAAAACTAAAACAACTAAATTAAATATTAAAATTAAAAATAAGCCATGGCAGCCAAGAGACAACCATCAAGATGATGATAGTAAAATTAAAACTCTTTCATTTGTTATTTAAGAAACTGGAATACTTTTTCGGTAAGTGAGCCTTCTGCTTTTTCATTACATCAAACAAGTACAGTTTCGGGATCAGTCGCCACTTTAATCAGGGCATTGTTGACCCGCGCCTAATGCACGAAATCCTATTTTGAGTTCCTCATTTGTTGCGAATCACACCTTTGCGTACTTAATGGATAATGACTGGCAAAATGTGATACAGATGTGTGCAAAAACACATATACTAGGCAGCGAATTGAAAAACTACTGGAGCCTGTTCGAAAATGCACAACAATATGCAAAATGCTTTTGATAGAGCTATCATCATCATAATTTTAGCCTATGGCCAGCAGTGGACGTCTTTTGGCACAGAACCAAGTCCCCTCTCTGTGCCTCCCTTATCCAGCGGATTCTTGGGGCCTTCACAAGGTCATTGGTCCACCTTGTGGGAGGCTTTCTAACGCTATGTCTTCCAGTATGCGGTCTCCACTTCAGAAGTTGTATTGGCCCCATCGGCCATTGGTTCTGCGAGCAATGTGCCCTGCCTACTGCCACTTAAGTTTGGCAATTCTTCCGGCTATGTCGATTGCCTTGGTCCTACTGCGGATCTCTTCATTTTTGTTTCGATCACTTCCCCTTCCCTTTCCTTTCCTTCACTTTCCCTTTGATTGAGATTTGTACAGAATAGGTTTGATTGCTCTGAATTAATTAGTAAAATATGCTATATTGTACCTAGAACAGTAATTAGACGTGATGCGCGCTCTTATCCACTGTTTGCTACAACTCCCTGCCGTACAAATGCGGGGGAGAGAGCGCCGCTCCAGAGATTGGTTCAGGCTTACAATAATAACTTTAATGATATCGATGTTTTATGCCCTATCTAAACATACATTTAAAGAACAAATTATTAAGCGCCTTGCTGATAAATTTTAATTACTATGTATTATTTAAGTATGTATTAGCTATTTGGTTTTAAGATTTAGATTACGAAATAATTTTTTATCTCTTTACTTAAATGTAATATAAACATAACCTAAAAATAACAAAATTATATCCTAACATAATTAAAACTATTAAAAAACTAAAATATGGCATCGAAAAATTCCTCCGCATCGTTGTCGATTGGTAAAGTACCCAAGAGACTGGCGGCATTGCCACGTTGTATGGCAATGCTAAGCCTCTGGCCAAGGTATAAGCCAGCCCTTGGATCACGGGAAGTCTCAACCGGAGATTTCGTTGAATAAACCATGAGCACTCGGACCCCACGAAATAATTGTATTTAGTTAGATATTGATTTTGCTTAATTTTACCAAAACTGTGTCTTTTTTAAGCTAGTAACATGTGGAAACGTACGATATAATATACAATGTACGATTGTCTGTTTTCCCAAATAAAATAAAATAGAGCTTTGGACATTAAACGAAAGTTGGTTGTTACTTCTCTTTTTATTTATATAGATAGATAGATACATAAATAAATAGGTGGATAGTGTGGACCATAGTGAAGGTAAAATTTTCTGGGGATAGTTGTCAATATTAGTGAAGCAATTACGAAGTCAACTTTACCTAAATTTTACTCTTCCAATTAAATTTTACCAATTCCCTACCAATACAAATCACTGCACCTAAATTATTTCCTATTGGGAAGTCACCCAATTATAAAACTACTTCCAAAATTAATAACTCAATAGTCAATTATCAGAACCGTCAAACTTACCGGATGATTAGTTCGCCTCGTCCGTCCCGGATACATCCCGGACACGTCGTTGACGTCCGGCGATGGCGATTGCTATCGAATTTCAAATTTCGTTCTCACGATACGGCACCGGAACCTCAATCGCTTGCAGTAGTTCCGTGGAATTCTGCATGTTTTTGTCGCTTTTCCTATATTTTGTGAGTTCAGTCTGACGGTTTTGTTCAATTTTGTTTCGGTTCGTACTAGATTACGTATTGTTTGGCGTTTTGTACGAAATGAAGATTGTGGTAGATGGTCATTTGTATTATTTCTGAAAGAAATTTATAGTAAGCGTGATTACGTTTGTGAGGTCAACATTTTAGAATTGGAATTTGCAGTTATTTGAAATGGAATAGAATAGAAATGCGAGCAATGGTGGCCCAGTTGTAACGGCGGCTACTTACGATTTGTAGGTTATAGGTTCAAAACCTGGCAGGTGCTTTACTTTGTGTAAATTAATTCATCACCGCGGGTCTACCCTTTCTTGATCTGACTCATTAGGGACGGTCAAAAGTAATATCAATCACATATTTTTCTGTTCCTATTTTGTTGTCAATATTATTTTACAACAAAAGATTTGTTCCAAATAACTATGAGTTATGTGATATATGTTTTTTTGTGGCAGAGTCAACGCAATGTTACCAAATGAATAAAACATCATGATTGATAGTCAAACATGGGTCGCGCTCTCCAAACACCTAACCTTTACCAGTTCCAAGCATTACACATGACTAGCAAATCGGATTTGCTGCTACAAAAGTAATTTTATTAGATAATGTGGTTTTTGGAATTCAACCCAATTTTACATCACACGAACCTTATTACATTTTCTTCGTAGTTTCATCTTGAAAAGATTTGCTTCGTAAGTAGATATATCACGGGACATCGAAATTCAAAGAAGAAACTTACCACCAAAGTAACAAAAGCGATTAGATATTAAAGTAAAAATGGCGTACACTCAGCTACGTTCCATTCTGTTTCTATTTGCATAATCAATCGACGGTACTAATATTTGTTTCTTAACCCAATCCGTATCCTAATTTGTAATTTATTGGATAATACTATTGTAAACTTATCAATTTAACTTAACTTATTGGATGGGTGACCATCTTTACATACCGAGACTCCTCCGTGCCTCGGAAAGCACGTTAAGCCGTTGGTCCCGGCTGTCATTCGTGAATCTGGTTACGGGTCGTCAGAAGCCCGAAAGTCTGACAATCAGTCTTACCAAGGGGTATCGTATTATCCAGTTAATGGGTTGTGGAGGTCAGATAGGCAGTCGCTCCATGTAAAATACTGGTATTCAGCTGCATCCGGTTAGACTGGAAGCCGACCCCAACATAGTAGGGAAAAGGCTAGGCAGATGGATTGACTATTGTAAATTTATCATCATCATTCTCCTGTCCTTTTTATTTGGGGTTATTTGGTGTCGGTGAAACATGTCTTTTTCTTCCTTGTCTATTAGCCGTAATCTCGGTTTTGTCTCCCCTTGTCTAGCCATATCATTTTTCATACAGTCCATCTATCGTTTTTGGTCTTCTCATCTCTTAAAGCCATCCTCATTCATACTCACAACTTTCCTCACTACATTTTATTCACTTTCCATGCCCATACCAGAACAACTGAATTCCACACAACTTTTCAGTTGCCGGGTCACTTTCAGACTTCCTCTTACGTACTCATTTCTTATTCTATCAATTCGCGTACACACACTTACACACAAACATCCCTCTTAACACCTACTGTGATTGCTACCTGTTGTAGTTGTTGCCTTATGGATAAATAAATATTCTCATCTCAGTTGCCTTTCATTAATCCGTAATTAATTTGACATTAATGTTATTGCAAAAAAAAAAAAAACTTTTATTTACATACTACATAAGCCCACTTGTGTTAGTGTCTAAATTATGTTATTAACTATGTTAGTAGGTATATAATTTGAACACAAATTCATAATATATCGACCACAGATAGTTTCATCAAGCCCCATGTAATACATGAAGCTTGGTAAACCTAACCATGGTAGGCCCATCCAGCCTGGACACGGTGGAGCATACAGTGGAGGTCTGCCCGGCTTGGGCGGAGCACCGCCGTGTTCTCACGGAGGCGATCGGCGGCGGCGATCTCTCGCGTCCAAACCTGGTCCAGGCCATGGTGCGGAGCGAGAGTGCATGGGAAGCCGTCACCTCCTTCTGCGAAGCAGTAATGCTCGCGAAGGAGGAAGCGGAACGAGTGAGGGAGAGGCAACAGCCGCGCCCTCGCGCCCCTAGCCGCCGTAGGAGACGTCCTGGGCGGCGGGAATCGATTGCCGATTCCCGGCCACCGTAGGCGCGGGCTTGCGGACGACGAGTAATGGGCAGCTCGCCGTCCGGTAAGGACCAGGCCCGGGTCGACGGCGCGTTGTGTTCCACGCGCGCCTCAAAGAGATGTCAGCAGTGACGGGGTCAATTGGGCCGATGCCGCCGGGGTCGCGGGTAGTTCGAAAGAGATACCGTGGCCCTGGCACGGGCAGCTGAAGGAACATGGGTGGGTTTTAGTCAGTAAAAGTCTGACACGCCCTCCCGCTCTGCCCAGAGCGGGAGAAGTCATTTGATGATTTCCCATCCACAAAAAAAAAAAAAAAAAAAAAAAAAAGGCCCATCCAGCCTAAAGCAAAGTTAATATATAATGATAATATTTTTTTTTTACTAGTATTTTTTTTTTTGATGATTAATGAGCTCTCTCTTTATATTACTTAATACTTGTACATAATATTTATATTTTATTGTTAGACTATATATTGTATTTATGATTTGTGTATGTATATTGCAATTAATCATTATAATTAAATAAGTACATGGATACTAATATGTATGTAGATTTAATTTTAATTTATGAACAATATGAACAACCTAACATGTTTCTGTCAAATAAATTGCTTAACTTATGTTAACTTTGAAGATACATTGACTACACGTATACAAGGTTATCAAAAAAGGATTATCAAAAAATTCTGTGAAACGAACAAAGAGATTTTGAGGCTTACTGAATCTTCATTTTTGATGGTTATTAGAAATCCAGATTGCCTTTTCGATTTGCTATTTCGTAAATTCTTGGTAAACTGTCGTTATTAAATAAAGGTAGCAAAACGCCATTAAGTACTCAAATTAAAAAAAAATTGAGTGATCTAAAACTTGACTACTTGGAAATATATTATTTATAACAGTGTAGGTGACTTTTATTGAAAGGTTGGAGAAGGTGAAAACAACTATTATTATAGTCTATTCCAAAAGTATTGGTCACATGTAGCAATGTATAACCTTCTGAACCCCATAGGCTCCTGTCAATGTGTACTGGAATGTCAACCGAACCACATAGGTTCAAAAGAAAAGAAAGAAAGAAAATAAATTTTATTTAGCACACAACTAAGAGGCACACAAAATAAGACACAGCAGATACTAAAACACACAACAACTGTAAGCCCGCGATCGCGATATTTTACATTTAATATGTATATATGATATACCTTTATATATATATTATACAAAGATTTCTCCTTGGTGTCTTCTTATGCACGCACAAAAAAACACTGTTCAGGTTAAATTCTTACACACTCATAGGGAGTTAGTAACATATCATCTGCCTAGCCTTTTCCCAACTATGTTGGCGTCAGCTTCCAGTCTAACGAGATGCAGCTGAATACAGGTTTTACATGGAGCGACTGCCTATCTGACCTCCACCAGTTAGTTACTGGATAATACGATATCCCATAATAAGGATGGTTGGTCAGACTTTCCAGGCTGCTGACGATCCGTAACGACTGTTAAAGATCCATGAATGACCCAACGGCTTAACATGCTTTCCGTGGCACGGAGGGGTCTTAGTATGTAAAAATGGTCACCCATAAACGGGCCAACCCCGGCAAGCATAGCTTAGCCTGATCGATCGACCCGTGCGGGTGTTATAACTTAGCCACAAACTCCTCTTTTTAACCTACTTCAAAAAGGAGGAGGTTCTCAATTCGCAGAACCTTTTTTTTTTTTTATGTCTGTTCCCCGATTACTCGAAGATGGCTGGACCGATTTGAATTTTTTTTGTTTTATTCGAGAGGGTATACATCATAGTTGGTCCCATATAAAATTGATTAACTTTGCTTCGGTAGTTTTTTGAGTTAGCTTCAATAATAGGTATTTTTTCTCCACTTTTATATGGATGATGTTCTAGTTTGTTTTGCAGGTAGTGGTATTAGAATTTGTGTGGGGTAGCTACTACAACTAAAAAGTGAAAAATAAAAACTTTTTGTACAAAAAAAATACTACCGACTTCCAAAAACAACACTACAAAGTGAAAAATAACCTTAATTTCGGAAGTCGGTGGCAAAAAACGAAAATACATTTAACTAGACACCGACTTCCGAAATTAAAGTTATTTTTCACTTTGTAGTGTTGTTTTTGGAAGTCGGTTGTATTTTTTTGTGAAAAAGTTTTTTATATAATAGGTTGGGGAAAAAGTTTCTTCGCATTTTTTAAGAAAATTCAAAACATTTTTTAATATATATTATTTACATTTATCTAAAGTATGTAGGTACCATTTTGTTCGATAACTTTTTGCCATCTTGTAGGTAGGGACATGATCCCATTGCTATAGAAATTTTGGGACTTCTGATCAAAATACCGCGACAAGTGGTTTTGGCAGTCCTCTCGTGATGTTAACCTGACACTGCCTAAAGAGTTCTGAAGAGACCGAAACAGGTGGAAATCTGAAGGTGCAAGGTCAGGACTATACGGCGGATGCATTAACACTTCCCAGCCAAACTCTCTTAGTTTTTGCTGAGTGGCTAAAGATGTGTGAGGTCTAGCGTTATCATGATGAAAAACCACACCCCTTTTGTTGATTAATTCCGGCCGCTTTCTCTCAACTTCTTGCTTTAATCTCATCAGTTGTTCGCAGTAGAGTTCAGAATCGGTGCTCCTGCCTGGTGGTAACAGCTCATAATGAATAATGCCCTTCCAATCCCACCACACACACAGCATCACCTTGTTGCGAGTTAACCCGGGTTTCGCCACAGTCTGTGACGCCTGACCGGAGTTTGACCACGACCTTTTTCGCACGTTCTTATCGTTCGTGATCCACTTTTCATCACCAGTTATCAGCTTCTTCAAAAATGGTTCGGTTTCATTACATCGTAATAAAGAATCACAAATGAGTACACGGTTCATTAGGTTTCTTTCAGTGAGCTCGTGAGGTACCCAAATATCGAGCTTTTTTGTGTCCCCAGTTTTTTTCAAATGCACCAAAACTGTTTTGTGGTCAATTCCCAGTTCTTCAGCTACGTCGTAACTACTGATATGCCGATCTTGCTCCACTTTTTAAAAAATGGCATCCATTTTATCCGTAATAGGGCAACCAGAGCGACGTGCATCTTTGACATCAAAATTTCCGGATTGAAAACGCTTAAACCAAATTTGTGCTACTCTCACAGACACTGCACTGGGTCCATAAACATCGCAAATTTTTTTCGCGGCTTGCGTTGCATTTTTACCTTTTTTGTAGTAAAATTTTAAAATGTATTGCATTTCTTCATTAGATTCACTCATCTTGACAGTACGAAAAACAAATGAAAATCACACATTTTCCTAATTGGAATTTGGAATTATGTTCTTTAAAATTCAAACTTTCAATGATACCAAAACCAGCCAGATACAAATAGTATAGCCAAAGAGATTTTATTTTAAGTTCATACATACTATAATGCGAAAAGACTTTTTCCCCAACCTAATATTAGGTGAACGGAGTAGAAGCGTATGGCATACCTAGTTTTTTTTTTTAATAGCTTGGTCAGAAAAAAATATCTAAGTATCAATAAATACTACAAATTCGATGTAAACTTTTCATTTTAGAACAAAAAAAACAATAAATCCTTTAAAAATATCGAAATTCAAATCTTATGTATGCAACCTGCATTATGATTTGAATTTTGATTTTTTTTAATAATAATAAAAAAAAAACTACATATGCCATAATTATGCTTCTACTCCGTTCACCGAATATACCCTATTTTTTTCAAGATGGTAAAAATGTCATCCAGTATTGTATATTCGAATAATCAAATCAAAGGACTCAATTCATAAGTGGCACTTTAAATTGGCATCTACACATAGAATACGTTTTCTAATCCATTTGTAACATTTTCATCACATACTTTTTGAACAGATCGTAATTATGTAAGTAAGCCAAGAACTATGGTTTAGCATTATTCTTGTCACTTTCACACAACTGTCAAACTATCAATGTAAGATAGAGACATATTAAGCTAAAGCACGTGCTAAGTAACATTTAACCAACTCGGCCTTAGTTTTATAAAAAAAAAAACCAGCCAACTGCGTGTCGGTACACGCACAATGAAGGGTTTCGTTGTTGAAAAGAATTTATCCCAAAAACAAACTTAACAATGGATGGCAAAATTTTTTTTCATAAAACTACTAATTAACAATTTTCGGACTTTTTCTTTTACTTGTGCTGGGAGACCTTGCTTCTTGCCAAATTTCATTATTCTAGGTCAACGGGAAATATCCTATAAGTTTTGATTTACTTGCGAGTATCAACATATGTCGCATATATGAACGTATTTTTTTTTTGCGTTTATTTATAAGCTTCATTTTTTTTAAACTCTAAGAATCCATAGACTTACGTATTTGATATTTATTTCAACTTGATACCTCCACGTGATCCTGAGAAAAAGGGTCTTGACAGACTGACATACTTGACAATATTTTTTTATGTGTTAAAGTTACAAATTAATAATTTTAGAACTTTTTCCATTACTTGTGCTATAAGAACTTGCTTCATGCCGAATTTATGAGTCTAGGTCAACGGGATGTACCCTATAGGTTTAGATTTACTTGCGAGTATAAAAATATATCGCATAAATGGCCGTATTTTTTATTTCGTTGACTTAGAAGCTTGATTTTTTTAAGAACTCTAAGAGATCATAGACTTACGTATTCGATATTAATTTCAACTTGATATCTTTACGCGTCCTTGAGAAAAAGGGCTTAACAGACTGACAGACTTAATTTTTTTTATGTGCTATCACATAAAAAAAATTTAAGTCTGTAATTCTATAATTACAAATTAACATTTTTCAGACTTTTCTCTTTGCTTGTACTGTGAGACCTTGCTTCTTGCCAAATTTCATTATTCTAGGTCAACGGTAAGTACCGTATAGGTTTTGATTTACTTGCGACAGTTGCGAGTATCAAAATGTGTCGCAAAATGGCCGTATTTTTTTATTGCGTTGACTTAGAAGCTTGATTTTTTTAGAACTCTAAGGGATCACGTACTCAATATTAATTTCAACTTGATATCTCCACGCGCCTCTAAGAAAAAGGGTCTTGACAGACTGACAGACTTGAATTTTTTTTTATATGATAGAATTACAAATTAACAATTTTCGGACTTTTTCCTTTACTTGTGCTGTAAGACCTGGCTTCTCGTTAAATTTCATGATTCTAAAACAACGAGAAGTACCCTATAGGTTTTGATTTACTTGCTTAGTATCAAAATATGTCGCATAAATGATCGTATGTTTTTATTGCGTTGACTTAGAAGCTTGAGTTTTTTAATACTCCAAGAGACCATAGATTTACGTATTCAATATTAATTCCAACTTGATATCTCCACGCATCCTTGAGAAAATGGGTCTTGACAGACTGACAGACAGACGGACAAAGAAGTGATCCTATAAGGGTTCCGTTTTTTCCTTTTGAGATACGGAACCCTAAAAAAAGACAAAGAACACACATATAAAGTAGCCAAATTCCATCGGGCACATGATAGCTTATAAAATAAAATATCAAAGATAAAAGTGTTAAATATTCATTTGTGCAAAGAACACTCCTCAAGTTACAAATAAAAGAAAAACAAATGCAAAGAAATAAAAGCTCGAACGAAACAGTCTAAATAACACTAAAAATTCGCAACACGACACTATCGTGTATCAATGAAAAAGTTCGACTAAAATCGACCAATGCGCTCGCTGTACTTACATCGCCCGAAGGCAAGCGAGATCCATTTACCAATCTTTTATTGCCGCCAATTTGGAGGCATAAAGCCTTTGATATTTGATTTAGAAACGAAATTCGGTTTATTAACGTTGGCTCTAATAATGGAAAGGTGGGAATAGGCAATAAATTTGTGGATTTCGTGATATGAAATATTGAAACTGGTGACTGTAGAAAAGGATGCAATTGATGTTTGAGGAACGGAGCTAAAGCAAACAAAGGTGTTAGTGGGACTGGGAATGTTAAGGGACTTGGATGTCGAATTTGAGTTTATTTTCAGGGTTCCGTACCTCAATAGGAAAAAAGGGAACCGTTATAGGATTACCCGTGTGTCTGTCTGTCCGTCTGTCACAGCCAATTTGCTCCAAAGCTAATAGAGAAGTTGTAGGGAATCCATTACAATTTCAATAATTATCAAAAAACTAGGTAGACGCCACATCCAAAAATTTTTTCTAAAATATATGTTAAGGTTAAATAGGTTAAGGATTAATATGCAATAATTAAACAACAAAACAGCATTTAAATGTTTTAATCGTCATTAAAAACCACTAATATATCATCAAGAAACTGCAGGAGGATAGATATTGGATTGGTACCGGGCCCAAGCTAAGTACCATATTATTGACATAGTATAAGCACAGGTACCAACTGCTCGCCGTCCCACTAGGCAATTACAATAACGATGCTGTATAGTCCTAATTCGAGATAAAGAATTGTTAACTTTTAAGTAAACAAAATATTTTTTTTGAGAAATATGTCTACTATATATTTTTCCTCGCAGTAGAAAATAATTACCCGGAAGACCTAAATCCTCAACCAATTCGTTATCATATACCTGCATATCGCAATCCTATACATACCATTAGCTCGTATATGCTCGCCATAGTATGAACGAGCCTGTTTTGTTTTATAAGTTCCACATGCCAACAAAACCATTTCGCTGTTTGTCAGTTGGTAAAAATGAGTCGAAATGGGTAACGT
This sequence comes from Cosmia pyralina, assembly GCA_946251885.1. NCBI lineage: Eukaryota > Metazoa > Arthropoda > Insecta > Lepidoptera > Noctuidae > Cosmia > Cosmia pyralina. The sequence continues at coordinate 10,327,947 of OX276365.1, forward strand.
GTGCAGAACTAAAATCAATATCCTTAAAAAATGGCCAAAGTCGTCGTTAAATATCCTAAAAAGCAATGTATTAGTAACTCAAGTCGCAAACGCAAAACCATGAATCAATCAATTCAACAATCGAAAAAATAAATGCAGTAATGTCAAACTGTCAGTAAGGCAAAGGACATATGATGCATACAGCCTACGATACGTTTTCTAATTTGAAAATAATTTGATTTTAATTAATATTGACATGCATTTAGTATTTTAATTAGATTTACGGTATAAATAGGTCGAATTATATTAAATGAATGATAACTCTGCAATCTAAATATATAAAACTCAAAGGTGACTGACTGACATAGTGATCTATCAACGCACAGCCCAAACCACTGGAGGGATCGGGCTGAAATTTGGCATGCAGGTAGATGTTATGACGTAGGCATCCGCTAAGAAAGGATTTTGATGAGTTCTACCCCCAAGGGGATAAAATAGGGGATGAAAGTTTGTATGAAACTTTGTTTATTTTAAACCGATCGGGCTGAAATTTGGCATGCAGGTAGATGTTATGACGTAGGCATCCGCTAAGAATGGATTTTGTTAATTTCTACCCCCAAGGGGATAAAATAGGGGATGAAAGTTTGTATGAAGCTTTGTCAATTTTAAACCGATCGGGATGAAATTTGGCATGCAGGAGAGGGATAGGAGGGTGTGAGGGGGAAGGAGGTGGAGAGGGGGAAGAGGGAGAGAAGAGGAGTTGTTGAGGGTAGAGGGAGAGGGGAAACCGGTGAAGGGGAATGTTAGCGGGAAGGGGATGTGGTGAGGGGGGTAAGATGGAGAGGGGAACGGGGATGGAGAGGGTGAGGGGGTGAGAGGGGGCGGTGAGGAGGTTGAAAGGGGTGAGAGGGGAGAGGGGGGGGGGCGACGAGTGCCTTTACACCTTAAAGTTGCTTTTTGTATAGCACTGATTCATTGAAGAGAGATTGAGTTGAGACTTTTGAATGATTGATTGCAGAGCGGGACGAGGTGGAGAGGGACAAGAGGTTGTAGTGAGGGGGGAGGGTGTAATGAGTGGGTAGAGTATGGAGAGGAGGGTGAGAGAGAGGGGAGGTGTTGGCGAGGCTATAGGGGGAAGGGAAAGCGGTGAACGGGGTGTAAGAGGGAGTAAAAGGGGGAGGGGAGGTTAGCGAGAAGGGGCTGCGGTTAGGGGGTGAGACGGAGGGGGATGGGGTGGGTAAGGGGGTGAGAGGGGGCGGTGAGGGGGATGATAGAGGAGGGTGAGAGGAGGATTAGAGGGAGAGGAGGAGGGGTGAGAGGGGGCTTAGAGGGAGACGGGGAGGGATGATGAGTGCCTTTATACCTTAAAGTTGCTTTTTGTACAGCATTGATGCATTGAAGAAACCCTGCCCGACAGAAATGTCCGAAAAATAGAAAGTCGGCACAAAAAACAGGAGTAAACTCCAGTCTGCTTCGGAACTGACGCACACCCTTTTTTTGTTTGTTTGAACGCGCTAATCTCTGGAGCTACCAGGCGGACTTTAATAGTTATTTTTGCAAATGATAGCCCAATTCTTAAGGAAGGCTATAGGCATATTTAACATCACTCTAGGACTAAGGTGCCGAGCAAAAAGAAAAAAAGTCTGAAAGAACGCTAAGCAAAAACGAAATAATAGCGTGGCCAGGCAATGCGATGCGACTGGGTGGGTCGGGGCACAGATAAAATTTCAGCAGCAAGGAATTTCAGAACTTTGGAAGGAGCTATCTATCTATATAAATAAAAAGAGAAGTCCTGACTGACTGATTGACTGACTCATCAACGCACCCTTGGACCTAGAAAGCTGAAATTTTGCATAGAGGTTCCCTTTATAATGTAGACAAAGAATATGGAAGAAATTCCCGGTAGTACGTTCCTTTGGGATATTTTCCGACATCCACGCGGGCGAAGCCGCGGGCAAAAGCTAGTAATTCTATAAAATACACACATCAAAAGTGTCTAGGGATCAAGCATTTTTATGCGGATTTCTTGAGATTGAGATGTGGCTTTGTAATAAATTTATGATTTTATAAATTTATATGGATCCTTTTTGGTGCATTTCATAATTTGAATCAGGAACTGTGAATCAAATTCGAGTAAAAGATGAAAATCAGCTGTCAATATTTTCCCTATAAAAACATACAACGCATTGAAGACATTATTAGTGCTACTGTTTCCCTACTACTGATTAAAACCAACGTTATTATGGAGCGGCGACGTCATTTAAGCAGGGAAGAAATGCTCAGAGCCGTGGGAATGATAGAAGCTGGTTCCCGGCAACGTACTGTGGCTTTAGCTCTGAATACAAGTCAGAGTGTTATCAGTCGACTTTGGACACGTTACCGAAGCACTGGTACCGTGGCTGAGCGCCATGGAGGACGGTATCGCTGCACCACACGGAGACAAGACCGATACATTCAAATCTTAACTCGAAGAGCTCCAACTATAACCGCCATGATGTTAGCCGTGAGGCTTCATCACTCTTCAGGGAACTTAATTAGCGACCAAACAGTCAGAAACCGCTTGCATGAAGTGAACCTTCATTCCCGAAGACCGCTACGGGTACCACCTATAGCAATGCACAATCGTAGGATTCGATATCAATGGGCTCTTGAACACAGAAATTGGGCAGAAGAACAATGGCGTTTCGTGTGCTTTTCTGATGAGTCTCGTTTTGGTATGAGACCGGATACAAGACGTATACGACACTGGAGAACCCCTGGACGCCAACAGCGATTAAAATCCTGCCAGGAAGTCCATCCTTATAGTGGTGGAACCATCATGGTATGGGCGGGTATTTGGATCGGCGGAAGAACTGAGTTGATTTGGATCAGAGGCAACCTCAACGCTCAAATTTATGCTGAGACGATTGTATCAGACGTCATCGTTCCTCTACAAGTGCAAATCGGTCCCTTATTTCAGTTAATGCATGATAATGCACGACCGCACACCGCAAGAGTTGTAAGACAGACTCTCGCCGCAGCTAACATCAATGTCCTGCCCTGGCCTGCTCAGTCGCCAGACTTGAACCCGATTGAGCATGCATGGGATATGCTACAGAGAAGAGCTCTGCCGAATATGGAGGGTATCCAGTCGCAAGAAGACCTTTTTTTGTTGTTGCAACGAACATGGGCGGCCATTCCACAGCGTGATTTGGATGAACTCATTTTGAGTATGCCAAACCGATGTTCTTGTGTTGTTAGTGTTCGCGGTAGAAACACGGATTATTAATTGTTTAAGTTACCCAATAAAATTTTAAAGAAAACTGTTATTTCAGTCTTTTTTTCGAACTTTAATGTTAGTGGTTCAAATGTCAAAAATCCCTTTATTAGGAAAATTGCAAATTTCTTTATTAATGCAAAGGTGACTTGGTTTATCGTTACTGTGACAAACGAAAACACTTTATTTGATGAATCCTTAAAGAAAATTTTAATTAATATCAATCAGGAGAAAAGTTATTGCAAAAATATATGTTGATCCCTAGACACTTTTGATGTGTGTAGATCGTTAAAGATTATTTGACGAGTCCTGTTTGGCTGAATGTCGATTACTCATGTCAAATAAACACTGACCTCCATGATAAAATTAGAATGAATTAGCAGGATATCAAGTTAAATATTTTAATGATCGTTATATTTTCACCCTAGGTATACAAACTTTGGGCACGCCACAATTGCGGCGATAAGTCCCCTCTTTGAGGAGTGGTTGGAGAGGCGCCACGGCGTCCTCACCTTCCGCCTGACGCATGTCCTCACCGGACACGGTTGTTTCGGGAGGTTCCTGTTTCGGATAAGGCGGGAGGAAACGCCCAGGTGTCACCATTGTGTGGATCGCCCGGAGGACACGGTGGAGCATACAGTGGAGGTCTGCCCGGCTTGGGCGGAGCACCGCCGTGTTCTCACGGAGGCGATCGGCGGCGGCGATCTCTCGCGTCCAAACCTGGTCCAGGCCATGGTGCGGAGCGAGAGTGCATGGGAAGCCGTCACCTCCTTCTGCGAAGCAGTAATGCTCGCGAAGGAGGAAGCGGAACGCGTGAGGGAGAGGCAACAGCCGCGCCCTCGCGCCCCTAGCCGCCGTAGGAGACGCCCTGGGCGGTGGGAATCGATTGCCGATTCCCGGCCACCGTAGGCGCGGGCTTGCGGACGACGAGTAATGGGCAGCTCGCCGTCCGGTAAGGACCAGGCCCGGGTCGACGGCGCGTTGTGTTCCACGCGCGCCTCAAAGAGATGTCAGCAGTGACGGGGTCAATTGGGCCGATGCCGCCGGGGTCGCGGGTAGTTCGAAAGAGATACCGTGGCCCTGGCACGGGCAACTGAAGGAACATGGGTGGGTTTTAGTCAGTAAAAGTCTGACACGCCCTCCCGCTCTGCCCAGAGCGGGAGAAGTCATTTGATGATTTCCCATCCACAAAAAAAAAAAAAAAAAAAAAAGGTATACAAACTTGAGAATTATTTCATTATACCTAATTTATTCTAAATAGAATTAAGGACTATGTGTAGTTTCTGTCTATTTCAAGCATTTTTCAGGCATTCCCCTTTGGTACATATATGAGTTTCTGTGCCCCAAACACGTACGTGCGTGTGTACAGTAAATAAAAGAATTTTGAATATTGAGGTCACTTTTGGGGGGCAAATAAGACAATTTAAAAAAAGTTTTACAAACTGTACCGTGTGACATATCAAATGAAAGGGTCTAAAATATTTTTTTTATAAAATTTCAAAATAAATTCTTTTATAGTTATTTCAAAAATAGACGAAAATTGGCCTTATCCCCGAAACTACTGTGCCTAAAATTTTGAAAAAAAAAAAATACGGAAAATAATTCTTTACCTGTACATTACAGGAAAACCTATAAGAAGTCTGTGGTCTTAATGTAACATGGTAAATGTCTTAATATTGTGAATACATACAGTTGGAATGTATGGGAGAATATGTTTTTACAGTGTTAAGTTTGTTCTGGGGTTATCCGAACTACGGAACCCTTCATTGTGCGTAGTCCGACACGCACATGGCCGGTTTTTATAAATATTTAAACTGGTTGATTTATTACAAGACTAGTGACCCCCGAATGCTTTTCACGGGTGCAATGGTGACATGTGTCTTAACATAGACATTTCTGTGCTACATTCAAGTTAAGGCGAGTAGAACTGATAACTAGCACCACCAGTGAGAAAAAAATTGTAATTCTGGAGATATGGAACATTTTGACTCGCTTATTACGCCAAAAACGGCCGTTTTCGGCGTTAACTGCTAAGACTTTGAACCTAGGAAGTTGATTTTTTTGATACAAAAAATTCTACCTCTTCTGACTAAAAATGTGAGTATAGGAAATTTCAAATGTTCCATATCTCCTGACTTTTTTTTGTTCTCAATGGTGGCGATAGCAGCTCTACTCACCTGAAATATGAATGAATTATAGACAAAAACCTTCCGGAATAAATGCTTTAACTAAATGATGGTGAAAACCTCATCAAAATCCATTGCGTAGCATAGAAGACCAAAGCAGTCACACAGACATAAAAAGCGACTTTGTTTTATAATATGTATATATGACCATGCCCTCTCACTCGCACATTAATCTCCTTTATTTTAAAGAAGAAAAATTGTTGTATTAGTTCCAGACTAAGCAACATTAGGTTTGGCTAGAAGATTTAGAAAAAACACAAACAGATTTTTATCTATATTTTTGTTTCCACCCAAAAATAACTCGAAAATTTCACATAAACCAAACTACTGCCTTCAAGATTTCCAATATTGCTGGTCTAGTAGATATTTGCCTAAAAACCCATACTTATCCTGATATACCTTTTATCCCGTAGCTTTACAAAATGCTCTGTCATCAAGGAAAGGTTCTTACGTCGGCGGAATTTAATCTAAGCTGTAGTTGGAACAAATTTGAAGGGAATATTGAAGTTACTTTCCTGAAGGATCATTGACCTTTCGAGATGAGATTATTTGAGGAGATGATGCAACTTTCATAATACAGTCTTATTCACGCGTCTAATTTTCTCAATTCTATCAAGAGTGAAACTCTGCAAGCGCCTGTACTCTATTCCACCTCTCGTTAGTCAGCCTTGAATGCAAGAGTGAATAGGCATCTTCTGGGCAGTGCTTTCCATTATGAACTTCATCCATCGCTTTCGATATAGGTCTAAATTGAGGTCAAAAACAGGTCAATGTGACAAAAAAGGCTTGAACTGTCACTCGCGCCAATAAGAGAATCAGTCAGAAAGAACAAGAATTGATTACGAAACTTGCTGAAACTCTTTGTGTCAAAATCACAATGTCGATTCAATTCAATCGATTGCTGATTCCCGGCCACCGTAGGCGCGGGCTTGCGGACGACGAGTAATGGGCAGCTCGCCGTCCGGTAAGGAACAGGCCCGGGTCGACGGCGCGTTGTGCTCCACGCGCGCCTCAAAGAGATGTCAGCAGTGACGGGGTCAATTGGGCCGATGCCGCCGGGGTCGCGGGTAGTTCGAAAGAGATACCGTGGCCCTGGCACGGGCAGTTGAAGGAGCATGGGTGGGTTTTAGTCAGTAAAAGTCTGACACGCCCTCCCGCTCTGCCCAGAGCGGGAGAAGTCATTTGATGATTTCCCATCCACAAAAAAAAAAAAAAAAAAAGGTTTTGAACCAGTATTTTCATGCTCAACTTGCCTTGGACTTGGTACACCTGTAGTAGTCACCATGGACATTTATAATACCTAGAGACAAATTCCGTGACCACAGATAAAATCACGTTACGGAGTTTCCTAAGAAATCTCTAGAACTTTTGCTAGCATTCAACTAGTTTCTATAAACATTAAAAGTTTTAATAAAGGTCGCGAGGGAATCACTTTCCTTGTGTCACTACTGGGTTCAGCTGTGGCTAAACTTTCAAAAGAACATTATTTTATGGAAGACAGAAATAAAGAATAAAAAATTTACTTTAAAAAAAGAAAAAACCGACTTATAAACCTAAAACGAATAAAATAACTTTAATTAAAAACTTAACAGCTTCTGAAGTCGGTGTCAAGCTAAGGTGCATTGAAGACTGGAAGACACCGACTTCAGAAGCTGTCAAGTTTCTTAGGAAAGTTATTTTATTCGTTTTAGGTTTTGAAGTCAGTTTTTACTTTTTTAAAGTAAATTTATTTTTCCATTTTTAGTTGAATATACAAGTAGGACAATTACATGAGCCCAAGACGTACGAAAAGAAGAATCATCACAAAATCCGCTTAGAAGAGTCATCAAAATTGGTTCATTAGTTTTTGAGAAAATCGCTGACAAACAAACAAACATACATACATACATACATATGCATACATACGGGTCGAAAACAGAACCTCCTTTTTTGAAGTCGGTTAAAAAAATAGTAGTATAGGAAACTTTTGCTTATTACCTAGTTATGTGCAGTTTCATACACTACTTTATCTACTCTCTTACATTGGGATTGAACTTACTAAATAAACGATCAACCGCGCATGCGCTAAAGCTGGAGCTGGCACAGACAAGTTAAAATTGGAATCAAAACTTTTTTGTAATGATAGCATGATAGAAAGTTGGCGCACCTCAAATTTGCGTTACATTAGAAAAAAATAATTGATGGAAACTCCTTAGTGATTATTAACTTTTTGGATATGCCATAATATCGTATAAAAAAAATGTTTTATAACATTATTTTGTTACAGGAAAAGTGTTATAATATGATTTTATTTTTAAATATTGGTATGTGTTTATAAAGTATGTCAATATAAACCTGAGATTCAAACTCGTTTTGAAGTTTTTAATTAGATTTTTACAATATTTTAGAGTTATACTCATGATTTTATTTCTGTCAATCTCCATGAAGACTTTTACACTATGGGTTTCGGGATTTCTGGTTTCGAGCTAGTGCTCTTAGGTAATTCGTTTTTGGGTACGCGATAAGCGCCGTCAATGAATTTGGACACAAACGGAGGCATTAGCTATGTTTTGATTACGCTACTATGTCTCGAACCGAACTGCCTGTTTTATCTTTCAACCAATGAATGCATCTCGCAAAAGTTAGCCAATAGCCACCCAAAATCCTACAAAAATTTAAACCAATCTTCTCACATACATCCAACTGTCAGTCAAACCGCATCCACAGTGCATTGCCCCTTACTTCTGAAAGGGTCGCCCAGCTGATTGCTTCCCGTGTGGACTTCGAGTCGTGACGTAATTGTCGAACAATTGACTAGCAGTGTCATTTGAAGTGACAGAGGATTATCGTGTTGTATGTAGTCTAGTGAAGTGTGGGCGGGTGGCTATTTGTGCGTCTGATGACAAAATTGGTCTGGTGTCTGTGAATATTTGCGTATGCAATTTAAATATTGGATGTTGTCGTTGCATGACAAAGCAAACTATGAATAGATCAGAACAGTGTTAGGATCTCGGCAAGAGTTGGTTTCTGTATTATGACTATGGTTTGATCCAAATGTATGTCATGAAAATATAAACAAATGGATCAGGAAACTCACCAGTGGAAGCCAATTTGTATTGCCAGTTATTAGTTGAGTGCTCTGATTGGATTAATATTTGAATAATGAAACCCAAAATATTGTAATCCTAAATCACCTTTTTTTTTCATTCGACAATTGAGATTACCTACTTTATAACCTCAATTGTCATCGATAGTTTTTCAATCAAAATTTAATAATGTTATTCAAACAATATTTGGTGGAAAAAGTAGTGAGACATAAAGTTCAAAATTTCTAAATATGAAAGTCTTACTTATTCCCTATAGTAAGTGACAGCATAAGAATTAAAACTTTTTAAAACTATACAGAGTTTGTTTACCCTTTCATCAGATACGTTTGGAACAGACTATAAGTCTACTTCAGAGTCATGAGAATAGTACATGCTGGGTAAAAAAAAAATGTAATCAAAATCAAATCAAAAATCAAAAAGTTTTATTTCATTATTACACGTTACATCATAGAAAACAGTTGGAGGCGTCTCCTTTTAAGCATATAGATGCCTGTGCCAGGAGGCGCCGCTCTTTCTTAACTCGCAAAGTAACATGCTACTAACAAAACAAAATTAAAAAAAAAAAGTTAAAGTTTATTAATATTTATTGACATTAGCCTGTGTGTGTGGGGGGGGGGGGGGTGTGGGGGGGATGTGTGGGTGTGTGTATATGTGTACGTGCTTGCGTGCGTATGTAAGTCAGCAGTATTGTAATTGGGGCTGACTGCCTGCGGTGCATTGAACGTAGATGTATCACTAGTAGTAGTAACTCTTTAAGCATTCATTGTTCCTATAGAGCCGGATTTACATTACGAAATTAGTGACATAATAGTAGTGTAAGATACTATTACACAATTCATTAAATTCGTATGTACTTTTCGAGTTTATCTTGTACATAACTGGTATGGGTTAAGAAAAGACGTGTGAAAACCTTAGACGATAAGTTTAAGGTTTTCACACGTTTCTAAGGTGGTCACTGGTGTGGTGGTGGTGGTGGTGGTGGTCCTTTAAATTACAGGAAAACCAATAAGAAGTGTGAGGTCTTAAAAGAACATAGTAAATCTCTCAATATTGTGAGTACAAACTTACATTTTCAGATGGCATGTATGGGAGAACATGTTTTTCAACTACAATGTTAAGTTTGTTCTTAGGATAAATTCATCCCAACTACGGAACCCTTCATAGTGCGTAGTCCGACATGCCCTTGGCCAGTTTTTTAATAATTTACCAGACGGATGAAAAAAAGTTTAGTCATCATGGAAATCATCATTGGAAACAAGAATTTGAATGATGTTTAGTATCATCAGAGCGTATGTACTCGTAGAGACAGATTATCACAACCCACGAACATTTATATGCTCTACAGTTAGTCTTGTAATATCGTTTTGAGATTGCTAATATTTCAGTGGGATACTTTACTTTCAACTTCAGTTCATAGTTATATACTGACCAATTTTTTTTTCATGTCATCATCTTCCTGCCCTTTGGGGTCTGCGCAAGACGTTTTCTTCTTCCATTCTCCCCTGTCAACCGTGACGCTATCATTCAATCCCTTCTCTTTCATATCATTCTTCACACAAGGCATTCATCTTATCTTTGTCACATGTGTTTCCTCCCTCCTCATCACATGCCAATACCAAACCAAACAATTTCTTTTCAACTGTCTTTCAATGGCGCTACTTTCAAACATCCCCTTATATACTCAACATTCTCATGTCCATGCAATCTTTTTTCATCCGTTTTCTTCACGGCCCAGCTTTCCGAACCATACAGTACGACAGTCCTTATCACGGACATGTATTTTTTTTTGTAAACTTTAACTCGAGGGGCATCCGTGGTTCGCAAGTTTTTCCTGTGACCTGTCGCAATTTTATCCATCCAGAGTTGATCCGGCGAGTTACGTCTAGCTCTACTTCGCCATCTCCTTGGACAAGTGACCCGAAGTACTGAAAGTCGGAGCAGATTGGTAAGGGGGCTCCGGCGAGAAATATGGTCACAGGTGTGGAGAGACCGGCAATTTTTCTTTCCTGTAATTACCCAAAATATTTTAGAACAGTTGCTTTGCCCCTTAAATAATTGATTTGTAACAAACTGTTGAGTATGTGTACGTGTGTGTTGTTTTGTAATTTATATTCTATGGTGCCTACATGATAAAGAGTATTCTATCTCCTTCTATCTACGTTACTTGGTTTTCTTTACCACCTACAATGAAGCACATTACGTCTATCAATCTAATGATTCTAAAATTTTAAGTTAACACACGGAAATAAATTTGATCGAAATAGACCAAGTAAAGCAATAAATGGCAATATAACACTTCAGAACATAGGACTAAATTGTTTACTAAGATCAGTCGAAATCCTCTTATTTTTAGGCATTGTAAATATTACCTAAAAACCGTACGATATTTATATTTTTTTTATGAAATTAAGCCGGCCTTTGATATCACCTTATAACAGAAAATTATGCAACCGCCACTCAGGGGGCCCATAAGGGAAATCTCAACTTGATTTTCAGGAACCCACCTATATCCTACTTGAAAGGGTGCGCGAGAAATTGTGGAAAATATTCTTCCCAACATTTTAAGGGTTCCGTGAAAAAACTTGCGAAACGGAATACCAGATATAAAATCCTACAATAAGCTTTCTTCAATACTTTCAGTGTGGTAACTGTGAAATGTATGCCACAAAATACAATAGTGATCAATTAGGAAAATAAAAGTAGGTATCAGGGATTTGGCTCAGCTAAAGTCAAAAATGTCCGACCATAACAGACAGATGCCAGACTAAGATAACTTGAATCTGAGAAAATTAAATTGACTGAATTGAATGAAGGTGACAAAACCAAAAAAATATCCGTAAATAAACTCTTGAATAAAATAAAAAAAAACAACTATTAACTCAGAAAAGAACATCAGTTTCTATTTGTCTCCTTCTATTAACTACTCGTATACCATTGCAGAAAAAGCCATGGTGTCTCACCAATATATACGTTCTATGTTCGTTAGTTCGATGTCTAGCAAGAAATGTATGTTCGATATATTGTATATTGAGAGCTATATAAACAAAAGGTTTGGTTTCACCCGGATTATCCCAACAACCACAATATCCCCCAATTAATTCTAATTTTAAAACTCTGAACCTAAAACACTTTGTAGCAAACAAACAATTAAAACACAAAACAATTTTGATCCCCGTTTTCTAAACAACAATGAGACCATAAAAAATATGTAAACAAGCTTCATATTACTTACCTACGGGACCTTAAAAATACACACGGGAAATTATTAATTTCTGAAAAAAAAGGCACATGCCTCAGCAAAGCGCGTGCTGAGTGCAATTTCTTTTTAATTAATATACAAGTCTGTGTGCCTAATATTACACACTCACTTTGACGCCATAACGGACTGACCTCGTTTAATTAATTTTATACTCGAATAACGAGTAAGGCTAGTAATTTACCTTTGAAACGGAATCAGTTAGGCCTTTTTGTTTTTGTAGGGAAATTAAAAAGGAAATGGAAAAGTTTCGGTTTATATGAACATTTTGCGGGACGTTGCGAAGTTGTGAAAAGAAATCGTATTTATTTAGTTTGTTGTGCGTCTAAAAAAGCTAGGATGAAGATATGAAGATGGTCCGTAAACTAAAATTATTACGTCTTTATTTCTTATGTATTTGCAGGAATACCAAAACAGTCAGACTGCAAATGGAAAACAAAAATAATAAAAGTGTACAAAAAAAAATACAAAAACATTTATTTTTAAGTAAACATTGTGTTGTACATAAATTGAGACAGCTCCAGTAAGTTACAATAAGTACTTGTGTCGGTGCTGTCTCACTCTTCCCTAAGCGGTAGCTTAACAATAATAAGGCTAATAAGTTACTAGAAAAAATAAATAAAATAAAAATAAAGTAAAACATTAATTTTGCAGCTCTCAGCGTGTAAGGTATGAACATGAGCGTAAGTGTGTGTGTATGTGTATCGTCTTATTCATTACCGTAATTATTATTTTCTCTGACTATGTTAGTATTGGGAGCAATACGGGCCTAATTAAAGACGATGTAGAACATCTCATAAATAAAAAGGCTAGGCAGATGATTGAACATCTCATCAACAGCTCTTACTTCAAAAAGAAGGGAAAAACCGTAACTTAAAATTTAAATTAAAACCATAATACAACTTCAACTTATCAAAATGCTGAACCACCAAATGAAGACAATCTAAAACCAGGCCCAATTATGTAGAACCAACCAAATGACCCACTTTAGAAAATCATAAAAATGGAGAAGAGACATTTTTTTCCGTTATCCCACCGCGAGTAGCTTACTCAGACCGAGCATTCCAAGTTCCAAGATTTGAAGGAAACGACAGTCAGACAATTAGAGTTGGCTTTGTTATTTCAAGGGGTAGCGCTCTTACAAAAATTTTAGATGACGTTCCGACGTTCCCTTTGAAATTTCTAGAGACCAACCGAAGTTTCGGTTTCGGTTTCGGTCAGTTTCGGCAAAAAAAGACCGCAGTTTCGATTTTGACCACGAAGTGGCCAAACTTTCGGTTCAGTCGAAACTAGCGTTCGTGAGCTGAAGGTTATGGTAGATAACTATAACCAAAGATTGCCTGTCTCGTTGGTCTCTGAAGGGGATTAAAAAATGAACTCCTCTTCTTGAATCAATGTTTTTTAATTACTTGCATTTACAAGGGGTCTTTGAGACGCGTACATTTTTGTGCGATGTTTTTCAACTGGTCGCTAGCGCGACAGGATGTGTAGTAGTGGCAGCACGGTGCTCCGTCGCGGGCGCCGATCGCCCCTCGCACCGCACCTCCCGCTGCCGTCATAGTGGTATGCCGCGCGCGTTGTCGCACTCGGTACGGTATGGTTTTTCGTTTTTTATAATAGTGCACACGATGGCGTGCACATACTATAAGACGTTGAAGCTACTTCAACAGCTATGGTGTCGTAGGCAGTAGACAAATTTGTGGATGGCCAGTTTTATAAGGCCTTTATTGGTGTGGACGTCCGCAACCCGAACAATCCACACCCGCATCTTTGCCCGGGTATAATTTCATCACGCACCCCATGCGCCAGTCGAGAGGCATCCGGTTGTCCTCTCGCAGCACGACCAGGTCGCTAATTTGAAGTGATGGTTGATCTCTCCTCCATTTGGTCCTATTCTGCAACTGTGCCATGAAGTCCCGGCGCCAACGTGCCCAGAATTGCTGTCGAATCTGCTCGAAGCGCAGGTATCTGTTGGGCCTAATGCAGTTCACCGGCAACAACGGCACAGACATCAACTGGCGCCCTATAAGAAAGTGCCCAGGAGTCAAGGGATTTGTATCAGGTGGATCAGAAGAAAGAGGAGAGATGGGGTGGGAGTTAAGGATCGCTTCAGTTTGCGCAAAAAACGTCGCCAACTCTTCAAATGTAAGGGAAGCCCACGATGAAAAATCGGCCCTATATCGAATAGAATACCTAATATAATGCTAGGAAATACAATTATTTTCAGGATATATTGTAAATATACATAAAACTTTATTTAATATCATAAGTTTTGGTTTCGGCCGAAACTAAAAGAGGGGCTGAATATTCGGTTACGGTTTCGGCTAAAATTGTCTTCCGGTTGGAATCTAGAAATTTCCTTGCTCTGAAAACCTAGAAGTGTGCGGCTAATTAGGATTTTCCTCTTTCATTGTAGTTTTAATGGTGAATGGTGAATGGTTGTCGGGGTTATTCAGTTTTTATTTTTTTATTTAAAGAGTGAACGGCCTATGGGAGTGCTACTTTGATGGGAATTGTTTTATTTGCGTTTCATCTAATTAAATGTCCAACAGTGGAAGTTGTTAGGCTGATAAGACTATAAATAGGACGATGAACTTATAAAAAAAAATAACTTTGAACGGTATACGGAAATGAATGCTTAGGACTAACATTTCTTAATATACATATTTTAATTTTGTTAAATTATTTGTCTGATTTCCACAAACGAGGCTTGTGTTAACAATGTTAAAACTATTAAATTGAGGCACGAACGGGTTGGGGTTTTCTAAACAAAACCCAAAACAATAAAAGAGGAAAAAACAAATTTTGTGTCGATTATTTTGTTACAGACTTTAATAATGTCTACGGAAATTCAATATGGTCGACGCCACGGGACGACGTTGGATATCATGATGCAAAGTCCAATACATTTTCAGCTTGTTTCTCCCGAAAGTCGGAATTTTGTTTATTTTTCTTGTCAACTGAATCTATGAACCCGAGATGCGATGTTTTGTATGCAATTGATGTTTATTTATGCAACTTTCGATCGTTTTCTTTCTATACCTTTCAAACTGCTAAGCAATAAATTCTAAATGTCTGGATATATTTCGTGAAAAGTGCAATAGTTTGCACGCATGATCGAAGAAATATTGAAATGAAATTCAACTCTAAGTTCAAGTACCTCAAACGTGAGGTTGAATTTCAAAGAAGTGTTTTACAATAATATATTCTGTCTATGTAATGTTTTGACATGTTCTCAATCACAAAACTTGAACATTTTATTTTTCAAGTTAAATATTTTTAGAAATTTTAATGAGAGAATAAGGTCAAAACGAAATTAGAAAAATATGCATTAAATGAATTCGATATTTAAGTAGTTATTTTAGGAGGGAGCAGTGGTGGCCCATTGGTAACGGCCTCGACTTATGAACATGGTCGAGTGTCGTGGTGTGTGTCATGGTGAGTGTGGTGGTGTGGTCGATGGTGGTGGTGGTTGGTGGTCATGGTTTATGGTCATGTGTTGAACCCACAAAACGGTGAAGGAAAACATCGTGAGGAAAAAACTGGCCTGTCCTAGAAACAAAAATTCTAAGACGAGACATTTTTTAATTTTTGACTACCAACCCACACCAACTCACAGAGAGGAGGCTTGTGTCCCAACAGTGGAAGCGTTATAGGCTGATTATGGAATTAGTTATTTTATAATATGCCTGGTAAACATAATTTTTATACCAGTCTTTAACAAATTATTATAATTTTGCATAATATTTTGGAAGAAACAGGAGCTCGTGGCTAAGTAATAACAGTTGCATGGGTCGATCCATCAGGTTACGCTACGCTTGCCGGGGTCGTTCAGTGGTTGGGTGACCATCTTTACATACTGAGACTCCTCCGTGACTCAGAAAGCACGTTAAGCCGTTGGTCCCGGCTGTCATCTGTGTCTTTGACAGTCGTTACGGGTCGTCAGAAGCCCGAAAGTTTGATAACCAGTCTTACCAAGGGGTATCGTATTACCAATTATTGGGTTGTGGAGGTCAGATAGGCAGTCGCTCCATGTAAAATACTGGTATGCAACTGCATCCGGTTAGACTGGAAGTCGACTGCAACATAGTTGGGAAAAGGCTAGGCAGATTGATGTTGGAAGAAACATACGTTGATGTCACAGTTAATAATAAAATTGAAATAGTTCATCCCATGATAAAAATGTAAGCTAGTCACGACATCAGTTCGATTTTGATGAAATTGAAGAAGAATTTGATGTCCCGAACATTTGGCAAAGCCTAATTCTTTATTACAATTCGATCTACAGCCAGTATCAAAACGGTACATTCACAGATGAGTTTATAGAAGCTATATCACTTTAACATAAATTACAGATCAATTTGGAACCAAGCCAGGCAAGACATGTTGAGCAAAGAAAGCATATTCTCCAATAGTACGAGTATATCGTTCACGTTTATGAGCAAATTACATCAGCCTGGTAATTGTTTCATAGCAGGGAAAGACCTCTTTTCACGTAGAATAAACGAACATAAGGATTGAATAACCTAACCGTAGGATGCAATACTCATGCAAGCAATTTGTTTTTTGTTTTTAGTTATTTTTTTTTTGTACTTTAAATTGATTTTGCCCTGACTACAGTTAACATTTAAGTGGTAATCTGTGGAAAATTTTGTGGGTAGTATATCTGTTAAGCTAAATGATAAGTTATTATTGTTTATTTTGAATATACTATTGTCTGTTCCCCTATGAAATAAAATAAAACATAGATCACCATATCTTTTGTCAGTCATGGATCTTTGACAGTCGTTACGGGTCGTCAGAAGCTGGAAAGTCTGACAACCAGTCTTACCGTATTACGTATTATTATAAGGGGTATCGTATTACACAGTTACTGAATAGTAGAGGTCAGATAGACAGCCGCTTTATATAAAACACTCGTTTTCAGCTGCATTCGGTTTGACTGAAAGCTGACCCCTACATAGTTGGGAAAAGGCTAGGCAGGTGCACCATGCTTGCTTTTTGCATGATACTGATTCAGTTCAGTTCAGGTTTCCTATGTACTATATACATATCCAAAATTATCTAAGAACGTATTGTAAAGTAAAAAATCATACAGATGTCACCATATAGTCAGGGAAATTGATTGTAATGCAAATTGACACACTACGTCAATCATAGCCGTTTCTTACAACTGTCAAAGAATGACAGTTTAAAGTGAACGTTCACTGGTCCGCACCAGCTGCAAAACACACGCCACACGCAACGGATAGTACAGTGGTTCAAATATTACAAAAAAAAATAGGGAATTCGTATAGGACTGCGTTCAATATCGTTACCGCGATATGTATTATTATGAACTAAAAATACGTTGCGTGCCGGTGACGTCACTTGGATTAGTACACCGCGTGCACCGCTCATTGCCGCTCGTGTTGTTGTGTTTTTAATTGAGGTGAGATTCAGATCTTGACTGGTGAATGTAATCAAAAAAATCTTTGTTCATCATGAAGTTAATCAAGAACAAATAATCCTATACTAATTAATAATTTTAAATACTCAAGTGACTTTTTTTTTTGTTAAGCTTTCATGCTAATATGGCTGAACGGATTTGGATGAAATTTGGCACATGGGTAGACCATGACCTGGAAAAGGATATAGGCTATCTTTTATCCTAGATCGCCGACAAAGTCGCGGGCAACAGCTAGTGAATGATATTTTCCAAACATTGGTCGCTTCAAGTTTATTTCATGAACCCACATTCTACGTTTAGGTTTACGTTCTTCTTCTTCTGCCAACAAGCAACTGATAATATCTTCGTCAATCTCCATGACAGACGACGTCTATTACCATCACCTGTCTAGCCTTTTCCCAACTATATAGAAAGAAAGAAAGAAAGAAAATACGTTTATTTGTGGTAAACATGACGCAAAGGACAACAAAATAAAATAAACAATGAAAAAAGCAAGTTTCGGGGAAAATATGCGTCAGATCTACGCAAAACGGCTACCGCTCAGCATAATGCCGCGACCCCATGCGAAACGGAGCCCCAGCGCTGGTTTTCAGCGATAGCCGGCGTTGACGCGATGACGTCGACCGGTGCAGCATGTAATAAACAATATGCAATTAAAAAATAAATAAAATATAAGGTTAATTCTATAGGTATAGATAAAATATACAGAAAATGACAATATTCCCGCATTCCGCTCCGCGACAGCACCGACTCCCACGCCGCAGAATGCGTTATCTGTGCGCGCAGCTGTCAGCGGCCGGAAACATTAGACATAGGTATTACATAATATTTTAAACATGGCGTAGCATTATGCAATTAACATTTTGATTTTGATGAAATTATGTAACAGAGGATGTATTGGGTGATTAAGTAGGCATTTCCTACGTAAAATGAATTTGTGTTAGATGTGAATGATGACAAAGACTCGGGCACACAAATGAGATCAAATAAGAAATGGTAAGTGAGAATTAGTTGGTTAAAATAAAATATGGATTCATGCATCGAGACTATTGAATTATATTACTAATAAATAAATAAAATTAGATTGGATAAATATAAATTAGGATATGATACAAACAAGGGACGCTACGTGACAAACCGTAGTGTGCCAGTTGAATAATTAGATTAAACTGAAAATTACAGAAACAAATGTAGCGTTCCTATGCATAAAAGGATGAATTGAAATAGCGAAACACAGACCCCAGCACAGCCACACGGACAGACATAGGGGTCGGCTTCCAGTCTAACCGGATGCAGCTGAATACCAGTATTTTACATGGAGCGCCTGTGTATCTGACCTCCACAACCCAGTTACTGGGTAATACGATACCCCTTGGTAAGGCTGGTTGTCAGACTTTCGGCTACTCGTAACAACTGTAAAATATCCAAGAACGACAGCCGGGAGCAACGGCTTAGCGTGTTTTCCGAGGTTGGGGAGGTCTCGGTATGTATAGATAATCTGGTCACCCATCCACCGACCGACTGCGGCAAGTGTAGTTTAACCTAATCAATCGACCCGTGCGGCTATTATTACTTAGCCATGAACCCCTAACAATAACAACAACACTCAGACTAAATTAAAAATCCGGATACAGTGGACGCATGCCGTCGGCAAATCCGTTCAATACGTTGCGTGCCGTGCGTGCGTTGTGGACGTTGCGGACCAGTGGACGTTCACCTTATTCTGATTTGAATATGCGGACAGTTTAACTAGGAGCTTAACAATTAATTTATCTGACTATCAGAACTGAAGAGTTTTCATAATACAATTTTTTCTTTCTTGCGTTTTCGTTTCCAGAGAAAATTAAAGCTCTTTGAAGAAAACATTTAGCTTTTGTAGATGTCCTTTATCGTATTTCTACTAATAAAACTAAGTTCTAATGATTATACGATGCGACGGTAACTGCTTGCTCGCAGTACTAGTTACATTTAAAGAGACTGTAGTCTTTAAAGCAGATAATATTTATAATATAGCTTGTTGAAATTTTAACGAGTGCCATGATTCTAAGTGTAGATCCAGGCTGTGATTTGTCAGTTAAAAAAACACATTTTGCATAATCTGCCCATAACATCCCCACTTCTGGGACACATGCCTTCTCTCTGTGAGACTGAGTGCATCATAATCCACCATGCATGTCTAGTGAGGGTTGGTAATGTCACAAATGTCTTCAAATTTTTGGTGTTGAGACGATGAATCAAAAATAACTAACAAAAGGTACTTATTTACAACACAGGCTGGGAAGGCCTTTGCAGAATAGAAACGACGTTTTGCGACTAATGATAATGTTTAATTACTTTCTACAAATGTAGTATAAAAAATAGGTTTGGCAAATTAAATGTATGCTAGTGACGTGTGCACCTGGCGGAGCTCGACTCTCGAGATTCAGAATGGATTTATTGGCTGGCGCGGTGTGGGCCATCGCGGCGGGTGCGGCGAGGCGCGGGGCGCAATGCGCGAGGCTGCTTTGCGCGGGCGCGCGTATTGACAGCGTTAACATGCTGCCGGCCTTGGAACGTCTTGAGGTTGAGGTTCCAACAGTGGGAGAGGCACGATTCGGCTCGAAGGACCAACAACTTGGGAAGGCCTTTGCAGAATAGAAACGACGTTTTGCTACTAATGATAATGTTTAATTACTTTCTACAAATGTAGTATAAAAAATAGGTTTGGCAAATTAAATGTATGCTAGTGACGTGTGCTCCTGGCGGAGCTCGAGATTCAGAATGGATTTATTGGCTGGCGCGGTGTGGACCATCGCGGCGGATGCGGCGAGGCGCGGGGCGCAATGCGCGAGGCTGCTTTGCGCGGGCGCGCGTATTGACAGCGTTAACACAGGCAGATGTGAATGAAAACACCGCAAGGGGACGCCTAAGAAGGACATATTTATGCTGTCCGTATTGTTGATGTTCTTCAGAAAGATCCGGTGCGTAGTACTCGCAACCGGCACGGCATGCTTGTATGACCAAGCCCCCTAGACAAAATCCCTTTTCTGTAAGCGTTAACGCCAGCGGAAAGATTAAATTGTATGGAGTTCACATTAGCTTCAGAGTTAGCTGTCACGTGGCTGCTGCTGTCAACTCCATACAATTTGATCTTTCCGTTGGCGTTAACGTTACAGAAAAGGGATTTTGTCTAGGCCCCCAGATGTATGAACGTAAAAGAGCAAAAGTATGTGAGGATCGTAGCAGGTGGCGTTCTGAAGTTACAGCCTACCCCCATGGCAATAAGGCGTGATTTTATGTTTGTATATACAGTCAACAAAAGAGATATCTAGACAGGGTATACTAACATATTTGTATGTGAATTGCTTCATGTTCAATTTCGTGACAATATACAATTTTATGTTGGTGTGTTACAATGTAGGAGTATTGCAAAAACCAAGTAATATAAAATTGAACATGAAGCAATTCATATACAAATATGTTACTCTACCCTGCCTAGATATCTCTTTTGTTGACTGTACCTACCAACAGAAAGTACTCAACAGTCAGTAACTAGTACCGAAACCCGAATCACAATCGCGAACAAAATCAAAAGCCATCTTTTAAACCGAGCTCAATGTTGCAACAGGTCCGCAGTTTATTGAACAACGCTGTATAAGCTTCCTCCAGCTTCCTCGATTGATAAACAGCATTTCAAGTTTTTCTTCCATTCAGGATGGAAATAATTTAATGGCTTTGGAAATGGCTGGATTGCAACTGTATTGATAACTTCCTTAAGAAGCTTAAGGGTGGTTTCACACTATTTGGTGCGATTTTTAGGGTTACATACTACCTCAAAAAAAAAAAATGGAATCCATATAGCGCCATACCTATTTTCTTATTGTAAACCATTAATACATACATGAACACCATGGGGTTAGGCAGAAACTACAAAACGCCAGCTGCTACGATTCTTATGGCGCTTCTTCACAATCGGGGATCATAACCTTTCATCCTCTTTATCAGCCCCTCTAGGATTATTTTTGAGACAAAAAATAGCCTGTGTCCTTCCCCAGGATGCCATCTATCTCCATGCCAAAGTTTATCGAAATTCGTACTGTGGTTTAGTTTACTTTTTCAGGTAATCGTCTATGATCGCCTATTCTGCAGAGGCGCCATTACATAGTCCTTTTGTTTCGTTTACTTTCATACAATGCGTGCCACGAAAGATGAGACTTGACACACAACATAGTTTGACTTCTGCAGTAGATTATAATTCTCTGATTCTGATTATTCTGATTTATAGGTCTCTTTAGCGGTATTGTTTGAGACGAGAAGGGACCGGGCGTCATCGGGGCGGCGGAAAGAGCGTGGCAGGCGCGATACTGCGCTCTTCAAGTCTCATCTATCATGGCACGCATTGTACATCTGGGTCACATACGCACGCCGGTTGCTAGTAGCACGCACCTGACTTTTCTGAAAAACATCAATAAGGTCAGAGTATGTTCTTTTAGATCATCTTAACATCATTCCCCAATTTCAATATTGTTAACTATTGTCCCAATGCTGGTCAAAAGAGAATTTAAATAAACAATATTGCGACCTGCTACCAACGTTCATTTCCGATTTTTGTGAAAGCTACTCGTACACACGGCTACATATCAAGCTATACATTTCCAGTTTACACTGACCTCACATTGTAAGGAAATCCTATAGAATGCGAGATCAGCTTATACTGGAAATGTATAGCTTATCTGTAGCCGTGCGTACATCGTTTATATATCTCGTTTCTTACATTTTACAAAAGCCAATGTCGGATTGTCCGGCGTCAGAAAATGATATTCCATCGGATAATGTGGAAACTCTCTAAGAAAGCGATAAAAGCTTGTAGCTGTTTGCAATTTTGTTGGCGGATCAGTTAAAATCGATTTTGTTTAATAAATATTACATTTGGTGTATATTTTGACTGACAAACAGTTGCTGGATTATTTGGTGGCGAAATTGAACAGTGACAAAAGATCTATCGACCCTAAGAATCATGTTTGTATACATCCCAACGCACTGTAAGTTCTACCTATTCTATGATTTCCAACTATTCTATAGATGATGTAGAATGCTCATATAATAGGTCTTTACCTATGAAATTGCCGTTTTGTATGAAAAAATTTAAACGAATTTTTTTCATGCATTTTTTATTTGTATTAATCGAAGTAATCACCCATGCAATCAATGCATCTTTACCAACGCAGTGGCAGTTTATTGATGCCCTTCTTAAAGAAATTAGCTGGACGGGAGGCAACAAATTCTTCAAAGGCATTTTGTACTGCCTCTCGGGTATTTAATTTTTTTCCCGCCAAGAAGTTATCCAAATTCTGGAAAAAGTAGTAGTCTGTAGGCGCAAGGTCTGGTGAGTAGGGCGGATGACGGAGAGCTTCCAACCCCAGTTCTTGCAACTTGGAGACCGTCTGCTGTGCAGTATGAGGTCGCGCGTCGTCGTGCAGGACGAGCGATTGACCAATGCTGGTTGAAGATGTGCTAGCTTCTCCATCATTGTGTTCAGTTCTTCACAGTACACATCTGAAGTAATGCTCACCCCGTTTGGTAAGAAGCTGTGATGAATCACACCGGCGCTAGACCACCAAACAGTGACCATCACTTTTCTAGGGGTAAGTTTTCGTTTAGGGCATTGTTTAGGTGCTGAACTAGGATCCAACCAACTTGCTGAGCGCTTGCGGTTATCAAACAGAATCCATTTTTCATCGCAGGTAACAATGCGGTTCAAAATTCCTTCATTTGTGTGTCTGTTGAGCAGTGCAAGGCACGTCTCGACGCGTACTTCGCGCTGGCGATTATTGAGTTCGTGGGGCACCCATTTGTCAAGCTTTTTTACCTTGCCAATTTGACGCAAATGGACCGATATTGTTTTGACGCTAACGTCGAAAGCTGCTGCTAATTCAGCCGTAGATAGTGTATCATCAGCTTCCACAATCGCCTTTAATTCGTCATTGTCGACCAAAGTCTTCGGACGACCGCGAGGTTCATTTTTCAGGTCGAAATTTCCAGAACGGAAGCGAGCAAACCAATAACAAGTGGTGCGTTGGTTTGTAGTGTTAGCTCCGTAAACGTCGTTGATGTTGCGTGCCGCTTGTGCCGCGTTGCTGCCACGACGGTACTCATATTCCATAATTACTCGTATTTTAACGTATCCATGATGACGAAAAAGATTGAAATGCGATGAAAATGTAACACTAATCAATAAACAAATTACTACTTTTGGAAAAAAAACCATGTTTTTAAAATAAAATTAATTTGAAATTAGAATTCTTAGCCAAACAAAAATTATTTTGATTTGAAATGGCCAGTACTGCAGAACGGCAATTTCATAGGTAAAGACCTAATATAACTCTTCAAGTGCAGTTATATTTTATAAACCCAAAACCCCCAGGGGGGGGGGGGGAGTTAGTTGCGAACCCCATAGGTTCATAACTACGTAGGATGATTTTTTTTCAATCGGATGGTGTTTTTTTACGTTTATATATATAATATATAAGCTTATATACCTATTATATAAAGGGGTTTTTCCTTATGCACACATGGGGTGCACAAAGCCTTTCAGGGGAGCGTTTGTCCACCGCCAACTAACGGAAAGTCATTGAGAAACGAGATTATTTGAACCGAAGGTGATGTCCCGTTGTCGGACGTGCGGTTTACACATGGCCATAGTAAATGTATGTATCGCGACCGGCGCCGTCGTCTTGTTCTCGTTGACGTCCCGTTGACGTGGCGGTGGACAAACAGCCTTATTAGAGTAACTTAGTTAAGTGGGCCCTGGATATGTGAGAAACCTGTACTATTGATAATTACAAAAAGGACCCGACACTGTTGCTTTAAAATACCTCTTTTACTGGGAATAAATAAAACATTTATAATTAAGAATGCATTGGGACGTTGTAGTTCAATAGACTTTATAATACAGGAAACTAATAATAATTTATCGTTTTGAATATTGGGGTCGACAGGAAAATATGCATTTTTAATGAAAATTTACACTTCTATAAATGAAAAATCTTTCGACGTGCCTTAGCGGGGTCCTTTGTAAATAAGACAACTGTGATCAACCTGCCTATTTAGGTAACTGGGTAAATGAAAATCTATATCAATCTAGCCTTTTCCCAACTATGTTGGGGTCGGCTTCCAGTCTAACCGGATGCAGCTGAATACCAATCTTTTACATGGAGCGACTGCCTATCTGACCTCCACAACCCAGTAACTGGGTAATACGATACCCCTTGGTAAGACTGGTTGTCAGACTTTCGAGCTTCTGACGACCCGTAACGACTGTCAAAGATCCACGAATGACAGCCGGGACCAACGGCTTAACGTGCTTTCCGAGGCACGGAGGAGTCTCGGTATGTAAAGATGGTCACCCATCCCGGACTAACCCCGGCAAGCGTAGCTTAACCTGATGGATCGACCCGTGCGGCTGTTATTACTTGGCCACGAGCTCCTCAAATGAAAATCTATATGTGATAAATAATCCTAGGTCCCATGAGATCCCACTTATCCAGGTTACACTGCAATCTGCAATCTGCCTAGCCTTTTCCCAACTATGTTGGGGTCGGCTTCCAGTCTAACCGGATGCAGCTGAATACCAGTATTTTACATGGAGCGACTACCTATCTGACCTCCACAACCCAGTAACTGGGTAATACGATACCCCTTGGTAAGACTGGTTGTCAGACTTTCGGGCTTCTGACGACCCGTAACGACTGTCAAAGATCCACGAATGACAGCCGGGTTATCCAGGTTACACTATACAATGTTAATCATAACGTGTTTCTTTCTATATACGGACAGACATTACGTAAATCTAAGTTGCGGAAGAGTGGAGTGTCCTAATACAGGCATTTATTCGCCTAAATGGATATTTCTATCACAAGCTGAATAGTACAAAACTTGTTACAGGAAATAATCTATTGTATTTCTACGAAATATGTTACGTCTATACTCCATCGGTTGAGATGAACAGAAACAAGAATTGAATAAGTTCTGTATTATTTCAACCTCATTTTGTTACCCCGTTCCAGTGCGAAAAAAAAACGTGCGGCTGGATCGTTGAAGGTTCCGTACTTTAATAACAGTATGAGCGCAATTTCATTTAACTAACCTCAGTTTGTTTTTAGTAAATGTTTAATTTTAATTAACAAAGGAAGTAAGTCAATCCAATCTGCCTAGCCTTTTCGCAACTATGTTGGGGTTGGCTTCCATTCTAACCGGATGCAGCTGAATACCAGTATTTTACATGGAGCGATTGCCTATCTGATCTCCACAACCTAGTGACTGGGAAATACGATACCCCTTGGTAAGACTGATTGTCAGTCTTTCGGGCTTCTGACGACCCGTAACGACTGTCAAAGATCCACGAATGACAGCCAGCACCAACAGCATACCGTGCTTTCCGAGACACGGAGGAGTCTCGGTATGTAAAGACGGTCACCCATCTACGGACCAACCTCGGCAAGCGTAGCTTAATCTGATGGATCGACCCGTGCAACTGTAAGGAAGTAAGTAGGAACCTATTATTTTATCACAATTATTTTTGACCTAAAATGAGGCTACTATTAACCATGAAAGTTGATTCTATTTTCAAACGTCTTTTAAAATGTCAACATGCACATAAACAACAGCGTTCAGTACTTTAATTTAAACGTACGGAACCTTAAAAAAACAAATGTTGAATGTTGGAAAAAAATCGCGATTCCATAAATTGTTCAGTAAAACTTGAATGTGTTTCTTTCATTTCGCGTTTATCCTGAATTTCTTTGCTCGCTTTAATTTAAAAAGTTGGATTGATGTCCTCGGGCCGAAATCACAGGCTGTTTTTTGTATGACTATGTTTATGAAGTACAAATTACCCTGTTTTTTCTCTCCTTTCAACGGGTATTGCTCGTTAGTAAATATTTTTTCGGTGTCTATTTATGAAACTGATGGCGCAAAGTATTATATTTTTTAAATATTTTTAGCTCATGATTTAAGGGCTAATATATTAAATATTAATATTAAGTTAGGTTACCTTCGAAATTGCCGTTTTACATAGAAAAAATCAAACAATTTTTTTTAAAAGAAACATTTTTGTTGCACTTTGCCATTTTAATGTACGAGTAAGTTGATCATTGTTGCCTCTGCTATAGAAATCCTGGGGACGAGAATCGATGAATTCTAAGGCGTTTTTCACCAGGAGATTGGAATTGAAACTTTTTCCCGGGACTCATTGTTGAGATCAAAATTTCCAGAACGGAAGCGATCAAACCAAAAACGTACCGTGCGTTCACTTGCAGTACCTTGTCAATACACGTCGTTAATATTGCGTGCTGTCTGTGCTGCGTTGGTGCCACGACGGAACTTGTATTCGAAAATAGCGCACTATTTCGATTTTTCCATGGTTACAGAAAAATCGATATCAAAGAAAAGTTGAACGGCGGGAAAACAAATGAACAACAGATTTTTGTTTTTTGTCATGCTATATTATAAAATTAATTTGAATTTAAATAGAATGAAAGATATTGATCTTCACACTAGCCGGTATCAAAAATCGGCAATTTCATAGGTAAAGACCCTATTATTTTCTTATATCTCCAGTTTTTTCTTGTTCTAACGTGAACAAAACATTCAAGAACATGCGTTGGGTCAGCGTGGTGGATCACAAGTACTGGTAGCAGTATCATTTCCAGTCCTTCTTCTCTGAGAGTCACCTGAGTGAAGGGGGACGAGAAATTGTTCAGCTACCTGCTTTATTGGTACTTATATCATACCACTCATGCTTTTTCCATGGGGCTATAGGCAGATACAGTTACAGAAAGCCTTCCTCTATGGTTATTCCATACACTTTTTGTTATATTCACGTTCTTACTCCAACTCAAATCATTTATTTCAAATGTACCAACTAGAGGCATTTTTTAATTGTCAAGGGGACTCTCACAACTCCACGGACACTCTTTTAAATCAAAATATGGGTTACAAAATATTGGTACTTCATTCATGTTTGAAATAATACATCTGAGAACGATGCAGAACGTTAAAAGCATCCGTAATAAAATATAAAAAAACAATTTAAATTAAATTAAAATAGCCGTGGCGGTTAAGATATGACCAGCCTCCACTGACAGCGCCCATTCACGAACCTGACGCCATGGATTATCAACATTCAGCTCAACCATTTTGAAGAGAGCTAAATGATCCAACACACGTGCCACCATCAGCGAAACATTAGAGTGAGCATGACAAAGAGAGTATCGCCATTGTATTGAGTTTATACAATGCAAAGATAGTCTTACAATCTTTAGCAGCTCCAAAAATTATCTTCAAATGTTATTTACATTTTTGTTCACTCACGCCCACTGCATCTCAGCGTGCAATAATCCCACTTATACATCACAAAAGCTTCTTTTCTAGATAGAAAAGGTGTAAAGTATTGAATACTTACGAGGTAAGGTCATAGCACACATATGAACTCGGAAAGGGATCGTCACCGTATCGCCTTTCGCCTCCACCATGTCCCAAGGCGAGGCGATTACGATACGATTCCGATTAGTGTGCGTTATAGTAGAGAGTTT